>JBBBDQ010001662.1:805000-812500 GCA_037127315.1 Ascarosepion bandense | reverse complement strand
CTCCGATCGGGTCTGATCAAGGTTAGGATTTCAGTCCTTTTATCGTGGTTCTTGCTGCAGAATTTGCTCTAACTTGTTAAATTTATAGTTTTTAGTCTTAAACATTAGTAGATCTTCTCGACTCATTTTTCCCGATATTGGAAATTGATACACCCGATAATCTAACGAATCTGATCAAAAACCGATATTCAGCCATCAATATGGCTCATTTTCTTCAATTTTATTCCCGATGCGTACAATTAGTTTTCATGGACTTACTTAGATTAGTTTATACTTGGATGACTTATTTGACTGCGATATTGGAAATCGATACCCCGATATCCTATCGGGTCTGATCAAAATCAGTTTTTCAGCCTTTTTATTTTGGTTTTTGCTTCGGGTTTTGCTCTAAGTAGGTAAAATTGTAGTTCTTAGTCTCAGCCATGATATCATTTAGTCAGAGGACTTATTTACCTTTCAAAATTCAGTTTGCGACGGAAAATGTATTTGACATCGATACCGGAAATCAAAATTGGACTTACATCCATTCCTTTTTCTTTCAATCTACGGTTTCGCTGTAATTGAAAACAACTATTTCTTTTTAGTCTTTCGTGCCAACGTCCAAAATGTCTGAGATCCAGGACCATAGATTAGATTTAAAACTCTCATTACACCCGAGCAACGCCGGGCTATACTGCTGGTATGTATATATAAGTTCCGTTAAAGCAACAGACAAGTTGCGGTTTTATATAATTGTTCATGTGATCGTATAAATTTTTCTTTTTAGTACATAAATTATGTAAAACATTTTCCGATATTTTTATTTATCCAAACGCCCCCAGCTATACTTTTTGTCATTTTGTAGAATTTATTATATTTTACTTTCAACTGAATATAGGGATTGTTTTATGTATGTATCTATTGTCACACAAATGTTTTATTTTCAAAACACGGTCGGCACATTCTGACCGTATTCATAGTTGATATTATTGCGTGTTGGCTAATGACTTTTTATATATAATGTTGCCATTATTTTTAACTTTTTTTTTGTTTACATGTTGATGATGCTATTTTCTTGGTATTATTAAAAAGTAAGTTTCCGATAGAGATTGGTAGGTCTCCATGCGTATTTAGATGATACTTCATAGAGATATGGTGAAAATAAAACACACACACACACATACGCATATATATATAGAAGAAAACCAATAAATAATTATCCAAATGTTGGAGAATTTCTGTCTTTATTTTCAACTGAAATTAAAGCAAAAATACGACGTTTAGAACGGCTCATGATTAAACATAATAGACATTCATTGTCTCTTATATTTAATAGCATATGTTTAGAAAATATATATATACATACATATATATATATATATATTTAGTGTATCGAGGCAGCAAAGAATTTTGTAAACATATACTGTTAAATATAAGAGAAAATGAATATCTAATATGTTTAATCATGAGACGTTCTAAACATCGTATTTTGGCTTTAATTTCAGTTGAAAATAAATACCGTCCAATTAAATAAAAAATTATCCAAAAGTTGGAGAATTTTTGTCTTTATTTTCAACTGAAATTAAAGCCAAAATACGATGCATAGAACGGCTCATGATTAAATATAATAGACATTCAGTGTCTCTTATATTTAACAGTATATGTTTAGAATATATATATATATATATATATATATATATATATACACATTAGGACCTTGAATAAGTTCCTGCTTATTTATCTCTAAAAGAAATGTTTTGTTTGCAAAAATGAGTAAGAAACATGTCAATGAAAGCTTTATCTGTCGCCAGCCACTGCTTTTTTATCATCTTTCTGGCAGTATTTGAATTCCATGTGGGAAAGACGACACGAATTTTGAGGCTAACAAGGACTCGACCCATTTTTTGGGCATCTTCATGAGAATGAAAATGATGCTCAGCCAAGCTATGAGCCGTCGATCGCTAACAAATGATAATCGGAGGGCCCAATGTATGAGGCATGTGGCAAGTTGGGTAGAACTTCGCATTTAAGCGTTTCCAAGTAGGTTTAGATGTGTCTTAGCGTTTTCGTGTTGCAAAATCACTTTATCTTGTCTGTGCTATAGCCACCGTATTTTCTTTAATGATCGACACAAAAGCATCAACTGTAGTCGATAGCAATCTTTCGTAATGCTTTTGCTCAGTTCGAACAGCTCATAATTAACTACACTAAATGCATAGCAGAATCTTCGAACCAAGATTTTCTACGCTTAGGGTTGTCGTAGTGTAACCCCTGTTCATCGCCGGTTACGATAAGACGCAAAAAATCTTTTCTTTTCTGCCGTTGAAGCAGCTGCTCACACGGGACAAGACGCTGTTCGACGTGACTCGGCTTCAACTCGTACGGTACACAATGTTCTTGCTTTTGAATCATTCATAATGATTTAGGACGTTTTGAAACTGTTGTGTGATTAGCTTCTAATGGTTCTGCATGTTCAGCTACCGCTTGATATGGGTCTTCATGAAGTAAAGCCTCCAATAATTCTTCTTCAAACCTTTTCGTTGCCCCATAGCGATCGTTAATTTCAATAATAAAATCATTACTTTGGAAGCGTCTACAGTAATCTCTTCGTGCTGTTTCCAAGAGAGCATGGTCAGCATAATTCTCAACAGGTATTATATGTTCTTCAGCTGCAGATGTCTTTGAGCAAATTTTAAAAAAATTTAAGTACCAGAGGTCTCGCAATTCTAAGACTATTGGTTCTCTTCACCTGAATTTATATATATATATATATATATATATATATATATATATATATATATATATATATATATATATACTAGAAAGTTTTTTCTTTTTTGTAATATTGTTATTATTATTTGTATTAAAATTTTATATATTATTATTATTATTATTATTATTATTATTATTTTATTATTATTATTTTATTACTAATATTTAGGATCTTTTTGCTTTTTTAATAATAATAATATTATTATTATTAATGTTAAATTTTTTTATATATGTATTATTATTAATAATATTAATAATATTTATTAAAATTATTTAAGATTTTTAAGATTGTATTTTAATATCTCATTTGTCATTTTCTTATAAAGTTTTTAATTTATTTTTGTCATTATTTTAACTATATTTATCATTTAATACTACTAGTGGTTATTTTTTACTTTGTATTAAAAGTTCATTTACAATTTATTTTTTACTGTAAATATATCCCATTATATTTAAAACTGAATTTTAATGTTAAATTTCTATGTCATGTTTTTCTAAGAAAGCAGATGAATTGCAATAGACGCTGGTGTCGATTTAAGACGTTAACTTTCACTTCCTTTTTCTTCATACTGTTCTTCCTCCTTTCCTTTTCTTTTCTTTTTCTTTCTCTTCTTTCCGGTTATTAATTTTCTTTTTTGTTTCTCTCTTATTGGTGTTTTTTTGAATGAGCGAGGAAATGTTTTTGTAGATTACCGTTACAAATATCTATTCTCGATATGGGCACGTGAGGGATTATTTTGAATATTAACATTTGTATCATTTGGGTCTGACGAGCAACTGGTTTGCTTTGAAATACGTATTACCCATGAAATTGTAGAATATCTAATTTTTTGTTCTAGATTATATTACTCTGTTAAATTAAATAAATAAATTTAACATTGAGTTCTCTTGAGTTCGTCTCTATTGGAATTTACCTGACTTAAAGTCCAAATATTCTATGTTATATATATATAAAATAAATTTTCAATATTCAAAATTGTTGAATAAACATTTCAACATGAAATCGCAAATTTCTTGTTCCGAGCCGATATCCAATGCACCACAACGCACATGCTACCCAAAATCGAAACAAAAGAGTGAGTTATACATAAAATCAGAACAAATTGTTGAGATTTAATAGACACATAATGAGAAAAGTAAGCCTGGAAAATTAGACACTGACATAAGATATTGACGACAAGAGACATAAAAGGAAACATAGTGTAAAATACGTAACGTGATTGCAAAACTGTATAGCAAAATAAAGAGGAACAGTGAGAGTAAAAAAGAAAATTTGCTGATATCTATGAAATATAGCTTGTGGAAAAACCAAGGTCGTCCACGCTTTGAAGTGACACAGTAGATACTAAAAGTAATGTAATGGCTGGCCGCTCGTATTCGAGTATGCCTGTCTACTAAACCGGTTGGCCAATCCTTGCTGCAGATGCCTGTTCAGATACTTCTGTGTTTTTCCAACACCCACAAAGAACATCTGTGGTTTATACAGCATCTATGCTGAGCGTACCTTCGTTAAAGTTTCTGGAAGAGGGTAACTGTTTGAGGCAAATCCAGCTGTTTTTTTCTTGAACGCTTCTTAGTCCAGGATGAGTGCTATGTTCATCAATTGTGTCAGAAGAAAAGATACAAGCCATACAGTAGAAAGATCCCTCCTCACGCTCTCTTACGCTCTCAACGTCAGTCCATCTGTAGAGAAGGTGATGACCTCAGTTTTTAGGAATGCAAATATCGGATGGAGTCGGTATTTAGGATGCATTGACTATCTTCAAAAGAGTCCCACCCTCACTTAATAATAGGATACCAACCTTCGTCGATTTGTAAAGTGACTTTTTCTGGG
Organism: Ascarosepion bandense; assembly: GCA_037127315.1. Lineage (NCBI taxonomy): Eukaryota > Metazoa > Mollusca > Cephalopoda > Sepiida > Sepiidae > Ascarosepion > Ascarosepion bandense. Next base: position 807,915 of record JBBBDQ010001662.1, on the reverse strand, counting down.
AGGCAACCCCAGCGGGGAAAATAACTGAAATAAAAATAACTGAAAAACCTGAGTTAAATTTGGTGGACGGAACGATTTGGTAGCCATCAATGGTGGTGCTTGCACGAAGTCATAAGTCATAATGACTGAGGATTTGGGCGTGCTGGCTTTGTTCAGACTGTTGATGATGCCCGAAGGGGAATAAGGATGAGGATAAATAATTGCAAAGACATAACCGCGGACGGCAACCATTTTAACTAACGATTTCTACACTGGAACACTGTCTTCATGAAAAACTTTTAGTTTGTCAGTTTTCCTGGGTTTTTGGTCTTTTGTAACTGTCTTAGCAACTTGGCATAGTAATAGTACTGCTCTATCTATCTATCTATCTATCTATCTATCTATCTATCTATCTCACAATAGGGCTAGCCTATCTATCTATCTATCTATCACAATAGGGCTAAACTATCTATCACAATAAGTTTATCTATCTATCTATCTATCTATCTATCTATCTATCTATCACAATAGGGTTAACCTATCTATCACAATAAATTAATCTATCTATCTATCTATCTATCTATCTATCTATCTATCTATGTTGTGGTAAGCTGTGTTATCTATCTGGATTTGTATGTATATTTAGGCTTTGCATCTATCTATATATCTATCACAATAGGGTTAACCTATCTATCTATCTATCTATCTATCTATCTATCTATCACAATAGGGCTAACCTATCTATCTATCACAATAAGTTAATCTATCTATCTATCTATCTATCTATCTATCTATCTATCTATCTATCACAATAAATTAATCTATCTATCTATCTATCTATCTATCTATCTATCTATCTATCTATCTATGTTGTGGTAAGCTGTATTATCTATCTGGATTTGTATGTATATTTAGGCTTTGCATTCAACGCTTATAATAATTTTCCGAGCATTGCTAAACGCCAAAAGTTTAAATACTTTCTTTTAGTGTAGGTACACATACCTACGCTACTTAGAAAACATTCAGACCCGGTTCTCATTGCCGCAAAGCGAATGTTCTAAGTACTTCGCCCTACAAGTATCCTACCAGAGGTAGAATCACCATCGACTTTATGCTTTTATTATGATCTTTGCAACGGATGTGCGCTGTCAGGCAGGATTTACGTTGGGGTGTAATGGATATCGACTCGGAACGACAAATCGCCAGCCGATTTCGAATCCAGTTGAATTCCTTGCATTCACTCACGCACAAATACCCTTGGGAAAGATATTAATCCGTTTCTTTCCTTAAGTTATGGGTTAAATAATAAGACATTGGATTCTAGTGCCTTGGCTCGCAACCAGTCTACCGCAAAAAGCAATGACAACCTACTGCGGGATAATCTTCTGCCCAGTCAGTCATGTCTCTTTCGAGACATGATCTTCCAAGCGTGTATCACGTATGGCACTTAAATGACTGAATGAAGATAATAGTTGGAAACATAAGTAAAGATTCTACTTGGCAAAAAATGAGGGATCAGTTTTCTAAAGTTTTAAGTAATAAACTGATCCCCCACTAATTACTACTTATTAATACAATCTGTCTCTTCTCTCTTCAGCTAAAGTTTAAAGAGCAGGATAGAAAATCCTCTGCCCAGTCAGTCATGTCTCTTTTGAGACATGATTGCCCAAGCGTGTATCACGTATGGCACTTAAATGACTGAATAAAGATAATAATTGGAAACATAAGTAAAGATTCTACTTGGCAAAAAATGAGGGATCAGTTTTCTATAGTTTTAAGTAATAAACTGATCCCCCACTAATTCCTACTTATTAATACAATCTGTCTCTTCTCTCTTCAGCTAAAATTTAAAGAGCAGGATAGAAAATCCTCTGCCCAGTCAGTCATGTCTCTTTTGAGACATGATCGCCCAAGCGTGTATCACGTATGGCACTTAACTGACTGAATCAAATTGCAATTAACACTTTCTTAAGATTTTCTCTCTGATGTTATTTTCGGTTTGGTCGATATTTTCAAAATAAGGAAAAATCCAATAAATTAATGAGATCTCTCATAAGAACATGTCTAAGATATATTCATTAACGTCATTTGCATATCTTAACCATGTGGTTAATTTATTCTCTGATTTCAAACGTTTTCTTGGGGACTCAACGATGCTGTTTATTTTCCATTTTACAAGAATATTGTGAGATGGAAGCAGCACGATGCAATAATGAAAACAGGCATATCGTGCGAAAGATAAATCCAGGGTTAGAAGATTATTATTAAGAATCATTATTGTACTAAACTTACAGATTACATGAACGTCAGTAGACAACGGCACTGTTATACCATCAATTTATGAGGGTACGAAAAAACGTTGTATATATAATATACGTGGCTAATAGTAATATGAGTATTAAATGCCTATTTAAACTAGAAAAGAATAAATGCATTTACATACAAAAAGATAGATAGATAGATAGATAGATAGATAGATAGATAGACAGATAGATAGATACGCAAACACTGAGATAGATAGATAGATAGATAGATAGATAGATAGATAGATAGATAGATAGATAGATACGCAAACACTGAGATAGATAGATAGATAGATAGATAGATAGATAGATAGATAGATACGCAAACACTGAGATAGATAGATAGATAGATAGATAGATAGATAGATAGATAGATAGATAGATAGATAGATAGATACGCAAACACTGAGATAGATAGATAGATAGATACATAGATACATAGATACATAGATACGCAAACACTGAGATAGATAGATAGATAGATACATAGATACATAGATACATAGATACGCAAACACTGAGATAGATAGATAGATAGATAGATAGATAGATAGATAGATCGCAAACAATGAGATAGATAGATAGATAGATAGATAGATAGATACGCAAACAATGAGATAGATAGATAGATAG
>JBBBDQ010001662.1:360000-802500 GCA_037127315.1 Ascarosepion bandense | reverse complement strand
CAAATATAAAACTCAGACCCCAGTGAGAAAAATCAGTTTTGAGTAGTACTTTTTGAAGTTGCAGTCGAGATGTAACGACCGAGGGAAAAATATTCAAAACTGGAGGTCACAACCAAGAAGACTTGTTGCCTTCCATAGAGCTCCGGGCTTAAGATGTAAAGAAACGTAGAAAGGCCTGCCGCCGATCAACCAAAAAGAGTTAAATTCGAAAAATGTGCCTCCGATAGAGTCCTAGCTAAAAATGTATAGAAACAGAATGAACCGAGAAATAGTTAAACTAGAGGAAGGGAGAGTTTTTATTGTCGAGTGAAGGAGACAAGACGAATCTACTATTATCACCAGAGTTCCCAACTCTGACTGTTTCTCTGAAGCTTCGGTAAAGAGCCAGGTTTCAGTTTCAGAGCTGCTAAGCGACAGAGACCAAACGACCTCACCACTACCGTCGCTACCGTCACTACCTGATCAAAGAATTTCCTGAGATCAAAGAACACAGCGTGGGCAGGGAAGTTCACTGTTGTAATAGACGTCTTGATGACCAGCTACTGTGACGAGGCCATCATCATGATTAGCGACTCGAGAGCGTCGCCATAACTACAGCCCTTTCGAAAGCATCAACCCACTCATGTTCCGGTCATCATCACAACAGGTTCCGAACCAGGGGCAGCGAGCCAGCCGGGAACAAAGTGTCACAATTGTGAAAGAAAGAAAGAAAGAAAGAAAGAAAGAAAGAAAAGCCAGGTGTAGAAAGAAAGAAAGAAAGAAAGAAAGAAAGAAAGAAATATTTAAATCGAAGCAGCTCTTGATACGAAATGCAGGCGGTAGATTATATTTTTTAACATAAATAAATTAGAATAGTGTAAGAAAGAATGAAAAAAACAAACTTAGGTAACTAGATAGGTAGGTAGTGGGAAAGAAAGAAAGAAAGAAAGAAAGAAAGAAAGAAAGTAAATGAAATGAAGAAATATTTAAGTAGAAACATTGTGAGATAGATAGATAGATAGATAGATAGATAGATAGATAGATAGATAGATAGATAGATAGATAGATAGAGAAGAAGGTAAATAGTGTTAAGCATATGCATATGTTTCTCCTGTGTTTTTATAAAATAGATAAAATCACATGGTATCATCTGCTAATGACTAAAATGTAAACCTTACTTTATTTCCCAGATTCCAAAGTTCAGAGAATATTTCAAACATTTCCCAATCTATTTTTATTTTATGGTAGATGAGTATTTTATAAGATTGCACTGACAGGAAATTAGATTTTCTGTCTATTTCTTGTAATGACAAACTTGGCACTCACGATTAAATAGAAGATCTCGCGGCCACCAGTTCCTTTCCTGTTAGGTATCAAAATCATTACTCGATTTTTATTGGCTGATTTTCGGTATTTTTTATAGGCGGATTTTTATTGGCTGATTCTTTTCTATTGGCTGATATTTCTTGCATTGCGTCATCGCTTTCTTAAAAGAAATCGTTGTACCTTCCTATGTTTTCGTTTTGTAATGAGTTCTAATCCTCACTAGGCACTCGGTTTTGTACCGCATCTAATCTGCGCTTAGAAAATCATTAGGTACCTCAATATGGTATAATGATTAAAAAGATTGTGTAGCAAGAAAAATTACAATTGAATAGTGTGTTCGATCCTCAGTGGGTGTTCCGTACATTCTGCTTTGTGACTCATCTTGTGACACTGAGCTATGCTTAGAAAATCGCCAGGGTAGCTCGTTGTGTTGCAATGATTAGCCAGCTTGCCTTGCTAAATCAGTTCCTCACAGAATGCTCCATACTTCCGGTCTTGTGCCTGAGTAGTGAGTTCGAGCCTCACGGAGTGATCCATACTTCTGGTCTTATGCAACATCTAAGCTACGTTTAAAAAATCATCATAAGTGTTTGTTTTGGGAAGAGAATTTTTTTTATTTTGATTTTGTTTTTGTTGTTTTTAAACTCTTTTTAAAAACATGAGCTTACAATAATGGTTATTACCGTAGAAAGTGAGCCGAGTTCAAATTTATTTTTTGTTGCGTTCACTTTTGCACTAATGCCCTTGTGAAAGGCATGAACACATCTCTTCTCACCATTCTTACCTATGGGTTAAATATCTAGTTCGACTGAGCCTTGGTTAGCAATCAGTTGATAATAGAGTACATTGGACTGCCTAGTGTTGAGCAGTAAAACAGGGGCGTGCGGAAAATGTAACCGGAAATTTATCCATAATCTTTCGTAGATAATAAAAAAAAAGTAATCTATGTTAAGGAGAGGATCAGTCAGTCAGATACATGCTTAGGTGATCATGTCTCTTGCGATCATGACTGACTTTTCCCGCAGTAGGTTGCCATTTCTTCCTACTGTAAACTGGTTGTAATTATCGTCAGGTAGGGGGCGGTAATTGGAAAACTCGCCGCTTATAATTATTGTTCGGGGGCGGTGATTCAACTATAGCCCAAATTATAAGCTCAACCATTAAGTCATATACATCAGACTATGACCAAAAGAAGGCTTACAATTCAGAAAACGCCCCAATAATATCCTTAAAAAAATCACCATGAGTTATCTTTGATTTTGGGCAAAGTTGTTAACCGCAGCCTGAAAGAGAACTCCTTCCTTAAGCTGTGGAATAACAAACATACGTTCTGATTACAAGAACGCCCGTGGGCGTCCATTCCGGTTGCAATATGAACAAATTCTTTGAGACTATAACCAAGGGCCAACCTAGTGAGCAACAAATAATATGCATTTCGATCTTATTAAGTGAGACTTTAGACAATAAATTCATCACGAGGACGATCGTCTTAGTTATATCGAAGACCTTTATCAAGATGTGGTAGAGGGGCTTGTTATACAAGCTTTCCAGTAATGGAACCACTAGAAGAGCTATCTCAGTTATCAAGACCTTCTCAGCAGGTAAGTCTATGAAATTCTTTGAGACTATAACCAAGGGCCAACCTAGTGAGCAACAAATATCAAGATGTGGTAGAGGGGCTTGTTACACAAGTAATGGAATCACTAGAAGAGCTATCTCAGTTATCAAGACCTTCTCGGCAGGTAAGTCTATGAAATTCTTTGAGACTATAACCAAGGGCCAACCTAGTGAGCAACAAATATCAAGATGTGGTAGAGGGGCTTGTTATACAAGTAATGGAATCACTAGAAGAGCTATCTCAGTTATCAAGACCTTCTCGGCAGGTAAGTCTATGAAATTCTTTGAGACTATAACCAAGGGCCAACCTAGTGAGCAACAAATAATATGCATTTCGATCTTATTAAGTGAGACTTTAGACAATAAATTCATCACGAGGACGATCGTCTTAGTTATATCGAAGACCTTTATCAAGATGTGGTAGAGGGGCTTGTTATACAAGCTTTCCAGTAATGGAATCACTAGAAGAGCTATCTCAGTTATCAAGACCTTCTCAGCAGGTAAGTCTATGAAATTCTTTGAGACTATAACCAAGGGCCAACCTAGTGAGCAACAAATATCAAGATGTGGTAGAGGGGCTTGTTACACAAGTAATGGAATCACTAGAAGAGCTATCTCAGTTATCAAGACCTTCTCGGCAGGTAAGTCTATGAAATTCTTTGAGACTATAACCAAGGGCCAACCTAGTGAGCAACAAATATCCAGATGTGGTAGAGGGGCTTGTTACACAAGTAATGGAATCACTAGAAGAGCTATCTCAGTTATCAAGACCTTCTCAGCAGGTAAGTCTATGAAATTCTTTGAGACTATAACCAAGGGCCAACCTAGTGAGCAACAAATATCCAGATGTGGTAGAGGGGCTTGTTACACAAGTAATGGAATCACTAGAAGAGCTATCTCAGTTATCAAGACCTTCTCGGCAGGTAAGTCTATGAAATTCTTTGAGACTATAACCAAGGGCCAACCTAGTGAGCAACAAATATCCAGATGTGGTAGAGGGGCTTGTTACACAAGTAATGGAATCACTAGAAGAGCTATCTCAGTTATCAAGACCTTCTCAGCAGGTAAGTCTATGAAATTCTTTGAGACTATAACCAAGGGCCAACCTAGTGAGCAACAAATATCAAGATGTGGTAGAGGGGCTTGTTACACAAGTAATGGAATCACTAGAAGAGCTATCTCAGTTATCAAGACCTTCTCGGCAGGTAAGTCTATGAAATTCTTTGAGACTATAACCAAGGGCCAACCTAGTGAGCAACAAATATCAAGATGTGGTAGAGGGGTGTTGCACACTTTATTCTAGTGAGTGCAGAACCAGGGATCGAACCGCAGACCGTTGGATTTCAATTCAACGCTCTCCCAGCTGGCTTCTTGCTACGCCTCTTCCTCTTCCTACTCCACTTTCCTCCTTCCACCTTTTCACTGCGTCTCTCTGCGTCAGCTTCTCGCCAAGAAATTGACGCCACTGATTTTCCCAGTGAACTTGGTCGGTCAGTTTTATAATCCATTTCTCTACCCATAATCCATTTCCTCAGTCTATAAAAATTTCACTCGAGGGCCTCCTCTCTTTTTTCCTTTAGACTGAGCTGAAGGTGGATTATTAAGACAGCGGTGAGTATTATTATTATTTTCTTTCTTTGGAACAGATTACTGCTTTGCACGCCAGACACAAACGAACTCTTTTTCCAGAGCCGCCGCTATTCGCCCTTTCATGTTCACACTCCCCCCTGGTCTCAAGACCACACATGTGGCAAGGCGGACGTGGCCGCTTGTTGCGGGCACTCCTACGAAGGGGGATTGTCTGGATTTCTTCATCTGAGCTCTCAGAAGTGGCATCGGAATTATCGGCAACAGCGTCGGGGTTCGCAGTCGGACCATCAGACTCGCGGGGCGTAGGTCGAATCCACAGTTCGTCATTGGATGATTCACCACTGCCGCTACTTGTCAATGAATTCGTATTCAGGGCGGGCCGAATGTCCCTCACGTGGCGTGGGGTACCATCAACCAGCACGGCCTGCTCACTGACGATGCCGGTGATTCGTCCCCTTCGAAAACTGGTGGTGCACCGGTTATTGGGAGGCTTCACCCAGACGGTGTCCCCTAATTCATACGGCCCTCTTGTTCCCCGCCGATCAGGCAGACGCGCGTCAATGCCCTTGATGCGCACTCGGTAGCGATGGATCGCATTGGCGGGTGCGCTCACAGCAGTCACAGCATCCCTCGGTGTTGCATTATATCTATAGACCGCTTCTGCAATAGTGCACGCCTTCCTGGCCGCGGTCCTCTTCACGCTTCGGTGGCACCGCTCTGCTATGCCGTTGCCACTCGGCACATATGCACATCGGTGTCTGAGCCTGATCCCCCACTCGTCTACAAAACGCCTAAATTCCACGCTGCAGAAGGCAGTATCGTTGTCCGTGAGGATCTCTTCAGGCGGCCCCCTTTCGTAAAATATGGATTCCAATTCACGGATGACACTGGAGGAGTCCTGGCGTGCCAATGGGCGCCAGATCGCAAACCTCGTCGGTCCGCAATCTATCAGTGTGAGGAAGTGCTGGCTGCCATAATGGGTTATGTCCATACCCAGTCGGCTCCAAGTCATGTCTGTTCCCAGCCGACCCCTCCGCCATCTCGCTGGGGCGGGGTCGATTGACTGGCATGTTTGGCATTCCTTGACCACCGCTCTCACTGCACTTTTTGACACTGACGGATTGGTCAATTGTACAAAATAGCATGTCCGTCTCACTCCGGGGTGCCCACTGATGTGGTGTATTTCCCTGATTTTGTCTGCCGCCTCCACAGAGGCAGCACATAGTAACGGTACTGGCCCAACTTCTTTCTTCACGGCATCAATCCATCTCTGAGGCACCCGAGTGAGCCTATCAGCGAGGTTGCAGTTTGAGGTGACAAGTACCACATCCACAGACAGATTGTACTCTGTTACTAGCTTTCTTATGGTCTCCAACCTCCGTCTGATCAGCATCTCGCTGGCCGCCTTGGTGCGCACCCTGGCCTTACCTGTCAGTGTGTTTGATATCCAGTGGTACACGCACAGCGAATCTGTGTGTATGTGTAATTTCTTGACTTTCCACTGGAGTGCCAGGTTAATGCCTTTCGTCACCGCATCGAGCTCTGCCAGGTTGATGTGAGCAGCGTCATTCGTCGGTCGCAGCCAGCAGGCGTCCTCAATCGCAGCTCCGTTCTCCTCAAGCAGCACACCAATCGCCACAGAGCTCGCATCCACCCACACGCTCAATTCGTCTCCCTGCACACACCAGTCTCCCTTTGCGGGGTCATCCTGCTTTACCCTTGCGATGGTCTCCTTCACCATGCGAACCAACAGATCGTCAGTCGTTTCATCATCCCAGTCTTTGGTGACTGCGCTTGCCCTCCTTTTTATGGTGCCTGTTGCTACACGAGTCCATCCACACACTGGTAGGTGCCCCACAAGTTTTCCACACAGGGAGAAGACCACTCGTCTTGTGAAGACTTCGGGTACTTCAGGAATTGCAGTTCCGCGCCCCCACTTCAAGGTCCCCCGCTCCTTTCGAACTTTCAGGCCCAAGACACGGGCGCCATCCTCCAAATGTTCCGGGTCCTTGCAATTCAGGCCAAACTCGGCCAGTTTGGTCCTTACGCGTGATGATGATACAACGTCTTCGTTCACGTATATGTCATCAAGGTACGTCGATGTCCCCTCTTTCATTGTTTCTTGCTGTGACAACACAGCGTTGACTATGGTCTTCATTATTTGGGGTGCCACGTTCAGCCCGAAGCCCAGTCTGGTAAGGCAGTACCTTCTGCCGGCAAACACCACCGTCTGAAACGGCCACATCGTTTCGCTGACCCGGACCTGCAGATACGCTTTTCTTAGATCCAGCAGGGACACATTGGAACCCTGCTGGCGCCATTCTCGTAGCTTGCTGGCGCAAACATCAGCATCTGCCGTAAATGCATCAACATGCGCATTTAGTTCGCGGTAGTCCATCACTGGCCTCACTTTTGCTTTGTTGTGCTGAGTAACCGCCATCAGCGGGATCAAACCTTTGGGAGGTCCAAGTTTCTCATAGGGGTAAGGAATTAACCAGCCATCCTTGATCCATTCACGAAGCTCCTCTTCGTATGCAGGCCTTATTTGGTCGGGCACATGGTACTCGGCTACTTCGTTCCGCAATTTTGCTGGCTCCTGATTTCCCGACCACTTCCATGAGGCGGTCCAAGCCTTCTGGTGCTGGTCAAATTCGACACTAAAGCCTGGCTGGTCGATCCTCAGCGCTGCGCACACTGGGGTCCTCTCTTGAAACTGCACTTCCCCCGTCTGCGTTATGTGAACACCACCTAGGGCTCTGATGGCATCATAGCCTAGAAGCAGGTCAAAGTTCAGTGGTTTTTTGAGCGCTACTAGCGCCTCGACGTTGGCCGAGTTTCCTGTTCTTGTACGGATGTTTATCGCACCCACCCCACAACATGTCCGCGATTCTCCACTGATGGTGGTTACCCTGACACCCTTCTCGTTCCAAGTGTGGCAGAGGTCTACGAACACTATGGTGCGGGAGCACCCGGAGTCGAGGAGTGCTGAGCACAATGTCTCGTTGACATAGACCTGAATGATCGGAAGCGCCTCTAATTTCTGCTTTGGGGAAAGGTCGACGCCGGCACCTTGTCCCCGGCCCCGTTTCCCGCACAATCCCGGGCCATATGTCCGGTTTCATTACACCGGTAGCAGCGAACAGCTGTCGGTCGCCGTCTGCAGTTCCTTGCAATGTGGCCCTGGCCATCGCACCTATAACACACGACCCCACCACGCGGGCTAAGGCCCTGAGACGGTTTATCATCACTCGGTGTGGATTGTGCAGCGGCGATTATCGGATCTCTCAGCTCGGAATTATCCTTCATCACGGTTCTGGCTCGGTCCACCAGGTCATTAAGGGGCAACGAGGTTATGTTTGAGCTCGCCCGCAGGAGCTGTTTTGCTCCGGTTGGGAGCCCCGCCAGAAATTTATATGCCAAGGCCCGCTCGGGCAGCCCACCGAACAACACCGTCAACTTCGTCAGCTCGGCCAAATATACGTCCACAGTTTCGCCAGGATGTAATTGTCTTGCCTCAAATTGCTCCCAGGCAGTGGCGGGGTCGATAGCAAACGCTTTGTATAGGGCTGCCTTGATCCTCTCATAATTCTGTTTTTCCTCAGCACTGAGCTGTTGATACACAGCGAAAGCCCCACCGGACAAACGCAGAGGAATCACATGTTCAATGTTTTTGACACCAGACAAGAGACAATGCAGTTCCACTTTTTCCACCCAGTCAAGTACTGGGGTCGAGCCACTGAACTCTGGAATCAATTTCAGGTCGAACCTGTCCCCCATTACGCCGAAATAGCTTGTTGCACACTTTATTCTAGTGAGTGCAGAACCAGGGATCGAACCGCAGACCGTTGGATTTCAATTCAACGCTCTCCCAGCTGGCTTCTTGCTACGCCTCTTCCTCTTCCTACTCCACTTTCCTCCTTCCACCTTTTCACTGCGTCTCTCTGCGTCAGCTTCTCGCCAAGAAATTGACGCCACTGATTTTCCCAGTGAACTTGGTCGGTCAGTTTTATAATCCATTTCTCTACCCATAATCCATTTCCTCAGTCTATAAAAATTTCACTCGAGGGCCTCCTCTCTTTTTTCCTTTAGACTGAGCTGAAGGTGGATTATTAAGACAGCGGTGAGTATTATTATTATTTTCTTTCTTTGGAACAGATTACTGCTTTGCACGCCAGACACAAACGAACTCTTTTTCCAGAGCCGCCGCTATTCGCCCTTTCATGTTCACAAGGGGCTTGTTACACAAGTAATGGAATCACTAGAAGAGCTATCTCAGTTATCAAGACCTTCTCGGCAGGTAAGTCTATGAAATTCTTTGAGACTATAACCAAGGGCCAACCTAGTGAGCAACAAATATCCAGATGTGGTAGAGGGGCTTGTTACACAAGTAATGGAATCACTAGAAGAGCTATCTCAGTTATCAAGACCTTCTCAGCAGGTAAGTCTATGAAATTCTTTGAGACTATAACCAAGGGCCAACCTAGTGAGCAACAAATATCCAGATGTGGTAGAGGGGCTTGTTACACAAGTAATGGAATCACTAGAAGAGCTATCTCAGTTATCAAGACCTTCTCGGCAGGTAAGTCTATGAAATTCTTTGAGACTATAACCAAGGGCCAACCTAGTGAGCAACAAATATCCAGATGTGGTAGAGGGGCTTGTTACACAAGTAATGGAATCACTAGAAGAGCTATCTCAGTTATCAAGACCTTCTCGGCAGGTAAGTCTATGAAATTCTTTGAGACTATAACCAAGGGCCAACCTAGTGAGCAACAAATATCCAGATGTGGTAGAGGGGCTTGTTACACAAGTAATGGAATCACTAGAAGAGCTATCTCAGTTATCAAGACCTTCTCAGCAGGTAAGTCTATGAAATTCTATGAGACTATAACCAAGGGCCAACCTAGTGAGCAACAAATATCAAGATGTGGTAGAGGGGCTTGTTACACAAGTAATGGAATCACTAGAAGAGCTATCTCAGTTATCAAGACCTTCTCGGCAGGTAAGTCTATGAAATTCTTTGAGACTATAACCAAGGGCCAACCTAGTGAGCAACAAATATCAAGATGTGGTAGAGGGGCTTGTTACACAAGTAATGGAATCACTAGAAGAGCTATCTCAGTTATCAAGACCTTCTCGGCAGGTAAGTCTATGAAATTCTTTGAGACTATAACCAAGAGCCAACCTAGTGAGCAACAAATATCAAGATGTGGTAGAGGGGCTTGTTACACAAGTAATGGAATCACTAGAAGAGCTATCTCAGTTATCAAGACCTTCTCGGCAGGTAAGTCTATGAAATTCTTTGAGACTATAACCAAGGGCCAACCTAGTGAGCAACAAATATCCAGATGTGGTAGAGGGGCTTGTTACACAAGTAATGGAATCACTAGAAGAGCTATCTCAGTTATCAAGACCTTCTCAGCAGGTAAGTCTATGAAATTCTTTGAGACTATAACCAAGGGCCAACCTAGTGAGCAACAAATATCCAGATGTGGTAGAGGGGCTTGTTACACAAGTAATGGAATCACTAGAAGAGCTATCTCAGTTATCAAGACCGTCTCAGCAGGTAAGTCTATGAAATTCTATGAGACTATAACCAAGGGCCAACCTAGTGAGCAACAAATATCAAGATGTGGTAGAGGGGCTTGTTACACAAGTAATGGAATCACTAGAAGAGCTATCTCAGTTATCAAGACCTTCTCGGCAGGTAAGTCTATGAAATTCTTTGAGACTATAACCAAGGGCCAACCTAGTGAGCAACAAATATCAAGATGTGGTAGAGGGGCTTGTTACACAAGTAATGGAATCACTAGAAGAGCTATCTCAGTTATCAAGACCTTCTCGGCAGGTAAGTCTATGAAATTCTTTGAGACTATAACCAAGAGCCAACCTAGTGAGCAACAAATATCAAGATGTGGTAGAGGGGCTTGTTACACAAGTAATGGAATCACTAGAAGAGCTATCTCAGTTATCAAGACCTTCTCGGCAGGTAAGTCTATGAAATTCTTTGAGACTATAACCAAGGGCCAACCTAGTGAGCAACAAATATCCAGATGTGGTAGAGGGGCTTGTTACACAAGTAATGGAATCACTAGAAGAGCTATCTCAGTTATCAAGACCTTCTCAGCAGGTAAGTCTATGAAATTCTTTGAGACTATAACCAAGGGCCAACCTAGTGAGCAACAAATATCCAGATGTGGTAGAGGGGCTTGTTACACAAGTAATGGAATCACTAGAAGAGCTATCTCAGTTATCAAGACCTTCTCAGCAGGTAAGTCTATGAAATTCTTTGAGACTATAACCAAGGGCCAACCTAGTGAGCAACAAATATCAAGATGTGGTAGAGGGGCGTGTTACACAAGTAATGGAATCACTAGAAGAGCTATCTCAGTTATCAAGACCTTCTCAGCAGGTAAGTCTATGAAATTCTTTGAGACTATAACCAAGGGCCAACCTAGTGAGCAACAAATATCAAGATGCGGTAGAGGGGCTTGTTACACAAGTAATGGAATCACTAGAAGAGCTATCTCAGTTATCAAGACCTTCTCGGCAGGTAAGTCTATGAAATTAACTGTCGAGAGTCCTCTGATATCTAAATCTAAACTTATTTATAAATGGAACTTTGCCTGTGTGTGTGTGTCTGTCTGTCTATGTTTCAGTTACTTATAGACTCCGAAACGGCTGAACCGATTTTCTTGAAAATTTACACAGTTTTACTATTAGCGTCTGTGAGTGTTCTTAGCTAAGTTTTGTGTCGAGGTACACCAGACAAATATCGGGTTATAGAAGGAGTGGTCCGATTTTAATCAAATTTGATACACTCATAGACAAAGACATAAGAAACGATATTCAGAAGTTTCAAGGTTGCAGTTCTGACAATAGTGTAGAAAATCGATAATATATGTATATAAAAGGCAAGATGTTTGTGTGTGTGTCTGTTTATCTGTCTGTATATCCTTAATACAAATACACAATTTTCATCCAATTCTCACCAATCTTCACACAAATATTCTTTAGGCTGAGTTTGAGCTCCAGGACCTTGGATTAGTTTTAAAGCTTTCATTACACCCGAGCAACGCCAGGCTATACAGCTAGTGTATATATATTTGGTGCGATTGGTAAATTGTCGCAATTGTTTTATTATTTCAAATATTCTTTAGCTCCAGGACCATGGATTAGTTTTAAAGCTTTCATTACACCCGGGCTATACTGCTAGTCCATTATATCAATGCACGCGTTCTTCGTCCTGTCGTTTATATCTTATATTAACGATAGCATACTCCGATCTTTAATGAATATCTAAGCATGTAGTTTAACGGTATGAAGTTGCACCTCCCAAAATCTAGATGAGAAGGGCTTGGTAGCCTGAACATAAATCTGACCTAACTCTCACTGTTCAGTGCAGAAACAACTGGGTGGTAATATTCAATACTCAAGAAACCAAACTAGTAACATTCCATAATTCGCGATCAGATGCTGAATTTTTGAGTATCGTTATGAATAGGTGTTTCCTCATCTCAAGAATGTATCTTGCCTTCAACGAATACTTAGACTGCTCGAAGGCAGAGAAATTGAAAAAGTGAACGACTGACGCAAGCGGTCTCCTCAGGCTGTCAGTGACAGTTCGAAATATATACGACCTCCCGACGTGGGTAGAAGCTCGAGGTAGATGCAGTACGAGGTCAATTATCGTAAGTAAATCCGAGCCCGTAAGCTCAGACAAAGATTTTTGTTTGCTTTTCTCTAGGGGAGACTCTACCCTTCGGCGGAGCCCCGTCTGTGTTCCTCTCCGCTCGAAGGCCGAAAGTCCGACAAAGTAAACAACTGACGAACGCAGTCGGCCAACTTAGACTGCTATTAATCTTTATTTATCCAGGTAAAGATTATCCAAGGTTTTACGATTTTGCGTTCCCTGGCATTTACTTTTTATAAATACTGCTCAATACAATAAATATTGTATGAATAAAAAAAAACTGTATCTTATTTAACATTTACCCAAAAATTCACTTAAAGAAAATAATTGAAAGATATTAAAATAAATAAATTGGTATATAATTTTTTTTTATAATAAATAAATAGATTTTATTTAATCATATCACCCCGAGCAAGGCGAAAACGCCACTGATGTGCACAGGGCTACGTAAGAGTGAGAAGATTGGTAAAGAGAAAGCCGGAAAACACATCCTAAACAGGGAAGAACAAGGGATGAGCCGCTTCACCTGTTCAATAGACGTGGGTGGAGTGTGAACCGGGCGATAGTTTAATCTATCTGCTCCAATTGAAAAGAAAAGAAAAAGGAGTGAAAAATTGGAAAATATAAAACCGGAAACCACATCCTAAACAGGGAACAAGGGATGAGCCTCTTCACCTGTTCAAAAGACGTGGGTGGAGTGTGAACCGGGCGATAGTTTAATCTATCGACTACAATTGAAAAGAAAAGAAAAAGGAGTGAAAAGATTGGAAAATATAAAACCGGAAACCACATCCTAAACAGGGAACAAGGGATGAGCCTCTTCACCTGTTCAATAGACGTGGGTGGAGTGTGAACCGAGTGTTAGTTTAATCTATCTACTCCAATTGAAAAGAAAAGAAAAAGGAGTGAAAAGATTGGAAAATATAAAACCGGAAACCACATCCTAAACAGGGAACAAGAGATGAGCCTCTTCACTTGTTCAATAGACGTGGGTGGAGTGTGAACCGGGCGATAGTTTAATCTATCTACTCCAATTGAAAAGAAAAGAAAAAGGAGTGAAAAGATTTAAAAATATAAAACCGGAAACCACATCCTAAACAGGGAACAAGGGATGAGCCTCTTCACCTGTTCAATAGACGTGGGTGGAGTGTGAACCGGGCGATAGTTTAATCTATCTACTCCAGAGATTAGAAAGATAGGATAAAGATAGTAAGAAGTAAATTAGAATAAAAAATAAAGATGTTATTAATAAATTAAATGTTTTGAAAAAATTAGAATTAAATACGTACTGATAAGGAGAGTAAATTTACTCATAAGCTCCTTTTCGTATAAAAATATAAAAAGTTTTCTTTCTTCATTTCTTTCCTGTCTTCTATGAGAAAAGATCAAGATATGGAGAAAGCAGAAAAGACATTTTTGGTACAAAAATGGATACATCAAAGATGACAGGATCTAGAGAGAAGTAATACAAATAAAAATAAAAATAAATTTAGGTTAAAACTAGGTTGACACTTTGACCGTTAGGGATGAAGGAAAAACGAAAAAAAAGAAAAAAAGAAAGTATGTATTTCCTAAAAATAGAAACTACTGGCCAAATTCCAAATTGAATCTCTATTCTGATTAGTTAAAAGGAACACACATACATTTCATATCTTCCCACATACATAAATAGCAAACCGATTGTTTTTGTCTTTAAATGTAAATCATTTTCACAGCCAACCTCTAACATTACCCGATGACGAGATAGAAATCTGGAAACAGAGAAATTTCCTTGTCGCAATGTACGTTTAATTCATAATTATATGATTACTCTATATTTATATAGCCATTTCGCACCACAGACCAGTTCAACTTTGAGAGCGCTAGAGAGGTGCCACCTGCTCTACAACATGCATATACATAGGTTGCAACTTTTACTGTTCACACAAGAACCTCCTCTAGGAATCTCTAGCTTGAATTGCTCTTAGGTACAGTATTAACTGACTGACTATAGATAAAACTGATAAGCATTATTCGTGTTGATACCAAACGCGAATAATGCTTACCAATAGTCTATTAAGTGCCATACGTGATTAACGCATGGGCGATCATGTCCCGAAAGAGACATGGCTGTCTGAGCAGAAAATTTTCCCGCAGTAGGTTGCCAACCAATGTAATGGATTAATGCATTTTCCAAGAGTATTTGCACGTAGGTAAATGTAACTAATTCGACTGAAATTCGAACTCGGCCCTCTGCTTTCTCGTTTCGAGCCGATATTCACTGCACCACAATATATATAATTACCTATAGATTCAAGTATAAGATCAACCCACCAGTAGACTAAAAAATATTCTAATTAGAAGGAAGAAGCTCCATTCAAGCAGCTTTCTCCCGGCATTAATTATTTTTTTTTTTTTCTTTTTGGTAACACACTTCCGCGCTAATGCTTCCTTGAATACTACAGTCTTAATGGAGGGAGAAAGGGAATCACCGCCTCCTATAGGATGAAGTTGAAACAATAGATAGAGAACGCCACTGGAAACTACGTAAACTTAAGGAATCAGCACATATGCTAGGCTACAAAAATCTCCTAAGCCAATCAAGGATAGAGATGAACACAATATGGGAACCAGTAATACGAAGTGCCAGAGAAAATCATTAGTGTCAAAAATTGCAATATGAGCTGTGTTAAAAATAATGAAGAAAACCATTAACATCAAAAATACTAGAGAAAACCATTAACATTAAAACAAAGGGTTACTAGACATTAGGTATATAAGTCCCAAAAATTAAGTTATTCTTGTCCTTAAGGACACATGGCCCAGTGGATATAGTCGTTGGTCAGTTCCTGTGACTTAACCCAAAGAGTTGTGAGTTCAAGGCTACTCTCTAACTCTCTAAGAGTTGTGAGTTCAAGACTACCCTCTAACTCTCTACAATAGTCCGAATACTGTAAATACTATCTCATTTTAGAAATATAAACAAAAACAATCTTAAAATATTCAAGTTAATCATTTATCTATCCTTCTTATCCGCAGATTCTTCACTTCCTTCCGTCTTATGTTACATCTGTATCACCTCGTCTTATTTAATGATACTTTAGTTTGTGTGGCTCTTAGGCCTTCTAGTCGTTGAACTTTAATAAAAGAAAATACACTTTTGTTCAAGAAGTTATGTCAATTAAAATATATTAAAGAAACGGTTCCTGTAGATAGCCATGAATTCCTCTGTACTTAAAGAACATGAAATTAAAAAATTGTATAAGTAAGAAAACAGGAAACTAAAGTACTATTTCTCCAAAAAGTCATGACAATTCAGTGATCATAAATAAATGGATACTGTGAAGAGCCGTGAACACTATTGTCTTGAAGAGAAACGTCATTAAAACTAAAAACAATTTGTAAATTAATACTTTCACTTTTCAAAGAGATCAGGACATTTCACAGATCATAGATAAATGGATACTGTTAAGAGGCCTGAATATTATTGATTTGAAGAGAAACGTCATTAAAAATAAAAGCAATTTGGAAATTATTACTTTCACTTTTGAAAGATGTCATGACAACTTACAAATAATAACGAAAGGGAAGTTGTAGAGAGCCATGATCATTTTCTTGTTGAAGAGACATCTCATTAAAAATAAAGGCTATGTGAAAACTACTTTTTATTTTTCAAATTAATGACAATTTATAGATAATAAAGAAATAGAAGCTTTGGAGGGTCAGGGTCACACCCTTCGTGAAGGGGCATGGCCTTTAAAAAGGCTTTAACCGACACAGCCTTTGGTGCTATGATTTGTTGCCCATTTTGTATCACCTGATGTGCCTTGTGGTGCAGTGGATATCGACTCGGAACCAGAAATCGGAGAACCGAGTTCGAATTCAAGTTAAATTAATTGCATTCATTTACGCGCAAATAACCATGGGAAAGGTCTTAATCCATCTTCTCTCTTCAGCTATGGGTCGAATAGAACGACAGTTTGTGTTCTATAGTCCCGGTTGTCAACCAATCTACCGCAGGCAGAAATGGCAAACTACTGCGGGATAATCTTCTGAATGGTCGTTTGGTCACGGAGAATAAAAGATTTGCACTATTATTCGGACTATTGTCGTTATTTTTACAAAAAAATGACAACAAAAATGAGGACAATAATATAAATACTACCTCATCCCAAAAGTATAGACAAATACTGAAGGATCAGTACGGACCCGATACACCAAATATATGGAGATAAAAATGACAACAAAGATGAGGACAATATTCCGAATAATATAAGTACTACCTCATCCCAGAAGTATAGACAAATACTTAAGGATCAGTACAAACCCGATACACCAAATATACGGAGATAAAAATGACAACAAAGATGAGGACAATATTTCGAATAATATAAGTACTACCTCATCCCAGAAGTATAGACAAATACTTAAGGATCAGTACAAACCTGATACACCAAATATACGGAGATAAAAATGACAACAAAGATGAGGACAATATTTCGAATAATATAAGTACTACCTCATCCCAGAAGTATAGACAAATACTTAAGGATCAGTACGGACCCGATACACCAAATATATGGAGATAAAAATGACAACAAAGATGAGGACAATATTCCGAATAATATAAGTACTACCTCATCCCAGAAGTATAGACAAATACTTAAGGATCAGTACGGACCCGATACACCAAATATACGGAGATAAAAATGACAACAAAGATGAGGACAATATTTCGAATAATATAAGTACTACCTCATCCCAGAAGTATAGACAAATACTGAAGGATCAGTACGAACCGGATACACCAAATATATGGAGCTAAAATGACAACAAAGATGAGGACAATAATCCAAATAATGTAAATAGTGTAAGTACTACCTCATCTCAGAAGTATAGACAAATACAAACAGATTTGCGTTGGATCAACACCACTTCTTCTTCTTCTTCTTCTTCTTCTTCTTCTTCTTCTTCTTCTATGTGCCCCGTCCCTTCAGTGCGTAGGCGATCATGAATTTCCACGTCTCCCTATCTCTGGTGGCTCTTAGCATGCCTTCTCCTGTTACACCATGAAACAACTTGTTCCATTATCCACCTGATTAGGTCCTTCAAATATGTTATCCGTTGTCTCTTTTTCCTCTATCTGGCTTGTTAGTATCAGGTTCTCTAAGCCCTCCTTCCTCATTTCATGTCCCAGGAACTTCAGCTGTCTCTTCCTGATGCTCAGTATTAATTTTCTTTTTGTTTCCATAATTTCTAAGACCTCATCATTGCTCACATGCTCGGTCCATGATATCCCCATAATCCTTGCTGTAGAACCACATTTCAGTTGCTTCAAGTTTTTCCTTCATCTTTGACAACACCTTACCTGTAAAAAAACGTTACAGAATTATCAACGACCCTCTCGTCGATGGCGAGAGGTTGTCGATGGCCTATGCTCCACTGAGAGGGCGATGGGTTTTTCGTATCACCAAGGGCCTAATTACTTGTGTACACTCACAGTATCATGTTTTAAGAATCAACCCAATGCTGTTAGTGCAGTGGATTTTTGAAGGCAAAGCCATTCACTTCGGTTTCTTTTCGAGTGAAAGGGCAACGCTAGATTATCTTTGACCTCTTACGTATCCATAATCCCAGATAAAATCCAGGATGTCTGCAAAACGAAAGTCGGTAAGTGGAGGTTACCGAACAAGAGCCAGAGAATTTCGAAAGGAGGAAAGAATGAAAGAAGACATGATGATGATGATAAAGCGTACTCACTGGGGAGGTAAGGAGGGTCATTGAGTTCGTTGTGCGCACATCCATCTACTGAACCTGGAATAAAGCTGGAAGGTTCATTCATGTCCTGCAAAAGAAAAACAAAACAAAGAAATGAGACTTTAGAAAATGCACTTGAAAACCAGTTCACATGCAAATCAATAAGCTATTTGTTTCTAAGAATGTACGTTGTGGTGCTGTGGATATCGGCTCGGAACGAGAAATCGGAGAGCCAAGTTCGAATTCCAGTTGAAACTGTTTCATTCACTTGCGCGCAAAAACCTTTGGGAAAGTTATTAACCCGCCACTTCTCCCTTTAGCTATGGGTTAAATAGCAGGACAGATTTAGTTTTATAGCCTTGGTTAGCAAACTGTCTACCACAGAAAGTAATAGAAACCTACAGCAGGAAAATCTTCTGTTCATTAATTAATGTCTTTTAATGTATCGCATAACGTTTATCACATAAGGCACTTAATTGACATTCATCTAACACTCTATTTCAGTTTATATTTCGGAAATGAGTTCTTGCAACTATTTCCACTATTTAGATTGTTCGGAATGTTGGCCATATTTTTGTTGCTCCATATTCACGACATTTCGACCGTTGTACGCTCTAGCACTCTTTAGATGTTTGGAATTTTAAATCAAACCATTCATTTTGTCCACTGTGGTAGATCGTTTTAGTTGCACGTGCCATGCCTTTTCCAGAACTCTCAATACCAGTTTTCTTCCTTTAAACTCAACTCACCAAGTTATCTTTTTTTCATCTATTTTTTGTCTAGCTCTTGAACTCTCAACTCTTTACTCACAGCAATTTGGCTCAAGTCACTAGATGACTTCAACCAATACTCTTATCCCCTCGGTCTGTTGGCGGACTACGGTTGAAACATCAATGAATATGGCAACAAACATGATGACAAAAGTCTGATCGATGTAAATTAAGTAAATAATACGCTATTTTAATTTCCCTCTCTCTCACTCTCTCTCTCTCTCTCTCTCTGTCTCTATTTATCCGTGTATCTCAGTCAGTTCTTATCTATCTATCTATCTATCTATCTATCAATCTATCTGTCTGTCTATTCCAATCTATCTATCTATCTATCTATCTATCTATCTATTCCAATCAATCTATCTATCTATCTATCTATCTATCTATCTATCTATCTATCTATCTATCTGATTTGTTTTTCTTATATTCACGTCTCTCTGTCTCTCTCCAGTCTGTCTATATCAAATTGCTTCTATCTATCTATCTATCTATCTATCTATCTATCTATCTATCTATCTATCTATCTATCTATCTATCTCTCCCAGTCTATTCCAATCTATCTATCTATCTATCTATCTATCTATCTATCTATCTATCTATCTATCTATCTATCTATCTATCTGTCTGATTTGTTTTTCTTATATTCACGTCTCTCTGTCTCTCTCCAGTCTGTCTATATCAAATTGCTTCTATCTATCTATCTATCTATCTATCTATCTATCTATCTATCTATCTATCTATCTATCCCAGTCTATTCCAATCTATCTATCTATCTATCTATCTATCTATCTATCTATCTATCTATCTATCTGAATGTGCATCTATCCGCCTGTGTCTATTTTTTATCGTTTCATTCCAACTGCTACTGGTGTCTAGGGGGCTACATAAGAGGAGAGCGGAGAGGAAGAAGAACCAGTTACAGGGGGTATCAGAGAATGGGTAAAAGAAGGATAGGGATACTGATGTAAACAGTTGCGTAGACAGTTGCGTGAGAGCAGAGTGAAAATGAAGAAAAACAAGATACGGGGATTTGGGGGGGAAATGATAAGAGAAGGATGGAAGTCAAGGGGATAAGTGATGGCAATTGACGTTGCATTTAAACTCTCGGAGATTGTAGCTATCAGGGAAGCAAGTATATAAAAGGGTTTTCCACAGATGAGAAGTGCAACAAAAGAAGCAGCTGGTGTAGAAGTGGCGGGTGTATTTGGCTGTTTTGACTGTAAAAGAGTGGAACCTTGTTCCCAGTCTGGTTAATTTTTTTTTTTTTTTGTAATCATATCGCCCCAAGCAAGGCATTTTACTGTCACTGTTTTGCAGGGGGTTACATAAGAGAAAAAATTTATGAGAAAAAGAGTGACAGGTTATAGGGAGTGTCAGGAAGAGGGTAAGAGAAGGATGAGAATACTGAGTGGAGTGGACGGAGAAAGGAACATGAGGGAGAGAGGATTCAGGTTAGTGAGATAGGAGATGACTACTGGCTTTACATTTAAATTTTTGGAGATTGTAGCTGTCAAGGAAGCAAGTAAATACATACACACAGTAAACAGAACCTTCAGATATTGGAAGCCATCTACATTAAATCAAAACAACCCACACTTAATAAAATCACATTTAAATCTGGCCATAACACATTACATTGCATTTAGACATATGGTTCAGTTAACATTTCGGTCTCACACGCGGTGTGACGTCATAGAACCGCATTACAAATTTACGAACTGTGTCTGCTATTTGGTGAGTGTTATCGTTGCTTAGCAATGTTTTATGTCAACACAAGATAAAATCATCGTTGATGAAGGGTGTCTTTATGTTAACGTCCCTGTAACCTGCCTGAAGATGGCTCATGTGAGCCGAAAGTTTAAAACCAGTCTAATAAAAAAAAAATATCCAAATGTTGGACAAAAATTGTCCATTTCACCTTAAATTAAAGCCAAAATACGATGTTTAGAACGGCTCATGATTAAACATAACAGACATTCATAGTCTATCTGTTATATTTAACAGTATATGTTTAGAAAATTATCTGCTGCCTCGATACACTATATATATATATATATATATATATATATATATATATATATATAAATTACATGGATATGTTATCATTACAAAAGTAGCTATTTTGTTTCGACACTTCTTGTGTCTTAGCAAGTGATGAGGTTTATTTTAAGTTGAAGAGTTTTAAAAGGTTAAAAACAAGCAAAACCTTTTTAATCAGGGAGGCATTGCTGTATGTACAATGTGGACCAATCCGAATAAAGCAACTTCTAATCTGGAGAATATGTGAGCAGACTTAAAAATAAATTTTTGGGGGCATTAGTATTGATATTTGATTAAATTGTGATCAGCATTATTAGTTGACTATTACATCTATTTTATTATTATTGTGATTTCTAAGATGAACAATTTATTAGATTTAAAATGTTATTCATATATTAAACGAGGAAGAGAAAGAACACACACATAAATAAACCTACAAACATCCACACATGGTAAAATAGAGGAGTATATGCACATACACTAGCAAACAGACATATATACAGATTAATATACGCATATATATGCATGCCCAAATTTAATTTTTTTGTTTTTATCGACTTGACAATTTGTCTGTTAATTTTTAAAGCTGTATTTGGACACAGACTGAATTGCCACAATATTGGATACAGTAAAAGCGAATTCATAACATGACTAGCCTTGAATGAATGAGATCATGGCAGACACAATCATATTTCAGTGCATGAACATATAAACATAATTAGAGATATACTTACGCAAATACGCATGCTAAAAACAAAGACGTATACGACTAAAACCTCCACAGTTTCTGTGTGTCTCTACGCACGTAAATGGGTGTACAAGTGTTAATCTATGTCTGCGTTTGTAAAAAAGGCGTCACGACGTGACAGAAGGCACAGTTCTCTGGCGTTTTTTATCATTTCCTGCTTTATTTTACATATTCTGTTCTTTTTCTTTTTTACATTTTCCTATAGTAACTTTCATTATATCGTTCGGTTATATTTTACTAGCAGTATAGCCCGGCGTTGCACGGGTGTAATGAAAGCTTTAAAACTAATCCATGGTCCTGGAGCTCAGACTCTTTGAACGTTGGCACGAAAGACTAAAATGCAATAGTTGTTTCCAGTTAAAGCGAAACCATAGACTGAAAGAAAAATGAATGGATATAAGTCAAATTTTGATTTCCTGGTATCGATTACAAATAAGTTTTTTTCGTCGTAAACTGAATTTTGAAGACTAAATAAGTCCTCTGAGTAAATGGTATCATGGCTGAGACGAAGAACTACAATTATACCTACTTAGAGCCAAACCTGAAACAAAAACTAAAATAAAAGGGCTGAAAAAAATACAGACATACAGGCAGATAAACAGACACACACACAAACATCTTACCTTTTATATATATATATATATATATATATATATATATATATATATATTATCGATTTTCTGCACTATTGTACGAAATTCAACCTTGAAACTTCTGAATATCGTTTCTTATGTCTTTGTCTATGAGTGTATCAAATTTGATTAAAATCGGACCACTCCTTCTATAAACCGATTTTTTGATTATCGATTTTCGATATTTATCGGGGGTACCTCGACATAAAACTTAGCTAAGAACACTCGCAGACGCTTATAGTACAACTGTGTAAATTTGTCAAGAAAATCGGTTCAGCCGTTTCGGAGTCTATAGGTAACGGACACACACACACACACACACACACACAGACAAAGTTCCATTTATTATCTAAGTTTAGATTATTACGCAACTAAAAATATTTATACTTTTAACCCTCTCTCCACAGGTTTGTAAATACAGGAAATTTGTTTAGAATCTCATAGGTTGCATGCGATCTCTTGTTGATCGTGGTATGGGTGGTTTTTCAGAGAACATATGAGCAACGACGAGATTTTGACGAAAAGGCAAACAAAAAGAAAACTTATACTTGGCATCAGGAAAAAGCAACTGAGGTTTTGAGGACAACAATTAGGAAAGAAGGCTACAGAACGTGATATTCACTAGACGGATAGAGAGAAAGAGAGAAGGGGTAAGCAGCGTGAGAACTACTTGTTGGTAAATGGCGGCGCGGTGTCTGGAAATGATACCAAGAGGAAAAAATATTAAGAGTGACAAGGGATAGTGTTAAGTAAAGATCCATGATCGCCTACGTCCTAAAAAAGATACCTAAAAAAGTGAAGGGCATTTTGGACTAGTTGAGATAAAGTTAAACCAAAGTTAAATGATCAACTTTTCACCTTGTGCAACCACTATATTGAATTAATCAATAAATATGCCCGGTTCACACTCCACCCACGTCTATTGAACAGGTGAAGAGGCTCATCCCTTGTTCCCTGTTTAGGATGTGGTTTCCGGCTTTCTCTTTTCCAATCTTTTCACTCTTTTGTTTTTTTTTAATGTTTTTTTTTTAATTGGAGTAGATAGACCAAACTATCGCCCGGTTCACACTTCACCCACGTCTATTGAACAGGTGAAGAGGCTCATTCCTTGTTCCCTGTTTAGGATGTGGTTTCCGGCTTTCTCTTTTCCAATCTTTTCACTCTTTTCTTTCTTTTATCTTTTTCAACTGGAGTAGATAGATTAAACTATCGCCCGGTTCACACTCCTCCCACGTCTATTGAACAGGTGTAGAGGCTCATCCCTTGTTCCCTGTTTAGGATGTGGCTTCCGGCTTTCTCTTTTCCAATCTTTTCACTTTTTTTTTTCAATTGTAGTAGATAGACTAAACTATCGCCCGGTTCACACTCCACCCACGTCTATTGAACAGGTGTAGAGGCTCATCCCTTGTTCCCTGTTTAGGATGTGGTTTCTGGCTTTCTCTTTTCCAATCTTTTCACTCTTACGTAGCCCCCTGCACATCAGTGGCGTTACCGCCTTGCTCGGGGTGATATGATTAAAAAAAAAAATCTTTTAAGGGTATCAACCAAAAAAAATTATGAAATATCCAACTACAAAATGCCTTTTTTTATACGATCTTGATTAGTTTCTGTCGTAAATTTTTAGTACTTTATTTGGATCGGAACGACAAATCAGGGAGCCGAGTTAGAATTCCTGTTGAATTCCTTGCATTCAGTTACGCACAAATATCCCCAGGAAAGTTATTAATCCATTTATTCTTTCGCTAGATATCGATTAAATAGCAGCACAAATTGGTTTCTTTAGCCTTGATTGGCAACCAGTCTATCGCAGAAAAATAATGGCAACCTTCTGCTTAGTCAGTCATGTCTCTTTCGAGATATGATAACCCAAGCGTGTATCACATATGACACTTAATAACTGAATATTATGGAATAAGTAAAGAGCCTACAGGTTATAAAATCGGGGATCGGTTTTATATTGTTTTGAAGTAATAAAGTGATCCCTCACTAATAACTATTTACTTATATAATAATATAATCCGTTGCTTCCCTCTCTAGCTTTGAGTTAAATAGCAGAACAGATTGGATTCTGTAGTCTTGGCTAGCAGCAAGTATACCACAAAAAGAAAACTCAACCTACTGTAGGAAATTCTGAGCAGTCAGTCATATTTTTTCGAGACATGATCGCCCAAGCATTTAACTGACTTCATGAATATTCGCTGTGTGAAGATAAAATGATTAAAAGGCCATGTTTTTGAAGAATCCCAAGTGAATCAAACGCGCTAATGTTGTGGCTTACCTGCAAACCATTTGTCTGCGACAGGTGTTCCTCGTTCACTTTCTGGTCAAAAATTTCTGAAGCATCCAATTCCGACATTACTTACATTCGCTTCAAGAGCTTCTTTCTAAATGAACATCAATGCGTCCGGCAAGGTCAGTTTGTTAAGTCAGCTGGTCAAAATTATCAATTCCCTGAAGCAGTCAAGCCGAAGATACGGGCCTGAAAGCGTCTTATCAGTCAGTAGACAATTATATACCATACAAAGTGCTTTTCACTTTTTAATATCGTCTGGAGGCCAAAGCTCAAATAAACTATGTTTATCTTTCAATTAGACGAGAGTGTATTTGCCTTTTTAAACACAGAATTATTAGTCAGTGTTTAACCTCTCGAGGAGAACGAAAACTTTGAATTCAAAACCACAGAGAAGGAAGCGGTAATATACATCATTATCTTTCACTAGAAAAATCATTTGGGATGCTGCGGAAAAAACCACTACTCTCCTGCATTTACAGAGTTTAAAATAGTTTTCGCTGTCTTGGTAAAGATGACTTCTTTTCCGTCCTACTGCAACCTTTCCTCAGACGCAACCTTGCAAGACTCCCGCTATTCTGTAGTTGTTTCCGTGGCAAATGTTCCGGTGATCTCCTTTCCTTAGTGCCAGACCTTTGCAACCAAAACTTACCTGCTTGCACCCCCAGTATTAAATTATCTTCACAACCTACGCATCTTTCGTACTGTTATCTATCCACCAAATCACTGTAATGCTTATTTGTATTTTTTCATCTTGACACGCCTTCTTTAGTGACTTATGACCTGTTTGTTCACACACACACACACTCGCGCACACACACTCGCGCACACACACACACGCGCGCGCGCACACACACACACACACACACACACATATATATATATATATATATATATATATATATAGTATTTACATTATTCAGACTATTGTCCTCATCTTTCTTACCATTTGTACTACGTTTCGGTCGTTGTACGCTCCGCCTTCTTCAGGTGCTAGGAATTTCGAACCAAACCATTCAAAAACCCTAGCACCTAAAGAAAGACGGAGCGTACAGCGGCCGAAACGTTGTACAAATGGCAAGAAAGATGAGGACAATTGTCCGAATAATGTAAATTTTAATGCTTCCAAAACGAAACTGCTATTAATTAACCATCATAGACAATCGCACCTACCTCCCATTAGCATGGAACAGGCTTGCCTCCCAGAGAGTAAAACACTGCGCCTCCTTGGTCTCACACTCTCAGCGGACCTCAAGTGGAATGACTATATAGAATCCATTGCTAAATCCGCTGCTATGAAAGTCGGCTCTCTGTGCAGGGCCCGGAAGTTTTTCCCGCCTGAATCTATCCTGCACATCTATAAATCTACCATCCGCCCGTGTATTGAATACTGCTGCCACATCTGGTCAGGTGTCCCTGCTATAATCCTCGGGGTTCTTGACAAAATACAACGGAGAATCTGTAATGTAATCAATACCGACTTGGCAGACCGGCTGCAACCTACTCTCTCAACGGCGTGACATAGCTTCCCTGTGCCTCTTCTATAAATACTTTCACGGCTTCTACTCCGATGAACTTAAATCACTGGTGCCGTCTAGGTATGAATTTGCACGAGATACTAGATTAGCAACTAGGTCCCACCCTTTTACAGTGAAACAGATAAGATGTAACCGCAATTTCTACTCCAACAGCTTCTTTTCTCGCACTAACCACCTGTGGAATTCTCTTCCGTATACTTGCTTCTTCGACATCTACAATCTCCAGTAGTTTAAATGTAAGGTCAACAGACACCTCCTAACGCACTAACTCGCATCCATTCTCTCAAACACTTTTCCCATCCACACAACCCTCATCTTCGTTATCCTTACCCGTCTATCACCCTCCTTCTGACATTTCCTATCACTTTCCCCTATATAACCCCCAACCACTCTTTCTCATCACTTTCCCCTATGTAACCCCCTACCCACTCTTTCTCATCACTTTCCCCATGTAACCCCCTAACCACTCTTTCTCGTCACTTTCCCCTATCTAACCCCCGAACCACTCTTTCTCATCACTTTCCCCTATGTAACCCCCTAACCACTCTTTCTCATCACTTTCCCCTATGTATCTCCCTAACCACCCTTTCTCATCACTTTCCCCTATGTAACCTCCTAACCACCCTTTCTCATCACTTTCCCCTATGTAACCCCCTAACCACTCTTTCTCATCACTTTCTTCTATATAAACCCCTAACCACTCTTTCTCATCATTTTCCTCTATGTAACCCCCTGCGGAACAGTGGCAGTGAAATGCCTTGCTTGGGGTGAAATGATTAAAAGAAATACTACCTCATCTCAAAAATACAGACATATATATATATATATATATATATATATATATATATATATATCAGTGTGGTCTTAGGCTGACGATGATAGAGTTACGCTTGAGCTGTAAATGAAAAAGTCGTCCACGGAAGATTTGATGTCATCAAACATTTAATGAGATTTCAGAACTAAAGTGATGATGATTCATCTCACCTACTTCATTCTTATCTGTGAATTGTCATGTCTGCTTGGAATAGAGAAGGAAGTAGTTTTACACATTGCAAATTTTTCCTCCATGTTTCTACTTGGTTCACACTGTCAGCGGAGCGGCCAAGTTTACACTGTAACAGCAGCAAGAAAAGTGACGCAATCAATCTCGAATTTTGATCACATGACCACAATAGTACTAACTATAAGCACGCATTAGCAGAAGGTATTGTTACAAACCTAAAGATATGATATGGTGAAAGTGAGGATAATTGCTTTTTTTCTACCCCCGTATATCGTTTCGACATATCTGATCAAGTTAGAAGACATTAATATCATTCATATGAGTCGAGAACTGACATGGATATTTAAAAATATTGCTCAACTTTGAGAGGTTAATATTTCGGTTTGTGTCATGCTGCAATGTTGAATTATACTATCATTGGCGCAACTTATTCTTAATGTTCAAATTTCCTTAGCACCTGCACTAAATTTGTGTTATAACTGATCGATCTTCTATGTGTCCTGTCCTTTCAGGACGTAGGCGGTCATGGCTTACCACGTCTTCCTATCCCTGGTGGCTCTTAGTAAGCCTTCTCCTGTTACACCATGCAACCCTCGTTCCATCATCCACCTGATTAGGTCCTTCAAATATGTTATCCGTTTCTTTCCTCTGTCTGTCCTTCCCTCTATCTAGCCTGTTAGTATTAGGTTATCCAAGCCCTGCTTTCTCATTGCATGTCCCAGGAACTTCAGCTGTCTCTTCCTGATGGCTCAATATTAAGTTTCAATCATTTCTAAGACCTCATCATTGCTCACATGCTCGATCCGTGATATTCGCAGCATCCTTCTGTAGAACCACATTTCAGTTGCTTCAAGTTTTTACTTTATCTTTGATGATATTGTCCAACATTCACTGCCATATTGAAGAACCGACAACACATAGCAATTAAGTATTTAGTGTCTATTA
The DNA here is from genome assembly GCA_037127315.1 of Ascarosepion bandense. Taxonomy (NCBI): domain Eukaryota; kingdom Metazoa; phylum Mollusca; class Cephalopoda; order Sepiida; family Sepiidae; genus Ascarosepion; species Ascarosepion bandense. The sequence goes on along the minus strand of JBBBDQ010001662.1, from coordinate 774,593 downwards.
TTTCCTTATCCTGATTTTTAATGACAGATTCAGTGTACGTACCGTTCTTTGATTTCATTTACATTACAGATAATAGTTTCTGCTTTGGAATGGTTAAACTTCTTTTTTTTTTAATCATTTCACCCCAAGCAAGGCATTCTACTGCCACTATTGCGCTTGGGGCTACGTAGGGGAAGGTAAATAGAAAGAGTGGTTAGTTATAGGAAATGTCAGAAGTGGGGTGATAGATAGCTGGGTGGGTGGGAAGAGTGTTTGAAAGAATTGGAAGTTAGTTTGTTAGGAGGTGTCTATTGACCTTACATTTAAACTGCTGGAGATTGTAGCCGTCGGGGAAGTAGTCATGTGGAAAGGAATTCAATTGACCATGTTTACACTGTAACAGCAGCAAGAACGGCTACGACCTCCAGAAATTTAAAAGCAAAGTTAATACTCACCTACTAACCACTGGACTCTAGCTCTCTCCCCTCCCCTGTATAATCTTCACGTTCTCTCTGCCCATGTATCTGTCATTGCACCTGCTTTCTCAGCTTTCTATTGTTCCTTTCTAACTAGCTTGTACTCCTCACTCTTTTCTAATTAATCCTTCTACATTTATGTAACCCCCTGCACATCAGTGGCGTTTCTGCCTTGCTCGGGGTGAAATGATTAAAAAAAAAAAAAAAAAAAAAAGAAAAATCAAACTTTGATCACATGACCAATAGTTCCAACTATAAGCACGCATGAGCAGAAGGTCGTGTTGCAAAGTGATGATATTTTTTACCGACATATTATAGTATATAGCTGATCGTTTAGACATATCTGAAGAAGTTCGAAGTTATGCCATTCATATGAGTCTAGAACTGACGTGAATATTTAACCCGAGAACACTAACCATGAGTATATAGTACCCAGCGCAAAAGACGCTATTTTAATTACAATTTAATTCAATTTTCAGTACCTGATTTTCTTACGTAAATAATAGGTTTTTCCGTTTTTGTTTTTCTTTTTTTTTATAATCATATTGCTCCAGTTAAGGCATTTTACTGACACTGTTGTGCAGGGGGTTACATAGGAGGAAAGTTATGAGAAAGAGTGACACGTTATGGGGGTATCATGAAGTGGGTAAGAGAAGGATGAGAATACTGATGAGAGTGGAGTGGGTTGAGAAAGGAGCATGAGAGAGAGGATGCAGACTAGTGAGATAGGAAATGACTATTAACTTTACATTTAAATTCTTGGAGATTGTAGTTGACAGGGAAGCAAGTAAACGGATGGGGAATTCCACAGGCGAGAAGTGCGAGAAAAGAAGCTGTTGGATTAAAATTTGCATTTACAATTTATTGGTTTCACAGTAAAAGGGTGGGACCTCGTTGCTAATCTTGTAGCTCGAGTAAATTCATATATAGGAGGCATCAGTGAGCTAAGTTCGTCGGAGCAGAAGCCGTGGAAGTATTTGTGGAAGAGACATAGGGAAACCACATTGAGCTGGTTTCTATTAATGTTAACTCAAAGTAAAATATTTTAAGTGTTCATGTAAAATGTTTCAAATAAAGATTTATATTTAATATTTTTTTGATATTTTCAAAATCCGGTGCGATATACCCAGAGTTAGTAGTGGTGTAACTTTAATTGATGGTTAGTGTTTCAGGGTTAAAAATATTTCTCGACTTTGTGAAGTTAATGTTTAGGTTTTGTGTTATGTTGCGATATTAAATAAAACTACCTCTAACGCAGCGTATTCTAGGATTATTTTCCTTAGCTCCTGTGCTAAATTTGTTTTACTGATCGATACGCCGCGATACATTAAGTATTTAGCACCTATCATTTGGATGTGCGTTGTGGTACAGTGGATGTGCGTTGTGGTACAGTGGATATCGGCTCGGAACGAGAAACCGGGAAGCCGAGTTCGAATTCCAGATGCAATCGATTGTATTCACTTACGTGCAAATACCCTTGGGAAAGGTATTAATGTCTCTTCCTTCCAGTTATGGGTAAAATAGCAGGACAGATTGGGTTCTATAGCCTTGGTCGGCAACCAGTCTACTGCAGAAAGCAATGGCAACCTACTGCGGGATAATCTTCTTCTCAATCAGTCATGTCTCTTTCGAGACATGATCGCCAAAGCGTGTATCACGTATGGCACTTAACTGACTGACTGAATATAATAGTTGAGATCATGATTAAGGCTTCTACTGGTCATAAACTGGGGGATCGTTTTTCTATTGTTATGAAGTAATAAACTGATCCCCCAATAATTACTACTTAATAATATAATACATTTCTTCCCTTTCAAGCCATGAGTCAAATAGCAGGACAGATTGGGTTCTATAGCCTTGGTCGGCAACCAGTCTACTGCAGAAAGTAATGGCAACTTACTGCGGGATAATCTTCTGCTCAGTCAGTCATGTCTCTTTCGAGATATGATCGCCCAAGCGTGTATCACGTATGGCACTTAACTGACTGACTGAATATGATAGCTGGAATAATGATTAAGGCTTCTACTGGTCATAAAGTGGGGGATCAGTTTATTACTTCATAACAATAGGAAACCGATCCTCCACTAATTACTACATAATAATATAATACATTTCTTTCCCCTCGAGCTATGAGTCAAATAACAAGACAGATTGGGTTTTATAGCCTTGGTCGGCAACCAGTCTACTGCAGAAAGCAATGGCAACCTTACTGCGGGATAATCTTCTGCCCAGTCAGTCATGTCTCTTTCGAGACATAAGCGTGTATCACTTATAGCACTTAACTGACTGACTGAATATCATAGAAACATGATTAAGGCTTCTACTGGGCATAAAGTGGGTGATCGGTTTTCTATTGTCATGAAGTAATAAACTGATCCCCCACTAATTACTACTTATTAATATAATAATATAATTCACCAGTCTACGGCAGAAAGCAATGGCAACCTACTGCGGGATAATCTTCTGCCCAGTCAGTCATGTCTCTTTCGAGACATGATCGCCCAAAGCGTGTATCACGTATGGCACTTAACTGACTGACCTATCATTTCTTCATCCTGATATTTTAATGACAGCTTCAAGGTACAAACCATTCACTGATTTCATTTACATTTTACATTACTGTTAACTAATCAAGCAAAAGAGAAATTCTAATTTCGCATCCTAATGACGAGAAAGGACAATAAAAGAACAATTCAGAAGATAGCGAATGGCGGCGTTGCATTTAAATTATTGAAGATTATCTGTGATCGGAAAGCAAGAAATCAGAAGACTAATAACGGATATGCGTTGTGGTGCAGTGGATATCGACCAGGAACGAGCAATCGGGGAGCCGAGTTCGAATTCCAGTTGAATTCCTTGCATTCACTTATGCATAAATACATTTGGGAAAGGTATTAATACGTCTCTTCTCTACAGTTATTGGTTAAATAATAGGACAGACTGAGTTCTTTAGCATTGGCTGGCAACCAATCAAACGTAGAAAGTAATGGCAATCGACTGAGGAAAAATCTTTTCCCAACCGTGTAGCAAGTATGGCACTTAACTGACTGATATAGATAAAAGATTGAATAGCAGGGTAGATTACGTTCTAGAGCTTTGGCTGGCAACCAGTCTACCGGAGAAAGTAATGGCAACCGACTGAGGAAAAATCTTCTCCCAACCGTGTAGCACGTATGGCAATTAACTGACTGATATAGATAAAAGATTGAATTTCAGAGCAGATTACGTTCTAGAGCCTTGGCTGGCAACCAGTCTACTGTAGAAAGTAATGGCAACCGACTGAGGAAAAATCTTCTCCCAACCGTGTAGCACGTATGGCAATTAACTGACTGATATAGATAAAAGATTGAATAACAGAGCAGATTGGTTTCTATATCCTTGGCTGGCAACCAGTCTACCGTAGAAAGTAATGGCAACCGACTGAGGAAAAATCTTCTCCCAACCGTGTATCACGTATGGCAATTAACTGACTGATATAGATAAAAGATTGAATAATAGAGCAGATTGGTTTCTATATCCTTGGCTGGCAACCAGTCTACCGTACAAAGTAATGGCAACCGACTGAGGAAAAATCTTCTGCCAACCGTGTAGCACGTATGGCAATTAACTGACTGATATAGATAAAAGATTGAATAACAGAGCAGATTACGTTCTAGAGCCTTGGCTGGCAACCAGTCTACTGTGGAAAGTAATGGCAACCGACTGAGTAAAAATCTTCTCCCCAACCGTGTAGCACGTATGGCAATTAACTGACTGATATAGATAAAAGATTGAATAACAGAGCAGATTGGTTTCTATATCCTTGGCTGGTAACCAGTCTACCGTAAGGAAAGTAAATACAACCGACTGAGAGTACCGCAAACAGAACAAATGCAAGGCAATTAACTGACTGTATAGATAAAAGATTGAATAATAGAGCAGATTGGTTTCTATATCCTTGGCTGGCAACCAGTCTACCGTAGAAAGTAATGGCAACCGACTGAGGAAAAATCTTCTCCCAACCGTGTAGCACGTATGGCAATTAACTGACTGATATAGATAAAAGATTGAATAGCAGAGCAGGATTACGTTCTAGAGCCTTGGCTGGCAACCAGTCTACCGGAGAAAGTAATGGCAACCGACTGAGGAAAAATCTTCTCCCAACCGTGTAGCACGTATGGCAATTAACTGACTGATATAGATAAAAGATTGGAATAACAGAGCAGATTGGTTTCTATATCCTTGGCTGGCAACCAGTCTACCGTAGAAAGTAATGGCAACCGACTGAGGAAAAATCTTCTCCCAACCGTGTAGCACGTATGGCAATTAACTGACTGATATAGATAAAAGATTGAATAATAGAGCAGATTGGTTTCTATATCCTTGGCTGGCAACCAGTCTACCGTAGAAAGTAATGGCAACCGACTGAGGAAAAATCTTCTCCCAACCGTGTAGCACGTATGGCAATTAACTGACTGATATAGATAAAAGATTGAATAACAGAGCAGATTGGCTCTTATATCCTTGGCTGGCAACCAGTCTACCGTAGAAAGTAATGGCAACCGACTGAGGAAAAATCTTCTCCCAACCGTGTAGCACGTATGGCAATTAACTGACTGATATAGATAAAAGATTGAATAACAGAGCAGATTGGTTTATCCTTGGCTGGCAACCAGTCTACCGTAGAAAGTAATGGCAACCGACTGAGGAAAAATCTTCCCAACCGTGTAGCACGTATGGCAATTAACTGACTGATATAGATAAAAGATTGAATAATAGAGCAGATTGGTTTCTATATCCTTGGCTGGCAACCAGTCTACCGGAGAAAGTAATGGCAACCGACTGAGGAAAAAATCTTCTCCCAACCGTGTAGCACGTATGGCAATTAACTGACTGATATAGATAAAAGATTGAATAGCAGAGCAGATTACGTTCTAGAGCCTTGGCCGGCAACCAGTCTACTGTTGAAAGTAATGGCAACCGACTGAGGAAAAATCTTCTCCCAACCGTGTAGCACGTATGGCAATTAATTGACTGATATAGATAAAAGATTGAATAACAGAGCAGATTGGTTTCTATATCCTTGGCTGGCAACCAGTCTACCGTAGAAAGTAATGGCAACCGACTGAGGAAAAATCTTCTCCAACCGTGTATCACGTATGGCAATTAACTGACTGATATAGATAAAAGATTGAATAATAGAGCAGATTGGTTTCTATATCCTTGGCTGGCAACCAGTCTACCGTAGAAAGTAATGGCAACCGACTGAGGAAACATCTTCTCCCAACCGTGTAGCACGTATGGCAATTAACTGACTGATATAGATAAAAGATTGAATAACAGAGCAGATTGGTTTCTATATCCTTGGCTGGCAACCAGTCTACCGTAGAAAGTAATGGCAACCGACTGAGGAAAAATCTTCTCCCAACCGTGTATCACGTATGGCAATTAACTGACTGATATAGATAAAAGATTGAATAATAGAGCAGATTGGTTTCTATATCCTTGGCTGGCAACCAGTCTACCGTAGAAAGTAATGGCAACCGACTGAGGAAAAATCTTCTCCCAACCGTGTAGCACGTATGGCAATTAACTGACTGATATAGATAAAAGATTGAATAATAGAGCAGATTGGTTTCTATATCCTTGGCTGGTAACCAGTCTACTGCAGAAAGCAATGGCAACCTACTGTGGGATTAATCTTCTGCCCAGTCAGTCATGTCTGTTTAGAGACATGATCGCCCAAAGTGTGTATCACGCAAAGGAAAAGCGCGGGAAAAGAAAGCATTATAATATAACTTACTATTACATCTATTTCAACAGCAAAAGCAAAACTTAGTTGCCAGTCTAGTTGTACCCTAAATTCATCTGGTCCAGTTACCAAGAATTAAATTAAATAGAATTAAAATTTTTATAGTAAAGAAATAGTCACACTATTCCACACTGTGCGTTGTGGTGCAATATATATCGACTCGGAAAGAGAAATCGAAGTTCGAATTCTAGTTGAATTCGTTGTATTAACTTACATAGAAATACACATTCGGAAGGTATTAATCCATCTCTTCTCCCTCCAACTATGGGTTGAATACAATGGGTTTTATAGCCTTGGTTGTCAACTTGTCTACTGGTGAAAGAAATTGTAGCCTACTGCGGGAAAATCTTCCGCCTAATCATGGATCAAAAGAGAGATTATCGCCCAAGCGGGTATCACTTTGTGATGATACCGAGCAAAGCGAAGGACCGGATGTTTGCACTCTCAGGACCAAAAAGCAAATAATCAAAACTGGTCTTTGCGCACCCGGCTCCACGCATACGTTCCGGCAGAAAACCAAAAATTAATAAATATCAAATTCCGAATTTTATTTATCATCCAATGGGAAGCCCAGAATTAAATACGGGTGTGAATTCCCAAATGACCCACAAAGACGAAATAAAAAGCCGACACAAAAGCATCGCTAGAGTTGAGAAAGTGCGAACATAATTAGCACGTCCCTTGATCTCGTCAAGCGATCCACTATGCTCGCTTCATCTTTCCCTCTCACCTTCTTCTTCGCTGTCCCCCGAGTTACTTACCCGAGTAAAGGAGCGGAAATATCAAAGACATTCCTAACTGACAACACTCACACATACTTACCCACAAACTCTCTTTCGGCATTTACTGCTACGAACATTTTAACGTCTTTTGAACTCATCCAAGTGACATTACTTTATTTGTAGAAAAAAACCGTAATTGATATATGTGTATATATAAAATGTTGTTTCTATAATCAATTTGATTTTCTTGTTTTATAACCCCTTTTATAACTTATAGTGTGCTATCCACTAACGAGGCCAAATTCAGTTAATCTGATTTCAACACAAAAACACAGAAAAAAGTTTCTATATAGAAAGGATAAATAGTTACAAGAATGTCTATGAAATCTTACTTTTGTCTGTTATTATAACGGGTATTTGGCTAGAATATTACAATATATCGATATCTTTTATTTTTCAGTTTGTCGCTTTTTTAAGAAAAAAAGTGTACAGTAAAATAATGCATAAAGGATGGTATACGTTTCCTGAACAAAGATCTCGCCATAGTTTAAAGATACGAATTAAGTGTGAAAATAAATGAGAATTGTTACACTCGACAAAAGGAGCCTTTTAAGATTGTAAACGATAATTGGTCAATATTGTCACTCATCTGTCTTCGTTTGTCGGCATTTACGAGGAGAAGGAGTCATAAATCGAAGTAGGATAGACGGTTGAGCCAACTGAGCAGAGCTGATAATTTGTGATTTGTGCCAATGTCTTTTGGCTGTACAGATCGATCTAATAAACAAAATAGTTTTAAAATGGGCGAAATTCTGAGCAGGGAAACCACAGTCAAATTGACCATTCCGATGGGAGCCTATAATTCTTTGTCAAAGCATTATAATTCTTTGAATTCTAAAAGCGAAATTATATCAGGTCGGGGAGGGAGCCTTTTGGTGTTAGTTCTTGTTAAATCAACTAAACGCTACCTAACACTTATAGATTACAAAACCTGACTGGAATCTCTTATTTAAATCTATACGTCTATTTTTCTTTCTTTTTTTGTTGATGTGTGTTTAAAGTGGTATTTATTTAACCCTAGAGAAACACTGGTGCCTCCTCCTCAAGAATTAACTCGTGCAACCAGACCGGCAACAAGGTCCCACCCATTTACAATTAAATCAACCGAAATGCTGCCGGAATTCTATTTCATCAGCTTCTTTTCTCGCACTTTCCCACCTGTGGAAACCCCCTTCCGTATACTTGCTTTCCTGGCGGCTACAACCTCCAGGAAATTTAAATGCAATATCAATTCCCAACTCTTATCCACTTGACTCCAGTCCTTTCTGCATTATCCCGTGTATCTTGTTTTTTCTCTATCTTCGCAATTGTCTTCACTCCTGTGTTCCGATTCTTCTCTTGCCCTTTCTCTGACACCCCCTGTAACTGGTTTTTTTCTTTCTCTTCACTCTCCTCCTGCCTAAACTTTTGCTCTCTTATGTAGCCCCTGCACATCAGTGGCGGTACTGCCTTGCTTGGAGTGAAACGATCAAGAAAACAAAAAAGGTTAGGGTTAGTCAAAAAGTTACTCATAGTCTGGGACTACACGAGATTCAAAAAGGTATATATAGATCTGGTGGGTTGCTCTTCACTTTAGGCCATTAAGATGAAATCTTTCAGTAACCCTCGAATTTAAGTGGCTCTTGTGCCTTATTGGGTAAAGACTACTATAAAAATTAGCTAGCTATAATCATATTTTAGTACTGAGTTTAATCCTCTTTTGTTTCAAGTGTCCTTGTGTTAAAACTAAGCTATGACTATGATTATCTAATCATAAAAAAAGATAGACTTGTTTTTAATCATTTTTATTACTCCAACCCAAGGCAATAAAGCGAGGAAGACGTAAGCGGTTACTGAGTGCAAGAGAACATGAGATTAAAAAAAAAACACTATTAAAAACAATAAAATAGCAAGAATTAAGCAAACAAATAACGATTAACATTGTGTTTCAATATGTGAGGGTCAAATTTGACTGAGAAATAATCCGGAATAGAGTTCCATAGTCAAAAAGTTCAAGTGAAGAAACTATTACCATATAATTTACAGTTTTATCCAAACATTTAAACTATGAAATGACTAGACCTTGCCGGTCAGGCAGTCACCTAAGTGTTGTACGGGATACACGCTGGGGCGATCATGTCTGGAAAGAGACATGACTGACTGGGCAGATTACTTCCTGCAGAATACTAGTTACCAACAAAGTCCATAGAACCTAATCTGTTCTGCTAATTAACCCCCAGGGAAAAGCGGTGGAGTAATGCTTTCGGATGTGAATTCAACGAATTCGAAATTGGCATTCTTATTTCTCCTCCCGAGCTGATATCCACTGCACCAAAAAGCCAATCTAGGACTCCAGTTAAATTCAAAAAGCCTCGGTATCTTAATTCATTGTGATGATTTTTTCATTATATCTCAAATTCTCTCACCTGATATTTCCATTATAAGATCCTTACTAAATTCTTTATTTTTGTTATTACGGGCAAATATGTGCGAGAAAATGTTTATTGTTAACCAGCCAGTCCTCCGCGATTCCATACAATCAATGCAGGCGTCCTCTTCTTTCGCACCTTGGCCCAACACTTTACAAAAATGATCTACTCCGATCATTTACAAATATCTGTGCTGATTATGCTAAATCCAAACTGTGAGTAATACTCTTCTTCTTCTTCTATGTGCCCTGTCCCTTCAGGTGATCATGGATCTCTACGTCTCCCTATCCCTTGTGGCTCTTAGTATGTTTGCTCCTGTTGCTCCTGGTAACCCCCGTTCCGTCATCCACCTGATCAGACCCTGCAAATATGTTATCCGCTGCCTTCCTCTGTCTCTCCTTCCTTATATCTGTCCAGTCAGTATCAGGTTCTCCAAGCTCTCCTTCCTCATCGCATGTCCCAGGAACTTCAGTTGTCTCTTCCTGATGCTCAGCATCAATTTCCTTTTTGTTGCCATTCTTTCTAACACTTCGTCGTTGCTTGTATGCTCAGTCCACGATATCCGTAGCATCCTTCTGTAGAACCACATTTCGGCCGCTTCTAGTTTTGTCCTCATTTTCGATGACAGGTCGGATAAAGGGATGGAGATACAGGGGAGAAAGTAACGTGAGATGTACTTGTTAGGTATGAGCAAATGGATGGATGAGCGGGGCTTAGAGAAGATACCAAGAGAAAGTAAATATTGAGAGCGACAAGAGACAGAGTCAATTAGAAGTCCATGATCCCTTACGTCCAGAAATGACACGGCACACGAAGAAAAAGAATATCGGTGCACCTACTAAACTCTACAAGCGTGTAATAGATATCGGATCAGAACGAGAAACTGGAGAGCCAGTGGAATTTGTTACATTCACATATGTACAAATACTCATGGAAATGGTATGAATCCATCTCTTCTTTCTATGGGTTAAATAGCAGGCAACTTAGTTGGCAACGATTCTACCACATAGGGAAAATCTTTTACCTACTTCGTCATATATTGAATGAGACATGATCACCCAAGCTTGTATCACGTATAGCATTTAACTGACAGATGCATCTGCAAAACAGTAGACTACTAACGTCTGGTAGCTGATCTCTCATCTGTTCGATCTCTAACAGCTCAGTGGGAAAAAAATGGTTTGTCATATCCAATGCTTCGAAAATCAAAATCTGTTATCACCCGCCGACCCTAAGTTTTCACTAATCGCGATGTACGGTTGTTCTTTCCTTGAGCGTCTGTTATGATGTAAGGTCAATCCAGCTATCAACTAGAACTGATACAAATAACCCATCACTGAAGATGCTGCCAAAATGCTGGGGAACCTCTCCTGCCTCCCATAAGCATGGACCAAGTGATTCTCCCTGAGAGTAATACACTACGCCTCCTCGGACTTACCCTGTCCTCAGACCTCAAATGTTCCATTTATATATATTGAATCCTATATTGAATCCATAGCAAAATCTACTGCTAAGAAGGTTGGGTCACTATGTCGATCTAGGATGTTTTTTCCACCTGAATCCATCCTGCATATATACAAGTCAACCATCCGTCCGTGCATGGAGTACTGCTGCCATTTATGGTCAGGTGCCCCTGCCGTTCTTCTCAGTGTTATTGACAAGCTCCAAAGGAGAGTCTGTAATGTGATAGGTACTGATCTGGCGACTCGACTGCAGCCACTTCCCCATCGTCGAAATGTGGCCTCCCTTTGTCTGTTCTATAAATACTTTCATGGCTTCTGCTCGGACGAACTTAAGTCACTGATGCCTCCTCAACAGGGGTTTACTCGTGAAACCAGACTGGCAACTGGGTCCAATCCATTCACAGTCAGGTTAGCCAAATGCAGACGACAATTCTACTCCTGCAGCTTCTTCTCTCACACTTCCCGCCTGTGGAACTCGCTCCCATATTCTTGCTTTCCTGACGGCTACAACCTCCAGAAATTTAAATGCAAAGTCAATACTCAACTACTAACCACTGGACTATAGCTCTCTCCCCACCCCTGTATAACCTTCCCTTTCTCTCCACCTATGTATCTGTCATCGCACCTGCTTTCTATTGTTCCTTTCTAACTAGTCTGTACTCCTCACTCTTTTCTAATTAATCTTTTTACATTTATGTAACCCCCTGCACATCAGTGGCATTTCCGCCTTGCTCGGGGTGAAATGATTAAAAAAAAATGTACCTGTCTTCTCGTGACGTTCTCTATTATTACAAGATTCAGATTAGGTCGAAAATGTAGTAATGATGTCATATATGTGCCAGACTTCACTTTCCAGTCACGATAGCGACCGAAAACGAATCTGCGTCCTTATTTGTGATAAATGATTTAACACCCCGCAACCCTTTTCTCTCACTCCCAAGCCTCTCGCTATTGCTATTCGTATGGAAAATGTTTAGACTAAACACATTCCTTACTTCCACCGTTCTAAAAAACACTTTTTTCTGTTTATATTCCATTAGTGAGATGTAAGTTCCAATCGAGTAAATTCTTCCCTCACACACTAGAATCTTAACCTGTTTGGTTTGGTTTGGTTTGTTTTACGGTATATCAACCCCTTGGGGTCATTTAAAGCCGAAGCATTAGTTCCTTCATAAACGTATTTTTGGTTAGTAACATTTTTCCTTCAAAAACACATTTTTGTTGTTAATATTTTTCCTTCAAAAATTTTTTCTTGGTAATATTTTCAATTCAAAAAGTTTTGTTCGTAATATTTTTCCTTCAAAATTTTTTATCTATATATTACATAAAAGTTTGTTTTTATACTTTCATAGTATTTTAACCCCTGTTTATGGGAATGGGGGTAACTATTAGCTCATAGCTGGGACACTAACAGGTGATACCTCCCCGGGTCAGGGTGGTCCTGGGAACAACAGCAATTAAGAGTTGGTTCCATGCTCATCGCAACCTTGAAATCAGAGGCCTTGCTACCGGATGCAGTTTATCGTCATACCCAGGAACCTCTTAACCTGTTCATGTGTAGGGTTAGCAGTTATCTTCTTCACATATAAGGATAATTTATGGGGATAAATTGTGGCTCCTACTCTGTCATATCATACCTTGAGGTAGAATATTACATTGGGCCTTTTAATTGGTGAACGTCAGTGCTGAAAAAATAAACTTTACCCCGTTTTTAAAATGATTCCAAATTTTATTCTGACAAATAGTGTGTGAATTTCACGATGAAACACCGATTACCGCAGTTAAGAAACATCAACTAGATGGGTGACCATTTAAGAATACCAGGTTCTGTAAGCTTTGATGTGCGGGTGAAGGAATGGCTAACAGTTCGAAATTGTTAAACAGTTTGCCGGGTTTCAATTTTAGTTGTCTTCGTATTATTCACTTACGCGCAAATACCCTTGGAAATATAAGAATCTAACGCTTCCTCCACCTTTGAGTTAATTATTAAAACTTGTGGCATTAGCATTATTATTATTATTATTATTATTATTATTATTATGTCATTTTTCATCATATTTCGATTTCTGCTTTGGTCTCACTACCAACCAAGTCTGCGGGGAGATCTAAGGCAGGTAGTGGCGTGTTGTTATGACTCCATTTCATGTTTTTTCTATATTCCCTATCATCCCCAGCATTACATAGATAAAGTTTTCTTTAGTGTGTGGGCTGTACTTAATAAGACAATTTTTTGTATATCTCTTAAGCTGGGGTTTCCAGGGATTCTTTCAATGTGTTGTTTTGTTCCATTTTTTATCATTCCAAGTGCACCTACTAACACTGGCACAACTCTTGTTTTCAATTTCCACATTTTTTCTATTTCAATTTCCAGGTCTTTATATTTTGACAGTTTTTCAAATTCCTTGATTGCTATGTTACAATCCGCTGCACAAGCCATATCAATTAATAGACAAGTTTTCTCCTGGTTTTTAACAATAATGTCTTGCCTGTTTGCTTCAATTTTTCTGTCTGTGTAGATGGTGTAATCCCATAGAATGGTTACATCTTCTATTTCTGTAACCGGTGCTAGGTGATGTTCATACCAGTGTTTGTTTACAGCTTTTCCATAATGTTTGCACATTGCCCAATGTAAATATTGCCCAACTCTATCGTGGCGATTTTTATATTCATTTGGGGCAAGCACAGAACAGCCTGAGATTAGGTGGTCTATTGTTTCTTGGTGTTTATCACAAAACCTGCATTTTGGATCCATATTATTATGCATAGTATTTGCCTGAAAGTTTCTAGTGAAAAGACTTTGGTCTTGTGCTGCAAGAATAAAGCCTTCAGTTTCAGACTTTAATCCAGATGCACGTAACCATCGATGAGTATTAACTTTGTCAACATTGGATTTATTGGTACGTTCTGGATATTGGCCATGCACAGGTTTGTCTTGCCAGCGCTGTTTCATCTGTTCAAGAGCTTTATCTTTAGCTTTCATTTTCATATTTGTTGCCGCAATAGTTGGTTCTTGGCTTCTGTTTTGCTTTTCTACAGAATCTACTAACTGTAAATCTTGTTTGTATTTACTGCCTTCTTTTATTATTGAATATTTTTTCTTTCTTTCTTCATGTTGCCTTACTAATTGTATCATCCAATCCTTTGTTGTTTCTATGTATGTTAGTAAGCCAATAGTTGTTGTCTTGTATGACAATTCCAGCTGAATAAGACCTCTTCCACCTTCTTTACGGGTTATGTATAGACAGTCTACATCAGCCTTTGGATGATGCATCTTATGCTTAGAAAGAAGCTTTCTTGTTTTAGCATCCATTCGCCTGATGTCGTTTAGAGTCCAGTTTAAGATATTCAAGCTATATTGGACAACTGGGATTGCAAGGCTATTAATGGCCATAACTCTGTTCTGTGAATTTAATTCAGTTTTTAATATCATTCGTAGCCTTCTATAGTACTCTTTACGCACTATTTCTTTCATTTTTTTATGGTGAATGTTTTCGCTCTCATTTACACCTAGGTATTTATAAGCTTCTTCTGGTTTCAATTCTTTTATTGTTACAGCAGGGTCTAAGCTAATTGAGGATGTTTCTTGTATTGATCCACGTAAAACTGTAGCTTTAGCACATTTATTCAAATTAAATTTCATTCCAATGTCTTCGCTGAAGCATTTTACAGTTTGCAGAAGACCTTCCAGCTCATTATCATTCTTAGCATATAACTTCAAGTCATCCATGTAAAATAGATGGCTTATTTTCTTTTGTCCTATTTTATAACCACATTCTGTCTTATTAAGTTGACTGGTTAGTGCTATTAATGATATGCAGAATAGTAAGGGAGATAAAGAATCACCTTGAAATATACCTCTTTTGATGTTTATTTCATCAGACTTATAGGTTCCATTTATATGATTGAGGTAAAGGGTTGTTTTCCATATAGACATGCACTGTTTGATGAAATTGATGATGACGGGCGATATCTTGTATATATTTAAAGTCTTTAAAATCCAGGGATGTGGCACACTATCGAATGCCTTTCGATAATCTATCCAGGCAGTACTAAGATTTTTCTTTGTACTGTAGCAGTTTTCCAGGATCATTTTGTTAATTAGCAATTGGTCTTTACAATCATAACAGCCACGTTTGCACCCTTTTTGTTCAAGCGGCACCATGTCATTTCTTTCTAAGAATAAATATGTCTGTTTTGTTAAAATAGATGTTAATAGTTTATATGTTGTCGGAAGACATGTAATTGGTCTGTAGTTTTTCGGGTTGTTTGTGTCACCATTCTTGGGTAGAAGAAATGTAATTCCTTTGGTCATCCATGCAGGAATTTTAGTGGGATCGTCAACCATTTCTTGAAGTTCTTTGGCTAGTTTTTTATGTGCTGCATTTAAATAATATAGCCAAAAGTTAGGAATTTTATCTATACCTGGGAATTTCCAATTGTGTGCTTTTTTTAGTGCAAATTTAACATCATCTTCTGTAATTCCAGACCATGTCTGTTCTGGTTTATTTTTCATTCGTTCTATTTCTTGCGCAATCCAATGTACTTCCTTGCTATGTTCTTTAGGGTAAGCCCATATCTTTTCCCAGAACTGTGTGACCTTCTTCCATTCTGGGGGGGGGACTGTCACTTCAATTCTTTTTTTACCTATTTCCCTGTAAAATCTCTTTGTATCAGTCTGAAAAATCTTGTTTTGTCTGTAAAATCTTGCTCTTTTTTCATAGCGTCTTATTCTTTGAGCCTTCAGTTGGATTTTTTGCTTTATTTTTTCTTTATTTGATAAGACTTCATTTTCATTCCTAATGTTATATTTTCTTTCGGCTCTTCTGCTTTTCCTAGTTCTTACATTTATTCCTCTACTCAGTTCATCCAGTACTGATAGTTCACTTCTAAGTTGTTCGATTTCTTTTTCTATTTTTCATTTCCAAGGTGGATCTTCATGTCTGCGAGACTGCCTTGTTTTTATTTTGATATTCAATTTTTTTGTTGCTGCTATTGCTGATGCATATATTACTTCGTTGAGATTTGTATGAGTGTCTTCATCCAGTATTAATTTCAGTGCTGCATTGTAGAGTTTAATAGTTCGGACGTTATGTTTTGTTGGTTGTAATTTTGGGAGCTGTTCTCGTTCCTCCATTGTAATATTTTGTATTTGACTTAGATGGTTCTTTATTTCTATCTTGGCTTCCTGTATATTGTTCTTATTTTCCGTCAAATAATTATCTTCGATGTGTTCTGAACTCGTTTTATTTTTGTCTTTTAACTGACTCAGATCACACCTTTCCAGCACTTTTAAACTTACAACATTATCTTCGCAGTGATTTGCGTGTTTCACGGTTTCTACATTATGACCTGTGGCTTGTTTGATGTTATTACTTTTTATTTCTGATTCTGATTCCGATTCCTTTTCATATTTTGTTGATTCGTCTCTTCTTGTTACAATTCTTTTAATTTCATTAATTTCAGCCTCTGTCAGTCGGTTATTACGAATAATGTACCTACGTACATTGGCTAATTTATTTTCGTCAATATACTTTCTATTTGCTTGACCAACTTTTTCACGCCAAATGTCATGTGTTTGGCGAGTCATGTTTTTTTGAGGTTTGAGTAACGCTTCAGGAAATGCAGTCATAACGACTTTGTACTCCTCACGAGACCATTTTATTTTTTCTTTCCTTAAATATACGGTTGTAGATCTAGCTGGTGAATTTTCAGGTCCATCATTAGGATTATCCTGGTTGTGGGGACCTGAAGATTCATTCTTTGTGTAGGAGTTTGTTCCTATGGCAGATTTTATTATTATTATGTCATTTTTCATCATATTTCGATTTCTGCTTTGGTCTCACTACCAACCAAGTCTGCGGGGAGACCTAAGGCAGGTAGTGGCGTGTTGTTATGACTCCATTTCATGTTTTTCTATCTTCCCTATCATCCCCAGCATTACATAGATAACGTTTTCCTTAGTGTGTGGGCTGTACTTAATAAGACAATTTTTTGTATATCTCTTAAGCTGGGGTTTCCAGGGATTCTTTCAATGTGTTGTTTTGTTCCATTTTTTATCATTCCAAGTGCACCTACTATCACTGGCACAACTCTTGTTTTCAATTTCCACATTTTTTCTATTTCAATTTCCAGGTCTTTATATTTTGACAGTTTTTCAAATTCCTTGATTGCTATGTTACAATCCGCTGGACAAGCCATATCAATTAAGAGACAAGTTTTCTCCTTCTGGTTTTTAACAATAATGTCTGGCCTGTTTGCTTCAATTTTTCTGTCTGTGTAGATGGTGTAATCCCATAGAATGGTTACATCTTCTATTTCTGTAACCGGTGCTGGATGATGTTCATACCAGTGTTTGTTTACAGCTTTTCCATAATGTTTGCACATTGCCCAATGTAAATATTGCCCAACTCTATCGTGGCGATTTTTATATTCGTTTGGGGCAAGCACAGAACAGCCTGAGATTAGGTGGTCTATTGTTTCTTGGTGTTTATCACAAAACCTGCATTTTGGATCCATATTATTATGCATAATATTTGCCTGAAAGTTTCTAGTGAAAAGACTTTGGTCTTGTGCTGCAAGTATAAATCCTTCAGTTTCAGACTTTAATCCAGATGCACGTAACCATCGATGAGTATTAACTTTGTCAACATTGGATTTATTGGCACGTACTGGATATTGGCCATGCAGAGGTTTGTCTTGCCAGCGCTGTTTCATCTTTTCAAGAGCTTTATCTTTGGCTTTCATTTTCATATTTTTTGCCGCAATAGTTGGTTCTTGGCTACTGTTTTGCTTTTCTACAAAATCTACTAACTGTAATTCTTGTTTGTATTTACTGCCTTCTTTCATTATTGAATATTTTTTCTTTCTTTCTTCATGTTGCCTTACTAATTGTATCATCCAATCCTTTGTTGTTTCTATGTATGTTAGTAAGCCAATAGTTGTTGTCTTGTATGACAATTCCAGCTGAATAAGACCCCTTCCACCTTCTTTACGGGGTATGTATAGACGGTCTACATCAGCCTTTGGGTGATGCATCCTATGCTTAGAAAGAAGCTTTCTTGTTTTAGCATCCATTCGCCTGATGTCGTTTAGAGTCCAGTTTAAGATGTTAAAGCTATATTGGACAACTAGGATTGCAAGGCTATTAATGGCCATAACTCTATTCTGTGAATTTAATTCAGTTTTTAATATCATTCGTAGCCTTCTATAGTACTCTTTACGCACTATTTCTTTCATTTTTTTATGGTGAATGTTTTCGCTCTCATTTACACCTAGGTATTTATAAGCTTCTTCTGGTTTCAATTCTTTTATTGTTACAGCAGGGTCTAGGCTAATTGAGGATGTTTCTTGTATTGATCCACGTAAAACTGTAGCTTTAGCACATTTATTCAAATTAAATTTCATTCCAATGTCTTCGCTGAAGCATTTTACAGTTTGCAGAAGACCTTCCAGCTCATTATCATTCTTAGCATATAACTTTAAGTCATCCATGTAAAATAGATGGCTTATTTTCTTTTGGCCTATTTTATAACCACATTCTGTCTTATTAAGTTGACTGGTTAGTGCTATTAATGATATGCAGAATAGTAAGGGAGATAAAGAATCACCTTGAAATATACCTCTTTTGATGTTTATTTCATCAGACTTATAGGTTCCATTTATATGATTGAGGTAAAGGGTTGTTTTCCATATAGACATGCACTGTTTGATGAAATTGATGATGACGGGCGATATCTTGTATATATTTAAAGTCTTTAAAATCCAGGAATGTGGCACACTATCGAATGCCTTTCGGTAGTCTATCCAGGCAGTACTAAGATTTTTCTTTGTACTGTAGTAGTTTTCCAGGATCATTTTGTTAATTAGCAATTGGTCTTTACAACCATAACAGCCACGTTTGCACCCTTTTTGTTCAAGCGGTATCATGTCATTTCTTTCTAAGAATAAATATGTCTGTTTTGTTAAAATAGATGTTAATAGTTTATATGTTGTCGGAAGACATGTAATTGGTCTGTAGTTTTTCGGGTTGTTTGTGTCACCATTCTTGGGTAGAAGAAATGTAATTCCTTTGGTCATCCATGCAGGAATTTTAGTGGGATCGTCAACCATTTCTTGAAGTTCTTTGGCTAGTTTTATTATTATTATTATTGTTATTATTATTATTATTGTTATTATTATTATCATTATTATTATTATTATTATTGTTGTTTTTGTTGTTATTATTATTATTATTATTATTATTATTATTATTGTTATCCCTAAATCATTATTATCTTTTTAAAAGTTTTTAATTATTTTCCGGAATTAAATAACATGGAATGGGTTGGTAACCCGTAGAAAATGAAACATTCAATCTACCGATTAAGTAGAAGAAATTAAAAGAATGAATTATGAAGATTTGTAAAAACATTATCATCACCAAAATATATTCTTAGAATCTAAAAATATTTTCTGGTTTTAAATAATTTGCAAAGGGTTAATAAACCGTAAAAAACGAATCAATCAATCAATCTACTGATTAAGCAGAAGAAATTAGAAAAAAGAAATTAGTAAGACTTGTAAACCATTATCAGCAAAATATATTCTTAGAATCTCAAAATATTTTTGTCTTTAAATAACCTGTAAAGGGTCAGTAAGTCGTAGAAAACGAATTAATGAACCAATCTACTGAGTAAGCAGAAGAAATTAAAAGGAGAATTAATAAAACTTGTAAACCATTTTCGCCAAAATATATTCTTAAAATTCAAAAATATTTTCTGGCATTAAATAGCTTGCAAAGGGTTGATCAACCGTAAAAAACGAATCAATCAATCTACTGATTAAGCAGAAGACATTAAAAGAAGAGATTAGTAATACTTGTCAGCAATTATTATCGCCAGATATATTTTTAAAATCTAAAAATATTTTCTGACTTTAAATAACCTGTAATGGGTTGATAAGTCGTAGAAAACGAATCTATCTATCAAAAAAATTATTCTTCACAAAAGACTATTTTCTGTAGTTATATTATTCGTGCTATTGACCTCTACTTTGTTGCCATTTGTACGATGTCTCGGCTGTTTTACGCTCCTGCCTTCTTCAGGTGCTAGGAATTTCGAATCGAACACTTTATTACAATCACTGGGGTATATGAACTCCATTCCTTTCGTAGTAGTGCCTCTTTTGGAAGTCATGAGTTATCTCCCTCTAACCCTGTAAGTTACTTGTTCACCACTGCTGTAGCCTGGTATTGAACTCACAACTCGTTGGGTCATGTTAAAGAAACTAACTAACGTCTATATCAATTGCAATATGAGCTCTGCTAAAAAATACTAGAAAAAACCATTAACATAAAAAAATACTAAAGAAACCCAATAATATGAACTCTGGTAAAAAAAGGTTTATAAGTCCCTGAAATTCAATTTTTTTGTCGTTAAGGACACATGGCCCAGTGAATATACGTAAGAAATGGAGTTCATATACCCCAGTGATTGTAATAAAGGGTTCAGTTCGAAATTCCTAACACCTGAAGAAGGCCGGAGAGTACAACGGCCGAAACAGCATACAAATGGCAACAAAGATGAGGACAATAGTCCGAATAATGTAAATACGGTAAATACCACCTCATCTCAGAAATCTAGACAAAGACTCTTTCCTATTTAATACAACGAACCAGTTTAATTTAATTATTGGTCCTTTTTCAGCGGATTGCATAGCGTCATACAAGACCTTGCAAGTTGGTCTCTAAGTGCGTAAGTATACTTCTCTGGCTTAAAAATAACATTCAATCAGTACTTGCCTTTTCATAGGAGTGTTTATGCTTGTATCCCAGAGGGCTGAGACCTTTCACTTGGTTGCTTCTTCTTTAGAAAATTCAACTTCTGTAGACTTTTAGTGCAAGATTCACTGGGCTTTGTTATTGGCATATGGTGATAGGCTGACCATGGAACCGGTGAGATAGAATACATCTCTCTCCACACATTCAATAGCACTTAGATATCTTAAAAACGTTACCGCTGTCATTTAATGTAAATAGGTTTTTGCCTTTTATTAATGTTTGTCCTTTCTTTTATCACTGGGGCCAAAGCAATTTATTGTGACTTACAGCATAAAAAAGGCATTGATGTGTTCCAAGACTTCCCACGTTCAGCCATTTTTTTTCCTCTCTAAAGTGCGTTCGTCTTTTTTTGTCTTTTTTTTTTACCAAAAGCTACAGTGAATGTTCTACGAAGACGAAAAACCGATACGTTTTCTTTTTCCCATTATTCTTTGCATTGCCGAATGCAGTCGCACGATAGGAAGCAAGGACAGAAGTAATCAGCTGGGAAATTATCAAATTATCTATCTTGTTCGTATACTGCTTTTCAGGCATACAGCGTTTTTCCATTAAAAATCGTATAGATAGATAGATAGATAGATAGATAGATAGATAGATAGATAGATAGATATAGGACGCCTAAGATGCATGATAGATAGATAGATAGATAGATAGATAGATAGATAGATAGATAGATAGATAGATAGAGGACGCCTAAGATACATGATAGATAGATAGATAGATAGATAGATAATTTACCTTACATAGATAGATAGATAGATAGATAGATAGATAGATAGATAGATAATTTACCTTACATAGATAGATAGATAGATAGATCCTTGTGAAAATTAATCGAATCAACTGCTTTAATTTTTTTTTCCTTTATTAATTGAATTAAACGGAGTTTTCTATTCTCACAATTACGTTCTTCGAATATTTCTTTATTAATTGTTTCATTATATTAAATTTGTATTATATCTACTTTAATATGTAGCCTTGTGCAAATGAATTGAAACAACAGCTTTGGTTTCCTTTTTCTTACCATCCGGTCTGTTTTTAACCCACTGGTTAACAAGGTGTAATCGATTTCTAATGTTTTTTTATGGGATTAGGTCATTTACAATGGTGTGCAGCAATATGAATATATTTTTGGGATGTATGATGAAATTTGTTTGGCCTTGAAAAATAATCTTTCATCCGTAATTGTATAAAAAAATTTCACGCCCAGACACTATTTCTCGACTGTCGATTAGTTGTCTTACTGCAATTGTCTGCAAAGGATGTTACTCCAAGGAAGCGTACGGAAATTGTAACGTTGCACGAATTCACTGGCAAGCCTTACGGAGAGATCACGGATATTGTTGGTGTAAGCCTTTCAACTGTCAGTCGTGTCATCAAAGCAAAGACGCAAAATAGATCCATGAGTCCAAAGCGTAATGAAGAATGCAGTCGGAAGAGAAAAACAACGCTAAGAGACGACGTATACGTGATCAGAGAAAGCGTGAAAGATCCTAGCAAGGCATTGTTCGTTTTGTTTCAATTAACTTGCAGAAGGAGATAGATAGATAGATAGATAGATAGATAGATAGATAGATAGATAGAAATAGGACAGCTTACATACATACATACATACATACATACATACATACATACATACATTGGGCTGAAAACTATAAAATAAGTAAAAGAATTCAAAACATACATAATTCTTTTTATATATAAAACAATTATAATTAAGAAAAAGAGAAAACAAATGCTATGCTATTAGCTGTAGCGTGTCTTTGCTCCGGGAGAGGGGGTGAAAATGAGTGGACTACGTAGTGTGGGTGAAACTAAGAAGTCGATTCGCCCGGATGGGGCAAAAAGTACACTTCTTGTAACAACTTCCATATCGTGGTTGAAAAAAGAAAAAACAGAAAGGGGTTTCTTTTTTATACAAATTCATGTCATATATGCTAACGTCATAAGACTATTTTTAATAATCGTGTAGCCCCAAGCAAAGCATTTTACTGCCACTGTAGAGCAGGGGGTTACATAGGAGGAAAGTTATGAGAAAGAGTGACAGGTTATAGGAGGTGTCAGGAAGTGGATAAGAGAAGGATGAGAATACTGATGAGAGGGGAGTGGACGAAGAAAGAAGCACGAGAGAGAGAGGATTTAAGTTATGAGATAGGAGATGACTATTGACTTTACATTTAAATTCTTGGAGATTGTAGCTGTCGGGAAAGTAAGTAAACGGAAGGGAATTCCACATGCGGGAAGTGCAAGAAAAGAAACTGATGGAGTAGAATTTGCGTTTATAATTTATCGGTTTCACAGTAAAAGGGTGGGACCTAGTTGCTAATCTTGTGGCTCGAGTAAATTCATATATAGGGGGCACCAGTTAGCCAAGTTCATCGGAGCAGAAGCTGTGAAAGTATTTGTAAAAGCGACACAGGGAAACCACATTGCGCCGGTGAGAAAGTGACTGTTTCCGAGCTGCCAAGTCGAGACATGCAAAAACAAAATAATAATGAATTATCTTGTCTTTTTCGGCGTCTGAAAGTGTAATTTCGCAGTTCTTACAATCATGCAGCAAGACTAACCGCTTATATGATTGATTTATTGTGCTGAAAGTTTTTACAGAACCAAACACACTTTTCTTGAGAACAGAATTCAGAGAACTAGCGCATGTAATGTCCCAAAAGACCTCCATACGACACTTCAATTTCCTTTATTCTCATACACTCGTTTGCAATCAAGGCCAAAGAGTAAAACCATATCTTATTTATAAATGGAACTATGTGTGTGTGTGTGTGTGTGTGTGTGTGTGTGTGTGTGTGTGTGTGTGTGTGTGTGTGTGTGTCCCCGTTAGTAGAATTACCAAATGTACATTTTATAGAAAATACAACAATACGTTCTATAGTTGAAGACATGGGATTGCATTCAAAATATATTTAGTTGAAGCTGTCAAATAATAAATAACCCATAGAGGTGTTAATATGCCGCTAAACAAAATCAAAATTCTATATAATATTCTACAATTTCTCAGAAATCAAACTGCATCTAAACTTATTTATAAATGTCTGTGTGTTTATGTGTGTCTGTGTGTGTGAGTGTGTCTGTGCTATAGACTCCGAAACGGCTGAACCGATTTTCTAGAAAGTTTATACAGTTGTACTATAGGCGTCTGCGAGTGTTCTTAGCTAGGTTTTGTGTCGACATACTCCCGATAAATATCGAAAATCGATAATCGAAAAAATCTGGTTATAGAAGGAGTGGTCCGATTTTAATCAAATTTGATATACTCATAGACAAAGACATAAGAAACGATATTCAGAAGTTTCAAGGTTGCAGTTCTTACAATAGTGCAGAAAATTGATAATATATATATATGTATATATATATATATATATATATAAAAGGTAAGATGTTTGTGTGTGTGTCTGTTTATCTGCCTGTATGTCTGTATTTTTTTCAGCCCTTTTATTTTAGTTTTTGCTTCGGGTTCGGCTCTAAGTAGGTATAATTGTAGTTTTTAGTCTCAGCCATGATACCATTTACTCAGGGGACTTATTTAGCCTTCAAAATTCAGTTTACGACGAAAAAATCTCATTCGATATCGATACCAGAAAATCAAAATTTGATTTACATCCATTCATTTTTCTTTCAGTCTACAGCTTCGCTTTAACTTGAAACAACTATTGATTTTTAGTCTTTTGTGCCAACGTCCAAAGATTCTGAGCTCCGGGACCATGGATTAGTTTTAAAGCTTTCATTACACTCGAGCAACGCCGGGCTATACTGCTAGTTGCCGTATAAATGACACTGTATTCTTTTTTAATCGGGGTCGGAAACGAAACAGTTTCGCTGAACTAGTACGATTGTTTATATTAAGTAAATCTTCGCGCTCTGCTCACCCACTCCTGGGGAACTACGCACTGTTGCTTTGTTTGAGGTACGTAAAAAGAGAAAACATTACAATGATAAAGATAAAACAAATCAGAATGAGGAAAAAAAAACGTCATGTGGATGCAACGTTTTGTAAACGAAATCAAAACAAAGCAAACTAATCAATCACTAATCGATTAAACAAAGCTGCAGCCAAACAAACTATCAATCTCTTTTAATATATATCGATCACTGTAGTCAGCTCGCTAGACTTAGATTTGTTTTAATGAATGTTTTGTGGTAGAGGAAATTTCTTTCTTCTTCTTCTATTATCCTGACGAGTTACAAAAACAAGATTCGAAACACCGGAAAGAAGTTTTTCGCTCCGATAATTGAACTTGAAGTTTGATATTTTTTTCGATTGACCTACTGACCATGAATTTCAAAGTTCGTATGACTTTGAGACATTAATGTTGTCTGACTGCGATAAACTGAAAAGATGTCTGACAATAATAGAGCTTGTTAGGAAATAAAAAAAAGAGAAGGAAAAGCAGAGAAATAAAAAGAGGGAAGAGAAAACAAAAGAAAACAAGAGAGAAAGCACTGAAGAAAGACTAGAATAGAGAGCAGATTGATTGATTGATTGATTGATTTTTAACGGTTTATCAACCTTTTGAAGGTTATTTAGCGCCAGAAAATAGTTTACTTTGTAAGGATAGTTTTGAGATAATGATTTAAACTGATAAAAGTTCTATTATTTAACCAATAGCTAGGGAGAAAAGTATATTTACCCTATTCCGCCACTGCAGCTAGATGTGTCACAAGGTCTTTTTTAACGTGGGGAGCCCGACCGCGTACAGACGGGCGAGGGAAAAAAAATCCCCAGTCGCCTCAACCGCCAGTTGAGCTGGCCGAGAACTTGGCGGTTGACGAGAACTTGGTCCACCCCTCTGCAGCAATGGGGTGGCGCGGACGCGGGGCACCGTTCACCGGGACCAGGCATCCGCACAGTATAATTTTTCGCAAATGCACCTCTCTCCTCGAGGACGGAGCAACAACTGAGAGATGATTCGGATTCCCACCTGATTTACATCAGGTTAGTATAGCTAGGGAGAAAAGAGTTGAATGCAGACGTTTACTTAGGATAGGTGCGTTAAAATGAACATAATTTTTTTTTTTTTTTTTTTTGATAATAATTATTTATTCAAACAAGATTTACTAATTAGCCCAAAGATTGGGGGAAGTGGTGAATTAAAGTCCATCCCAATGGCATTCTTGCGTAAGTGAATATAACGAACTCGACTGGAATTGAAATTCGGATCTCAGATTTCCGATTCCGAACCGTTTTTCATTACACCAACCGCACATCTAAGCTTACAGTATTTGGTAATGCGAAACGGTTACCCGTCTAGGTAATTTCCAGGTTCATCATTGCTTTACTCGGGTGATTGTACGAGAACCGGTGTTTTAACGAGATATGGCTGTAAGTTAATATAGCGTCAGCTAGTTGATACATGCTTGGGCAATCATGTCTCAAAAAGACATGACTGTCTATACATAATATTTTCCAACAGTAGGTTTCCATTTCTTATTGCGGTAACCTGGTTATCAACCAAGGTTATAGAACCCAATCTATCCTGCTATTTCACCCATAGCTGGAGGGATAAACGGCGGAAATATACCTTTGCCAATGGTATTTGCACGTAAATGAATGTAACGATTTCACTGAAATTCGAACTCGGCTCGACGATTTCTCCGATATCCACGCTTGCGCAGTAATGTTCATTTTTATATTTAATCTAAGGCGCACAATCAGTTTACAAGATATCCAAAATGGCTGAATAACTCCGGACTGATCTTATTTGAACTTGATATATCAATGCGGATATCATGGACCAAACATATGAGAAACGACGAGGTAAAAATGGAAACAAAAAGAAAACTGATACATAACACCAGAAAAAAACAGCTGAAGTTTCTGGTATATGCAATGAGGATGGAAGGCTTGGAAAATCTGATACTCACGGGACAGATAGAGGGTAGGAGAGACAAGGTAAAGTAATGCGTGACATACTTGATGGACTTGAACAGATGGATGTCGGTGCAGGGTTTTTGGTAATAAGAGAAGTGGTGCTAAAAACTACAAGCGATATGGAGATATGGAAGGCCGTGATCGCTTACGTCCTGAAAAGTAGCAACTAGGTCCCACCCTTTTACAGTGAAACCGATAAAATGTAACCACAATTTCTACTCTAACAGCTTCTTTTCACGCACTTTTCACCTGTTAAATTCTCTTCCATATACTTGCTTTCCCGACAGCTACAATCTCCAGGAATTTGAATGTAAGGTCAATAGACATCTCCTATCTCACTAACTCGCATCCATTCTCTCAAGCTCTTTTTTCATCTACTCCACCCCCATCCTCGGTATTCTCATCTGTCTATTACTCTCCTCCTGACATTTTCTATAATTAACCACTTTTTCTAATCACTTTCTTCTATGTAACCCCCTGCGCAACAGTGTTAGTAGAATGCCTTGCTTGGGGTGAGATGATTAAAAAAAACATAAAACAAGATATCAATGAGATCGTTGAATAAGGGATTAAATGATTGAATGATCTTTTTTAACGGTATATCAACCCTGTGCAGATTCTTTAAATCCAGATTCTAAAAGTGTTTCTGGAGAAAATAATTGTTTAGTGATACAAGTTTAACGAACTAACCCATAGCTGAGGGAAATGGGTGGATTCTTACCTTTCTTACGGGTATTTTTGCGTAAGTGACATTGACGAATCCGACTGGATTTGGAACTAACAGTCAATATCCATGCACCAAGAGGACATCCAAGATCGGAGTGAAAGGGATGTTAGACGAAGTGGTAAAAAGTGAACAACCACAATATACTGCCGCACAAGTAAGAAACCTGGCATGGCGGACAGACATAATCTCGCTGCTGACCTTGAACGGGATCGTCACTCTGTGGTGAATTGGGGCAAGAAGTGGCTTGTCAACTTCAATGCGTCCAAGACCAAGCTGTTGTCTGTCAACCATCACAGGCAACCTCTCCTGCCTCACATAAGCATGGACCAAGCGATTCTCCCTGAGTGCAATACACTGCGCCTCCTCGGCCTTGCCCTCTCTTCTGATCTCAAGTGGAACCGCTACATCGAATCCATAGCTAAATCCACTGCTAAGAAGGTTGGGTCACTGTGTCGATCCAGTATGTTCTTTCCACCTGAATCCATCCTGCATATATACAAGTCTACCATTCGACCCTGCATGGAGTACTGCTGCCATTTATGGTCAGGCGCCCCTGCCGCTCTCCTCAGTGTTCTCGACAGGCACCAAAGGAGAGTCAGTAACGTTATAGGTGCTGACTTGGCGGCTCGACTACAGCCACTTCCCCACCGACGAAATGTGGCTTCCCTTTGTCTGTTCTATAAGTACTTTCATGGCTTCTGCTCAGATGAACTTAAATCACTGGTGCCTCCTCAACAGGTGTTTATTCGTGCAACCAGACTGGCAACTGGGTCCCACCCATTCACAGTTAGGTTAGCCAAATGCAAACGACAATTCTACTCCTGCAGCTTCTTCTCTCGCACTTCACGCCTGTGTAACTCGCTCCCATATTCTTCCTTTCCTGACGGCTACAACCTTCAGAAATTTAAATGCAATGTCAATACTCATCTACTAACCACTTGACTCTAGCCCTTCCCCCAACCCGTATATCATTCCCTTTCTCTCCCCACTTGCAACTGTCATTACACCTGAATTTTCATCTTACTATTGCTTCTTTCTAATTGGTTTGTAATCCTCTTCTCCCTCCTCTAATCAATTTTCTTTCAGTTATGTAGCCTCCCGCACCTCAGTGGCATTTACGCCTTGCCCGGGGTGAAACGATTAAAAAAAAAAAAAGGTAAAAATAAAAGACTGACAAAGATGGGACGAAGACAAGGAAAAAAAAAATATAATTTAAACGGGAAAATTAAAGAAGGGAAGGGGTACAAAGAAAGAAAGAAAATGAAACAAAGAACGAAATAAATAAAGAAGATGAAAAACCAAGTCTTTAAAGGAAGAAAAATTTAATCAAATAAAAAGAAAGAAACAAGCAGAAATCAAGATGAAAAAAAATCGAAATACAATATCCAGCGCCAGTCTAATATGGCGTTATATCAAGGTTGCAGAACCTGTTATCAAGATTTTCCAAATGGCTTAACAATTTCGAGCAAACCTCATTTGAGGTTAATATATCACCGCTGTTTGACCAGCAGAAGCTGAAAAAAATTCGGCGAGTAAGAGATTTGGGAAGAACAAGTAATAAAATAAGAGAAAGGCGGCAACTACAGACAGAAAAAGACGATGTCGAAATAGGAGATAAAGAAAACGAAAAAGAAGTGTTGTGATTGGAATTTAAACAGCAAAACTGAAAGAGAGAAAAAGAAAAAAGTACGAAACAGATACAGAAGAAGAACAATCTGGAAGGAGATAGAAAAGGGGGAAAAGAAAAAGAAATAAAAAATATTAAAGAGAACTGGAATGAGATGAAAAAGTGAGGGAAAGAAAAAGAAATTAAAAAAATAGAAAGAGATAAAAAGCGGCGAAAAAGAAATAAAAAGAAGGAGATGGAAAAGTGAGAAAAGAAAAAGAAATAAAAAATACTAGCAGAAGATGAAAAAAGGGAAAAGAAAAAGAAATAAGAAACAAAAATAAACTGGAAGAAGATTTTTAAAAAATACATTGAAATCGTCTCACGGTAAAACCGACAAAGTTTTGACCCATGACGAAGCGTCGGTGTGAACAGACGTGCGGCGGCCGCCTCCGTGTCATCAACAAAGTTCAAAGTTTCGTTAACATTATAGTGGGTTTGAACGTGGATTCCTGTATTGGTTGCATAGTATTTTCGAGTTCAATTTCTGACTAAGAAGTGCAGATTTGGACTCAGATTTAGGACGAGTTATAACTTAGAAGGACAAAGTAGAAATTGATGGCAACTACGAGATCAATTCCTGAGCAAAACAACTGAGTCTTCTTCTTCTTTTATGTTCCCTGTCCTTTCAGGACTTAGGCGATAATGGCTTTCCACATCTCCATATCCCTGGTGGCTCTTAGCACGCTTTCTCCTGTTGCACCATGCAACCCTCGTTCCGTTAACCACCTGATCAGGCCCTTCAAATATATTATCCGCTGCTTTTCTCTGTCTCTTTTTGCCTCTATCTAGCCTGTTAGTATCAGGTTCTCTAAAACCTCCTTCTTTATTGAATGTCCCAGGAACTTTAGCTGTCTCTTCCTCAGTATTAATTTCCTTTTCGTATGAATTCCTTCCAAAGCCTCATCATTGCGCACATGATCGGTCCATGATATCCGCAGTATCTTTCTGTATAACCACATGTCACGTATGGCAATTAACTGACAGGCTTGAATATCAGGACAGATTGGGTTCTATAGCCTAGGCTGGAAAGCAGTCTACCGCAGAAAGAAACGCAAATTATTGTGAGAATATATTCTACCTAGTCTGTCATGAATCGAACAAGACATAATCGCCCAAGTATATATCACGTATGGCAATTAAATGACTAGCATGAATAGCACGAAAGACTGGGTTCTATAGCCTAGGCTGGAAAGCAGTCTACCGCAGAAACAAACGGCAAATTATTGCAGGAAAATATTCTATCTAGTCTGTCATGGATCAAAAAAGACATGATCGCCTAAATGTGTATCACGTATGGCAATTAAATGACTGGCTTGAATAGCAGGACAGACTGGGTTCTATAGCCTAGGCTGGAAAGCAGTCTACCACAGAAAGAAACGGTAAATTATTGCAGGAAAATATTCTGCCTCGTCTGTCATAGAACGAAAAAGACATGACTACCCGAATGTGTATCATGTATGGCAATTAAGTGACTAGCTTGAATACCAGGACAGACTGGGTTCTGTAGCCTAGGCTGGAAAGCAGTCTACCTCAGAAAGAAACGGCAACCTACAATGTGAAAAACCGAAAGCGACATGATCTCCCAAGTGTGTTTCATGAAGGACACTTAATTGACTGACTGACTTACTGACTGACTGATATAAAACTTGTTAGACAGTTTCCCAGTTTTGAGATTTTCGTAATTAATTAAATTAGCCAACTTTTCAAGAATCACGAAAAATAGTAAAAAGAAAAGGTAAATAAATTTTATCTTTGTTTTTTTTTTATGTTTGAAATTGAATCTCAGACGATTTTGAAAGAAATTATTAAAAATAAAACTCGTCCAATAATTTTATTGTGCTTCATTATTGCAAATTAGATTTATTAGACAAGTCAACTTGGCGTTTCGAAATTTGCTTTGGTTTTTAAAAAAGGTCAGCATGAGCATAGGTTTCCAGGGCTCTCTACACTTTCACAGATCAAACGGGCAATTACCTTTAATTCTGTGGCAAGAAGTAAAAAGTCTTGAGTCGTTTTAGATCCAAACATATAATCTTATGTTTGCCTTATTTAAACTCGGGTTAATGTCATCGTCTTTTATTTATCTATTTTTTTTTTTTTTTTTTTTTTTTTTTTACGAACTAATTCTTCAATCTACTCGTGTGAATTTAGTGATAATTATCAGTTCCATTCCTGAGCAGGACAACTGAGTCACAGATACAGTACAGGGGTGTGCGCTACAATACGGACTAACTTTAACTTGCTATAAAATGACAACCCTTTTTCTTGTTTCAGATTTGCATGACAACAATTAAACTAAGAACAAATTAAGCAAAATATCCGGCTAACTTGAGCGCTGTACTGCAATTATTGCGGCCTACGTTGTGATCGCATGCATACAGAGACTGTTGAGTTTTTTTCATTTCCCAAAATCGACTGAGCACGACATTGCTAAGACCTTCAAAGACACTGGTGAGGCTGAAAATGAGTCCCTGACTCATCAGATAAAAACACAGGACCGATCCAATTGAAGACCTGATCTCGTCCATGCAGACGTTGGCGAAAAGGCCCAATGTGCGTAGGACAACGGTCAGAGAAGCCATGGCTCTTCCAACAGGACGGAGCTCCTGCTTGTGCGTCTAATTTGATCCAGAGTTGGTGTGACGAGAATCTGGATATGTTCTGGTCAAAGGAGTTCTGGTCCCCTAGTAGACCAGACCTGAATCCTTGTCACTATTACGTATGGTGCGTACTCGAGAGACAGTCCAACAAATGTGCACACAATACTTTCGACTCCCTGAGGACTTCCATCATCGAGGCCGTGGCCAACTTGTCCAGGGAGCAGGTGACGAACGCCTGTAGGAGGTTTCGGCCTCGTGTGGAGGTTGTGATTGAAGCCGGAGGGGGCTGGATTAGATAATATGGTAGAGGAGAGATCGGAAAACAATGTTATAAAGCAATTTGTCATGTAAATACACGTCATTCTGAATAAACACAATTTTTTCTTTCAGTTTTTTCCGGATTGAGGTGAACACCCCTGTATAAACAAAAATAGCAATAACTAAGCAGGAGAAAAATGGGAGATTTCTCGAGTAAGGTTTCGGCCAAACGAGAACAGTCTACGCCCATTCATTAAATAAAAAGTCTATTTGATGATTTTCTGAAAGTTACTTGGATCGACAAATACCTGAAGAAGTCCGGCAGTAAAATTGTTGAAATGTTGTGATATGAACAACAAAAGCTTGAGAACATCAGTCAAGTATAAATGATAAAAATAATGATACCTGTTCATCCCAGAAATTAAAGCCAAAAAAAAAATTAAACAAGCGGCAAAAGTGGGCATGTCAAAGCAAAAAGAATAGGTCATAAAATAAATAGGTAACTGGGAAAATAACATTACCGTTAAGTGGTAACATAAAAAAAATTGACTAAGTAGCAGATTATATTGGTCAATTCCCATCAGAGGTAACAAAAATTAAGATTAGCGTAAAATCATAATAGCAAAAATAGGTAACATTACCGTTAAATGGTAATCTCAAAACAACAAAAAAAGCAGCTAAATCGACTCAATGGTTTCTTTCCATTAAAGGTAACATTACCGTAAATTGGTAATATCGAAAGCATTAACTAAAATACAGTTAATCGGCTTATCGGACTCATCTCATCAAATGTAGCATTACTCTAAAATGCTAATATTCAAACAAATCTACACTTATTTATGAACACAACATTGTCTGTGTGTGTGTGTGTGTGTCCGTTACGTATAGACTCCGAAACGGCTGAACCGATTTTCTTGAAAATTTACACAGTTGTACTATAAGCGTCTGCGAGTGTTCTTAGCTAGGTTTTGATACATATCGAAAATCGATAATCGAAAAAGTTGGGTTATAGAAGGAGTGGTCCGATTTTAATCAAATTTGATACATTCATACAAAAAGACATAAGAAACGATATTCAGAAGTTTCAAGGTTGCAGTTCTTACAATAGTGCAGAAAATCGATAATATATATATATATATATATAAAAGGCAAGATGCTTGCGTGTGTGTCTGTTTATCTGCCTGTATGTCTATATTTTTTCAGTCCTTTTATTTTAGTTTTTGCTTCGGGTTTGGCTCTAAGTAGGTATAATTGTAGTTCTTAGTCTCAGCCATGGTACCATTTACTCAGAGGATTTATTTATCAAAATTATTTTTCAAAATTCAGTTTACAACAAAAAAACTTATTTGATATCGATACCAGGAAATCAAAATTTGACTTACATCCATTCATTTTTCTTTAAGTCTATGGTTTCGCTTTAACTGGAAACAACTATTGCTTTTTAGTCTTTCGTGCCAACGTCCAAAGAGTTTGAGCTCCAGGACCATGGATTAGTTTTAAATCTTTCATTATAGCCGAGCAACGCCGGGCTAGACTGCGAGTATACTAAAAGGCAGAAATACCAGCTTATTGTTTCCTTTCATCAGAGGTAACATTACCGTAACATGGTAATATCGAAACAAATAATCTAAAAAATAGCTAAATAGGCTTATCGGTGCCCTCTCATTAGCGGTAACATTACCGTAAAATGGTAATATCGAAACCATTAATAGAAAAGCAGATAACCCGTCTCATCGGTTTCCTCTCATCAGAGTTATCAAAAATATAACTACTAAAAAAGGTTATATAGAGAAGAAACACGATTACCTAAAAAGCGCCCTATCGAATTTAAAACAATATGTGTAAAAATCATTGCATCTGTCTATATTTCTGAGATGAGGTAGTATTTACACTATTTGCATTATTAGGACTATTGTCCTCATCTTTGTTG
This sequence comes from Ascarosepion bandense, assembly GCA_037127315.1. Classification (NCBI taxonomy): domain Eukaryota; kingdom Metazoa; phylum Mollusca; class Cephalopoda; order Sepiida; family Sepiidae; genus Ascarosepion; species Ascarosepion bandense. Next base: position 740,809 of record JBBBDQ010001662.1, on the reverse strand, counting down.
CCATTTGTACGACGTTTAATAATAAATCATTCTATTTGTCTATATTTCTGAGATGAGGTAGTATTTACAGTATTTACATTATTCGGACTATTATCCTCATCTTTGTTGCCATTTGTACGACGTTTAATAATAGATCATTCTATTTGTCTATATTTCTGAGATGAGGTAGTATTTACACTATTTGCATTATTAGGACTATTGTCCTCATCTTTGTTGCCATTTGTACGACGTTTAATAATAAATCATTCTATTTGTCTATATTTCTGAGATGAGGTAGTATTTACAGTATTTACATTATTCGGACTATTATCCTCATCTTTGTTGCCATTTGTACGACGTTTAATAATAGATCATTCTATTTGTCTATATTTCTGAGATGAGGTAGTATTTACACTATTTGCATTATTAGGACTATTGTCCTCATCTTTGTTGCCATTTGTACGACGTTTAATAATAAATCATTCTATTTGTCTATATTTCTGAGATGAGGTAGTATTTACAGTATTTACATTATTCGGACTATTATCCTCATCTTTGTTGCCATTTGTACGACGTTTAATAATAGATCATTCTATTTGTCTATATTTCTGAGATGAGGTAGTATTTACACTATTTGCATTATTCGGACTATTGTCCTCATCTTTGTTGCCATTTGTACGACGTTTAATAATAGATCATTCTATTTGTCTATATTTTTGAGATGAGGTAGTATTTACAGTATTTACATTATTCGGACTATTATCCTCATCTTTGTTGCCATTTGTACGACGTTTAATAATAGATCATTCTATTTGTCTATATTTCTGAGATGAGATAGTATTTACACTATTTGCATTATTCGGACTATTGTCCTCATTTTTGTTGCCATTTGTACGACGTTTAATAATAGATCATTCTATTTGTCTATATTTTTGAGATGAGGTAGTATTTACACTATTTACATTATTTGAACTATTGTCCTTATCATTGTTGCAATTTGTACAACGTTTCGGCCGTTGTACGCTCCGGCTTCCTTCAGGTGCTGCGAATTTCGAACCGAACATTTAATTACGTTAACTGGGATATATCATTCTCATTCCTTGTGCGAAGCGTCTTTTGGTAGTTATGAGTTATCTCCCTCTAACTCGACTCTCTAATTACCTGTTCACCGCTGCTGTAGTCTGATAATGAACTCAGAATTTTCTGAGTCATGTCACTGGAACTAACCAACGGCTATATCCAGGGGGGCCATGTGTATTTCAGGAAAAAGACCGGAGCATACAACGGCCAAAACGTCGTACAAATGGCATCAAAAATTAGGACAATAGCCCGAATAATATAAATAGGGTAAATGCTACCTCATCTCAGAAATATAGACAAATAGAATGATTTATTATTAAACGTTGTACAAGTGGCAGCAAACATGAGGACAATAGTCCAAATGATGTAACTACTGTCAATACTACCTCATCTCAGAAATATAGACAAATAGAATGATCTATTATTAAACGTCGTACAAATGGCAACAATGATGAGGACAAAAGTCCGAATAATGTAAATACTGTGAATACTACCTCATATCAGAAATATAGACAAATAGAATGATCTATTATTAAACGTCGTACAAATGGCAGCAAACATGAGGACAATAGTCCGAATAATGTAAATACTGTAAATACTACCTCATCTCAGAAATATAGACAAATAGAATGATCTATTGTTAAACGTCGTACAAATGGCAACAATGATGAGGACAAAAGTCCAAATAATGTAAATACTGTCAATACTACCTCATCTCAGAAATATAGACAAATAGAATGATCTATTATTAAACGTCTTACAAATTGCAGCAAAGATGAGGACAAAAGTCCGAATAATGTAAATACTGTAAATACTACCTCATCTCAGAAATATAGACAAATAGAATGATCTATTGTTAAACGTCGTACAAATGGCAACAATGATGAGGACAAAAGTCCAAATGATGTAAATACTGTCAATACTACCTCATCTCAGAAATATAGACAAATAGAATGATCTATTATTAAACGTCGTACAAATGGCAGCAAAGATGAGGACAAAAGTCCGAATAATGTAAATACTGTAAATACTACCTCATCTCAGAAATATAGACAAATAGAATGATCTATTGTTAAACGTCGTACAAATGGCAACAATGATGAGGACAAAAGTCCAAATGATGTAACTACTGTCAATACTACCTCATCTCAGAAATATAGACAACTAGAATAATCTATTATTAAACGTCGTACAAATGGCAACAAAGATGAGGACAAAAGTCCGAATAATGTAAATACTGTAAATACTACCTCATCTCAGAAATATAGACAAATAGAATGATCTATTGTTAAACGTCGTACAAATGGCAACAATGATGAGGACAAAATCCAAATGATGTAACTACTGTCAATACTACCTCATCTCAGAAATATAGACAACTAGAATAATCTATTATTAAACGTCGTACAAATGGCAACAAAGATGAGGACAAAATTCCGAATAATGTAAATACTGTAAATACTACCTCATCTCAGAAATATAGACAAATAGAATGATCTATTGTTAAACGTCGTACAAATGACAACAATGATGAGGACAAAAGTCCAAATGATGTAACTACTGTCAATACTACCTCATCTCAGAAATATAGACAACTAGAATAATCTATTATTAAACGTCGTACAAATGGCAACAAAGATGAGGACAAATGTCCGAATAATGTAAATACTGTAAATACGACTTCATCTCAGAAATATACACAAATGGAATGATCTGTTATCAAACGTCATACAAATGGCAACATAAGTGAGGACAATAGACCGAATAATGTAAATTGTGTAAAATCATTGCAGTTAAGCATTAGATTTGCTCAACTGAATTGATTTTTCACTATTTACATTATTCTGTCTATTGTCCTCATTTTTGTTGCCATTTGTATGACGTTTCGGCCGGTGTACGCGCTAGCCTTCTTCAATCCTAATATACATGGCCCAGTCGATTGAGATATTGAAGTTACAAACCAGTTTTCTCTTATTGAGTTGTTCAAGTTAGATCAGGATGGTGATTAACTGCCAAATTTCAATCATCCTGATCTTTTTTCAAACAACGTTTTTTAAACGACGTTTATTTCTGTACCATCACTTTTTGTCCCAGGCTATATATTCATTTACACAAAATCAGTTAAGTTGGTGACACACTGTGTCTCACTGTTTCCATTATGCCTGCGGAGTTAAGTAACACCAAGCCTGCTCAGTACTTAACTGAGTGACTGCTTGGGAATACCAGGTGCTGTAAGCTTTGGTGTTCAGTTGGTATAATGAATATTTTCTGTAAATTGTTAATCGAAGAGCCGAAATCCAATTCCTGATCGGTTCATTATCATTATTTCGGTGGAAATAGTCTTATGAACGGTATGTCTTCACCTCATCTCCCTAAATATGGGTTAATTATTAATTTATGTATGACTAATCCACTATTATCTAAGCAAAACATTCTTGGAATCTAAAATTATTTTCTGGATTTAAATAGTCTTAAAAAGGTTGATAAACCGTGAAAATGAATCAATAATAATAATAATAATAATAATAATAATAATAATAATAATAAATAATGAAAAATAAACCAGAACAGACATGGGCTGTAATTACAGAAGACGATGTTAAATTTGCACTAAAAAAAGCACACAATTGGAAATTCCCAGGTATAGATAAACTTCCTAACTTTTGGCTATATTATTTAAATACAGCACATAAAAAACTAGCCAAAGAACTTCAAGAAATGGTTGACGATCCCACTAAAATTCCTGCATGGATGACCAAAGGAATTACATTTCTTCTACCCAAGAATGGTGACACAAACAACCCGAAAAACTACAGACCAATTACATGTCTTCCGACAACATATAAACTATTAACATCTATTTTAACAAAACAGACATATTTATTCTTAGAAAGAAATGACATGATACCGCTTGAACAAAAAGGGTGCAAACGTGGCTGTTATGGATGTAAAGACCAATTGCTAATTAACAAAATGATCCTGGAAAACTGCTACAGTACAAAGAAAAATCTTAGTACTGCCTGGATAGATTATCGAAAGGCATTCGATAGTGTGCCACATCCCTGGATTTTAAAGACTTTAAATATATACAAGATATCGCCCGTCATCATCAATTTCATCAAACAGTGCATGTCTATATGGAAAACAACCCTTTTCCTCAATCATATAAATGGAATCTATAAGTCTGATGAAATAAACATCAAAAGAGGTATATTTCAAGGTGATTCTTTATCTCCCTTACTATTCTGCATATCATTAATAGCACTAACCAGTCAACTTAATAAGACAGAATGTGGTTATAAAATAGGCCAAAAGAAAATAAGCCATCTATTTTACATGGATGACTTAAAGTTATATACTAAGAATGATAATGAGCTGGAAGGTCTTCTGCAAACTGTAAAATGCTTCAGCGAAGACATTGGAATGAAATTTAATTTGAATAAATGCGCTAAAGCTACAGTTTTACGTGGATCAATACAAGAAACATCCTCAATTAGCTTTTGCCCTGCTGTAACAATAAAAGAATTGAAACCAGAAGAAGCTTATGAATACCTAGGTGTAAATGAGAGTGAAAACATTCACTATAGAAGGCTACGAATGATATTAAAAACTGAATTGAATTCTCAGAACAGAGTTATGGCCATTAATAGCCTTGCAATCCTAGTTGTCCAATATAGCTTTAACATCTTAAACTGAACTCTAAACGACATCAGGCGAATGGATGCTAAAACAAGAAAGCTTCTTTCTAAGCATAAGATGCATCATCCAAAGGCTGATGCAGACCGTCTATACATACCCCGTAAAGAAGGTGGAAGAGGTCTTATTCAGCTGGAATTGTCATACAAGACAACAACTATTGGCTTACTAACATACATAGAAACAACAAAGGATTGGATGATACAATTAGTAAGGCAACATGAAGAAAGAAAGAAAAATATTCAATAATAAAAGAAGGCAGTAAATACAAACAAGATTTACAGTTAGTAGATTCTGCAGAACAGAAGCCAAGAACCAACTATTGCGGCAAAAAATATGAAAATGAAAGCCAAAGATAAAGCTCTTGAACAGATGAAACAGCGCTGGCAAGACAAACTTCTGCATGGCCAATATCCAGAACGTGCCAATAAATCCAATGTTGACAAAGTTAATACTCATCGATGGTTACGTGCATCTGGATTAAAGTCTGAAACTGAAGGCTTTATTCTTGCAGCACAAGACCAAAGTCTTTTCACTAGAAACTTTCAGGCAAATATTATGCATAATAATATGGATCCAAAATGCAGGTTTTGTGATAAACACCAAGAAACAATAGACCACCTAATCTCAGGCTGTTCTCTGCTTGCTCCAAATGAATATAAAAATTGCCACGATAGAGTTGGGCAATATTTACATTGGGCAATGTGCAAACATTATGGAAAAGCTGTAAACAAACAATGGTATGAACATCACCCAGCACCGGTTACAGAAATAGAAGATGTAACCATTCTATGGGATTACACCATCTACACAGACAGAAAAATTGAAGCAAACAGGCCAGACATTATTGTTAAAAACCAGGAGAAAACTTGTCTATTAATTGATATGGCTTGTCCAGCGGATTGTAACATAGCAATCAAGGAATTTGAAAAACTGTCAAAATATAAAGACCTGGAAATTAAAATAGGAAAAATGTGGAAATTGATAACAAGAGTTGTGCCAGTGATAGTAGGTGCACTTGGAATGATAAAAAATGGAATAAAACAACACATTGAAAGAATCCCTGGAAACCCCAGCTTAAGAGATATACAAAAAATGTCTTATTAAGTACAGCCCACACACTAAGGAAAACTTTATCTATGTAATGCTAGGGATGATAGGGAAGATAGAAAAACATGAAATGGAGTCATAACAACACGCCACGATCCGCCTTAGGTCTCCCCACAGACGACTTGGTTGGTAGTGAGACCAAAGCAGAAATCGAAATATGATGAAAAAATGACACAATAATAATAATAATAATAATAATTAATAATAATAATAATAATAATAATAATAATAAACATTATGGGCTTATTGAAATGCGTCAGCACACATTAGTGTCATCTAGTTTAATAATATTCTCAAAATGTTGCTAGGCAGGTCGTTAATAAGAAATAATAGTCATGTATATAACGATAAAATAAATCCGGTATGAAAGGTTCTGCTCGAGAGGTTGGTTTTGCAGACGAGTGGAAACACATGTTAACTGCTGTTGTTCCCAGTTTGAAAGAGACCAGGGGTGATAGTATCTGTTAGGATCCTAGCTATGGTGAAATAGTGAACCCCAAAAAAACAAATACAAATCACTATGAAAGTATAAAAATACATTATTATATTAAAATTACCGGTGATGGACATGACAGTAAACTGCATCCGACAGCAAGGTCTCTGATTGGGAGGCTGTGAGGAGCATGGAACCACCTCTTAATTGCTGTTGTTCCTAGGTCCACCCTGACTCGAAGTCGTAGCACCTCTTAGGGTCCCAGTTATGGGCAAATAGTTAACCCCCAAACTGGGATCAAAACTCTATGAATGTGTAAAAATACACTTTTATAGATATATATACATAAAAAACAGACATTTATAGAAAAATATCCATTATTAAAGGAAAAAATATTTTCAGCAAAACGTTTTTAATACAAAACTAGAAAACATTATCAGCTTTCTAAAATAAAAAAAAGAATAAAAACAAAAACTTTCATTAAAATCTGACTAACTCAACCTTCTGATTATAACCAAACATTTAAAAAAATACCTTAAAACGTCACCTTTTTGGCATTAAATGACTTATAGAGGTCAATATGCCGTTAAAACAAAACTCAAATGAAAAATACTAATTCATTTTCATATTACAAACAATATATTTTATCTGTAGTTAAAAACATGCAATAGATTCAAAACATTAGTTGAAGTCATAAAATCACATTCAAAATATTTAGATTTCGTCATTAAATCACCAATAGAGGTTGTTATGCCGCTAAACAAAATCCCAGGTCAGCTCTGACCCATATTGATAACAGGGTTAGGGTTCCGGCTATGCGGAAAAAGTTACTCCTCGAAATGAAGCATAAAAATACATTTTTATATAAAAAATATCAGAAATTCATTTCATTTTCAAAATTACCAAAGTACAGTTGAAGGCATTCAATTGCATTCAAAAGGCACCATCCGTCCGTGCATTGAATACTGTTTCATATTCGGCCGGGTGCTCCTGCTACTCATCTCGTGGTTCTCGACAAAACTCAAAGGAACATCTTCAATGATATCGATCCCGATTTCACAGCTCGACTCACTTTCTCACCGAAGGAGTCAGATTCCCTTTATCTCTTCAACAAATATTTTCACGAACTCTACTCCGAGGAACTTAGCTCTCTGATTGCCATTCTACACAAATTTACTTTCTAGATTGGACACTAGGTCCCACCATTTTACAGTCAAAACAGTCAAATGTAGCTGGCACTTCGACGTTAACAGGTTCATTTCTCGCACTTCCCCCCCTATGGAACTGCCTTCTATATACTTGCTAGTTACAATCTCCAAGAGTTTAATTGCAACGTCAAATGCCATCTCTTGCCTCCTTGACTTCCATCCTTCTCTTATCCAGTTTCCGACACTCTCTGTAACTTGTTCGTCTTTCTTGTCACTCTCTTTTTATGTCGCCCTCTGCGCACCAGTAGTAGTATTGCCTTGCTTGAGGTGAAACGATTATATATATATATATATATATATATATATATATATATATATAGTGTATCGAGGCAGCAAATAATTCTCTAAACATATACTGTTAAATATAAGAGACAATGAATGTCTATTATGTTTAATCATGAGCCGTTCTAAACGTCGTATTTTGGCTTTAATTTCAGCTGAAAATAAAGAAAAAATTCTCCAATATTTGAATAATTTTTATTAAGTTGTTTCGGCTCACATGAACCATCTTAAAATTAAACTAATGCCAATTAAATTAAATTAAATTAAAGCCAAAATACGATGTTTAGAACGGCTCGTGATTAAACATAATAAACATTCATTGTCTTTTATATTTAACACTGCATGTTTAGAATATATATATATTGTTGAAGCCTTAAAATTGTGTTCAAAATATTTAAATTTTGCCATTAAATGACCCATAAACATTAATAGGATGCTAAAAAACAGAAAGATAGACCTCTTTGAGGTGACAGGGTAACTCGGCATAAAATAAACAGTGTCATAATCTAGTTTAACAATCATCTCAAAATTTAAGTAGGCTGATCGTTAATAGGAAGCAGAAATGGACTGCACATAGGTCCTAGATTAAACCCGTATAAAATGTTGTTTCTTAAACGTTAAAACTGGTTTCATACACTTTTGAAAACAGAAGTAAACCGTGAATTTTAGAAAGACTTTTAATGAGAAACTTTATAGAAAATTTGATTTATTCCATGACTTGTAAACTCTGCGTTTTCGGAATGTAAATGCGGACATTTCATTTTTGGTTCAGGAAATAAAATAAAACTTTATAGATGCAATGTTGAATTTTCAATTCAGTCGAGACATCTCTAATTTTCTTTGGTAGAATTTATGATCGCATATCACTATTCGCTGGAAAATGTTCGCTTGCATTCAATTCGATTTTCTTCGTAAACATTTCAAGAAGATATTTCTAAACTCTACGATTTTTTATGCTTATCTGCACATGTTTTTTTTTTAATTTACAAAATGTTCCATCCCACACGGCCAAAGAGAAGTTCAAGGTAGAGAGTTACTGAATTAGGCTGTTTTATAGAGATGAGAATTGTGATTTATATTTAGAATAAATAAGAATTGATACTCGACTTGAAGGATGTAAGATCGGGAAAGTATCCTCATGGGAGTCTGTTTTGAAACGCAACAGCCCTTAGGATGAAATTGTCTTTATGCAACTTCATCCTCATTAATGGAATACGAAGAAAATGATGATGGTTCCCCCAAGTGAACACGGCTTGGCGGGTTTTAGCTCTGGGCTGTTTAAAGTGGGAATGTAACACGTCAGAAAATTTTCCATGGAAATAACATCTTCTTCTTATTCTTCTTCTTCTATGTGCCTTGTCCCTTCAGGACGTAGGCGATCATGGATCTCCATGTCTCCCTATCCCTTGTGGCTCTTAGTATGCTTGCTCCTGTTGCTCCTGGCAACCCCCGTTCCGTCATCCACCTGATCAGACCCTGCAAATATGTTATCCGCTGCCTTCCTCTGTCTCTCCTTCCTTCTATCTGTCCAGTCAGTATCAGGTTCTCCAGGCTCTCCTTCCTCATTGCATGTCCCAGGAACTTCAGTTGTCTCTTCCTGATGCTCAGCATCAATTTTCTTTTGTTGCCATTCTTTCTAACACTTCGTCGTTGCTTGTATGCTCAGTCTACGATATCCGTAGCATCCTTCTGTAGAACCACATTTCGGCCGCTTCTAGTTTTGTCCTCATTTTCGATGATATTGTCCAGCATTCACAGCTCAATCATGGATAGTCACAATAAATATATGAAATAAAATCTACAAATACAAAATCTCACCTTCAAGTCCGGGTACAATTTAGAACTCTGTCTAAGCTAGAGAGACCAGATTAGTCACCTCTAGTTCACTTATGGTAGCAGTACTCCCTTTTCCGCCGCTGTAATCTGTAAATTTAGTGACCCTAACCTGGCATCTAAGTTTTAGTCATTTTCCAATCCACCAAGCATAACCCACCTTATCAGTCAGTTAAGTGCCATACGTGATACACGCTTGGGCGATCATGTCTCGAAAGAGACATGACTGACTGGGCAGAAGATTATCCCGCAGTAGGTTGCCATTGCTTTCTGCGGAAGACTGGTAAATTATATTATTATATTAATAAGTAGTAATTAGTGGGGGATCAGTTTATTACTTCATGACAATAGAAAACCGAGCACCCACTTTATGTCCAGTGGAAGCCTTAATCATGTTTCTATTATATTCAGTCAGTTAAGTGCTATAAGTGATACACGCTTATGTCTCGAAAGAGACATGGCGGACTGGGCAGAAGATTATCCCGCAGTAGGTTGCCATTGCTTTCTGCGGTAGACTGGTTGCCGACCAAGGCTATAGAACCCAATCTGTCCTGCTATTTAACCCATAACTGGAAGGAAGAGACGGATTAATACCTTTCCCAAGGGTATTTGCGCGTAAGTGAATACAATGGATTCAGCTGGAATTCGAACTCGGCTCCCCGGCTTCTCGTTCGCGAGCCGATATTCACTGTACTACAACCCACCTTATACCTTTCTTATAAATACTTTCATGGTAATTTTCCTGATTAAATTTCTTTTATGGTGTTTAGACTTTATTAATACTAGATTGGCGGCTAGGTCTCATCAATTTACATTTGAAATGGCTAGATGCAACCGTAAGTTCAATGCTAACAGTTTCTTCTATCACACTTGTCGATGGTGAAAGTTTTTTCTAGCTTCTTGCTTCTTAGTCAAAATTGATTTTTCGAAATTTAAATGCAATGTCAATCGTTGTCTTCTGTCTTCTTAATTCCTGTTCTTTTATTGCTCACTCTTCTTAATTATGTTTTCTTCTTCTCATATTATTATAAGTTCTATGCTAACAGTTTCTTCTCTCACTTGTGGCTTCAGGCTTCTTTCTTTCAAACCAGCTCTGGACAAAAATTTAAATACAATGCCAATCGTTATCTTCTGTCATTCTTTTTTGCCTTTTTTCTTTAATAGTAGTTTTTCTCTTATTCTCTAACACCCACTAAGGTCCGGGTGGCTTTATTGCCTTTATTGGGGTGAAATGATTAAAGAAATAAAGCTTTGGTGAAGACGGATCATGGTAGTTTTTTCCCTTGTCATTAGCAATGTATCGTATGCATGCGTTTACCTTCCTCAGAAATGTTCGCTTCTCCATGTCTTTTTTGTTCATGTGCTTATAAAATCAACAAATCAAAACCAGATTAATATGATATAAAGTTAACAACCAAAGGTTCAAATGCACAATTTGCTCAATTACACAAGATGTTTTTTACATTTTATTGCGTTTTTTATTCTTACCCCCTCATTTATAGTAACTCTCTCCCTCTCTCTCTCTCTCTCTCTCTCTCTCCCTCCCTCTCTCTCCCTCTCTCTCTCCCTCTCTCTCTTGTATTTTCTTATCAGTGTTTTACTCTCTTTCTATTCAATATCTCTCTGCCTACACCCTCTCTCCCTCCCTTGTTGTATGTAACTCTCACAGATTTTTCCCTCTTTTTCGTGTTAACTTTCTCCTTATTTTCTTCATCTAACCCCCCTCTCTCTCTCTCTATATATATATATATATATATATATGTGTGTGTGTGTGTGTGTGTGTGTGTGTTGTGTGTGTATGTTCTGTGTGTGTGTGTCTTTCTGTGTGTGTGTGTGTGTTTGTGTGTGTGTAGTCCGATGAAAGAAATTCAAGAAATAAAAAAATAAAAATAATCAAACTATATAGTAATTACCAATGCATATATGTTTATATATGTCCTGTCCCATTTCTAGTAGAAAGGGAGGTAAATGAAGTTCTGTTACTTCATTTATGAGTGATGTTTCCTTTTTATAAGTTATACAAATAAACTATTTATTTGCAAGTTAACAATATTATTTTCCAAGCAAAATGTACCATTTACTAAATTAATTCATTTACGACTTCATTTCTTAGTTTGCAAGCTTATTTGTTCAAGATTTTTATATGAGGTAGTCAGGAATTTTATCCTGGAAACAGACTTTGTCATCATGTTGCTAATCTTTCTATTTCACCGTTATATAACTTGTTTACGAGCAAAGACTTTGAACTTATACATGGAATAATAACATTGTATAGATAGATAGATAGATAGATAGATAGATAGATAGATAATGACTATCAACAAGTTATTGATCAGAGTTAAATTCGACTAGTACACATTTGTATTAAAAAGCGCTCAATACATATATGTTGTAGAGCTTTTCAATATTAAGATCTCAATATATATATATATATATATATATATATATATATATAATCATCCGCAGACAGATCTGTTTCGCTGTATAACAGCTCATCAGTACGGTTAGACTCCGATTGCTTTTAACCCAGGATTGAAACCCAACCGAATTGGCGTCAGTCGGCGATTCTACCTCTGGTCTATGGGCGCTCGGTAGAAGAAGGCAGACTTATATATATATATATATATATATTGTAGAGCTTTCAAAATGTTTTTGTTTACATCGCTAAAATAAATACTGGATTTAATTATGCGTTGAGTTTTTTCTCAATATATATATATATATATATAATACAAAAAGATAAGCAGGTAGGTAAATCCCAAAAACCAAATCCTAATTAATATTAAAATTGATCAAAGGGCTCAATGCAATTATTATATTCTAATTACAGAGCCAATTATAAAATAAAACAAAATTTCGATGTTCAAATTCGTTGAATAGCCATTTCTAACAGGAAATCCTCGCGTCTTCAGCAATGAATTATTATTTATTCAATCAAATTTAAATGACAAAAGATTTTATACCGGCAGAAGTCAAAAAGAATTTCCATCCACAGCGAAATAAAAAGTGGTGGGATTAATAATTTTTGAAATTAAAGAAGTAAATAGGGAAGCAGACAAATACCTACGTCTATTTTTAGAAAACACCCCTTTCCCTTATCTGAGTTGAGAGTTTAAAAGTTGAAATTTAGCCATGTCTGGGCGAATAGAAGTGGTAGGGGGAACGAAAGGCAAAAGGAAAAGGAAAGGAAAGGAAATGAAGAAAAGAAAGGAAAAAAAGGAAAAGGGGGAAGGGCTGGTTTCCTTTCCTTTCCTCTTTACACTCTACATGCTTTCCTTCCAAGCACTGCTATAATCAATGGAAGTAATCGAGTATTTTAAATCCATCTGTGATTAGCGATTTTCAATTATGTCTTTTACGGATAGCGTAGCAACAGTTCCGATACTTTTTGATCAGACCTCGTATATACAAACAGGTTTTGATTGAAAAGAATCTGTTTTTTAAATTGGATATTTTGTTCGAAGAAATTGTAGATTACTGTGATCAAAATTCTAAGTAAGTTTCATTCCAGTACTTTATTTTCAAGAACCAATATGCTGTCTATGTGGTCCTTATTGATTTCACGCTTTGAGAGATTAATAAAGTTATTATTTGTTTGAGATGAGGTAAAATATACAGTATTTACATTATTCGGACTATTGTCTTCATCTTTGTTGCCGTTTGTACGACGTTTAATAATAGATCATTCTATTTGTCTATGTTTTTGAGATGAGGTATTATTTACAGTATTTACATTATTCGGACTATTGTCCTCATCTTTGTTGCCATTTTTACGACGTTTCGGCTGTTGTATGCTCCAGTCTTTTTTCAGGTACAAGGAATTTCGAACCGAAACCTTTTGTAATACATTTGTCTGAAGATTTTTTTATATTAATGTTTTTTCTCAAAACAAAACATTAAAATATTTTACATTAACTCTGAATACTGCCACAATTTTGACCGTGTTTGAAAAATAAAACATTTCTATAACTCTAGATACATATGTTCAGTTAAAGTTAGAAAAAGATTATCCTTTATAATGACTAAAAGTATAGCCGAAAGCAATCAGACATTTAGAACATTCGGACAAGTTCTACATATATTATGTGTAAAAAAAAAAAAGAAAATTATAAGAATGTATGATAATTACAAAAAAAGCATTACCTTGTCAGTCTTTTTTACTTAAACACATATATATATATATATAGTTTGTGTATGTATACACGTTTGTAGATCGGCTGGTACAGAATTATTTACTAAAATTTGATCTGCAATTTTCACTGAATTACGATCAGCCTGCATGAATAATATTCCCCATTATATTAAGGGCACTTACAAAACGAACAGTCTTGAAAAATACATATTTACTCTGTAAAATAAATACTTCCTCTTTTATTGTAAGTCTAGGGATTTATTCATGTACATATTCTTGTTTGTGTGAAAGCTCTTTACAAATTACCTCCAGACTTCTAGCTGTATATACTTATCGCCATATAACGAGATTACCAGCTGAGTTCTTGCTCAGTTTAAAACCAGACGAAAAACAGAAGGCACAAAGCTTAATACTAAATCAATATATATGTTATTACCTGAAAAAAAATGGCGGCACACGAACGTTACGATAATTTAGGGAATATTCATTCTCTCTCCTTCCTTTCTTTCGTATTCTGATAAATATATATATGTGGGGAGGTGGTTAAACATTTTATTGTTTTTTCTGTACGTTGAATAAATATATAAATACTAGAATTGATGTATATAGAAAATGTCCAAATGTCTGTAGATAATTTTTGTATTACAATATGTTCAGAACATACATCTTTACACCCAAACAAAAGAAGCACAATTAAATGCTTAAATTAAGCACCGTGTCAGTCGTTTTCATGAAGCATACATTAGAGAGAGATTGCTATTCAAATATATATATATATATATATATATATATATATATATATATATATATATATAAGATAATAACTATACTCGTGTCAAAAAACCTTCCACGTATCTACGAAGAAGAGAAAAATGTTTTTAAAAAAGAAAGAGCTAAGTACATGAACATCAATCAAAAAAGCTCAGACCGAGTCAGCACGTAGCCCAAAGAAAAAAAACCCTACACGAACAATCAACTAACAAAAAAGAGCTCAATACTTAGGTAGAGCGAAATAAATAAAGAATAGCTAGGGTGCCAGACAACCTACCTAAAGAGTGACAGACAATCTTAGCTTATCGTCAGGGAAAGCTTTCCGTGACGATCCGTTTAGGTGAAACCTAGGTAGGTTGTCTGGCTCTCTAGGTATTCTTTATATATATATATATTGCTGCCATAATTATTAGGCCACCCCAGTGTTTTAAAAATAGACGCATTTCATACTATTTTTTAGTATTGATTGCCAAGTGAATAATTGTAAATGAAAATAGAATGGTTCTTTTTTTAATACTGCACAATAACATGTGCATCAAATGAATTTATAAATATTTAATAATTACCTATATTTGCAGTTTCATCAATGAAAGAATGAAGAATATTTAGGGTGATTCAGACGAGTTCATCTTTGATTCCTTGCCTAAAAGAACCATTCTATTTTAATTTATAATTATTTATAATTTATAATTATTTATAATTTATAATTATCCTCTTAGTAATAAATACTAAAAAATTTATAAAATACATCATTCCTTTTAAAAAAACTGGCATGGCCTAATAATTATGGCCGGTAGTATATATATATATGTATATATAAATCTACGTGAATAAGAACGAAGGAAATATCTGCAACGTTCAACACATTAATTTAAAACAGGGCTCAGTATAAAAATAGAACAATTAATAATTAATATTAATTAATACGTTAGAACATGGGAAAACTACAAACTACTACAAAATTTTACATTTTGTTTCGACATTGAAAGAACAATGTGTGTGTGTGTGTGTGTGTGTGTGTGTGTGTGTGTGTGTGTGTGTGTGTGTGTGTGTGTGATTATTAAGGCACTAAATATAGAAGCTGTAGTTTAATATGCTAAGTATTGGCATCTAAAATTTAGATTCATAGATGTTACCAATTTTTGAGCATTTAGTTTTAAAAATCGTTTCAAAAATATCCAGAAATACCTAATTTTCTCAGGTTTCCGTTTGCAAACAGACTTCTAAATTTTATTATTTCAAAAAAAAAATTCAAGTAAGGTTAATATCTTTTGTATTAGATACATTGAATGGAAAATATATTCAAACCAGAATTCTAATTCTGAAAAACCAGAAGGAAAATATGATTTTTTTTACTGCATTCATATATAAAACTGTAAAAATATAAAATAGATAAATGTGCATATAACAGCATAAAACTGATAGGCACACATGATGCCAAAATTTGCAATGTTTATTGAAAAGCACACTAAAATTACTCAACTGTATATTGCATCATACTATAACTAAATTGCTCAGTATAATTTCCTTTTGAAGTAAATAAAGTCATATTTGATGGCAAAATAACTTAGTAATAATATATTTGTGTTATGTATCTTGTTCATATATAATTTGTTAAACTTCAATAATTTTTATATTTTATTATTATTTCACTGATCGCCTGAATAAAATTATAAGATTACAATTTTAAACCTACACTTAACCGTTTGCTATTTTTGCTAAAAAAAATAACCATTAATGATGTGGAAAAAATATTTTCTGTTAGTAATTATTACATTCAAACTTAACTTTCAAATTGAGTGCAATACCAGAACTCTAAAATAGAGACCTTCCCAACTCTCCCTCTAAATTAAAATGTGGAAGGGGGGAGAAAATATGGAGGTTTGTAAGATTTCACTCTCCCTACGTGAAAGTGAAATGTATTTGGATCCAATCTTTACTTGCGACTAGAAATGAATAGCATTTTTCAATTGTTAGCAATAAGGGCAATGTTTAGATGCAGATACGTCTCCAAAACCTCATTAAGAAAAGATCATACATCCTGTGTGATTGTCGGCCACAAGTATCATTCATTAATCTTTTATGCGACAACGTAAATTAGTTACAGAGAAGTGGCGTATTGCGTCTAAAAATGTTACCTCTGGAGATACCGGGGCCTACCCACAATTACAATGCTCTAATTTTACGATTTAGACAAAAATATTTCGTATCGTTATAAGTCATGTCAGACCGCAAATTTTCAATTGATTGCAACACCACGGTTCCAAAATCGAATATGTTGAGGCTGCTGAGTATCTTCATCAATTCCTTGTTGCGTATTTTGTCGAACGCCTTTGCATAATCGATAAAACATAGGTACAAGTCTCTCTTCATTTGTATTGCCTTTTTGGAGTGCATCCTAATCATAAATATGGCGTTCCTTGTTCCAGTGTCTTTGAGGAACACGCACTGTTCTAGCCCTATCTCTGGCCTGATTCTGCTTCTTGCTATATTCATCAGGATTCGGAGGATCAGTTTTGTGATATGACTCATTAAACTGAAATTTTGGTGGATTTCGCACCTGGCTTCTTATGCAGTGCTATAAAATTCGACTTGCATAGGTCGTCTGGTATTACACCACTCTTATAAATTTCATTTATTATTTCTGTAATTTTCTCTATGCCAAATTCTTCCAGGGCTATTAGCAGCTCTATTACAATACAGTCTGGAACAGCTGCTTTGTTTTTATTCAGTTTGGCTATTGCAGCTTCCACTTTAATATTTCTGGTCGTGATCATCAATGTGTATTATCGGTTGCTCTCTCTTGTCGTGGAAAAGATCTTTTATATATTGTTCCCGTCGCTGGAATATTTCCTCTTTTTCCAGTATTATCGCTTTATCCTTGGATTTTTATACATCCTGTTGAAGAGCAGGGTTTTTGTCCTGTCTTCTTCTTCTTCTATGTGCCCTGTCCCTTCAGGACGTAGGCGATCATGGTTCTCCACGTCTCCCTATCCCTTGTGGCTCTTAGTATGCTTGCTCCTGTTACTCCTGGCAACCCCCGTTCCGTCATCCACCTGATCAGACCCTGCAAATATGTTATCCACTGCCTTCCTCTATCTCTCTTTCCTACTATCTGGCCAGTCAGTCTCAGGTTCTCCAGGTTCTCCTTCCTCATTGCGTGTCCCAGGAACTTCAGTTGTCTCTTCCTGATGCTCAATATTAATTTCCTTTTGGTTGCCATTCTTTCCAACACCTTATCGTTGCTTGCATGCTCAGTCCACGATATCCGTAGCATCCTTCTGTAGAACCACATTTCCGCTGCTTCCAGTTTTGTCCTCATTTTCGATGATATTGTCCAGCATTCACTGCCGTATTGAAGAACTGACATCACATAGCAATCCAGCACTCTTTTCTTTGTTTCTAGTGAAATTTTCCTGTGTGTTAGTACTTTGCTCATCTTCTTGAATGCATCCTTGTGCTTTTGGATCTCAGGAATATAAATGTATAGAAACTGCTGTGGTCACAAAGTGAGGGGTCAGTTTAGATATTGATTGTAATATGGAATTGATCCCCCACTTTATATCCAGCATCCTTCTGTAGAACCACATTTCCGCTGCTTCCAGTTTTGTCCTCATCTTCGATGATATTGTACAGCATTCACTGCCGTATTGAAGAACTGACATCACATAGCAATCCAGCACTCTTTGTTTCTGGTGAAATTTTCCTGTGTGTTAATTTCTCTTAATTCTTTATGCATGTCTGCTCAATCTCTCTACCTTTGCGCATTTTTCGTTGAGCCATTCTTCTTTCGCCTAAGGGCTAGGTAAGAGCAATCTGTGTACAATGACATGTGTGGTATGGGACTGTCGATAGATTTCCGACCTACTATCGGTTCGTCTAAGAATGATGATGATGATGATGATAGGAATTTTTAAATATCATTTAAAGATTTTCAAAAATAAGTTCTCAAATGTATTTTGATTATTTTTATTATATAGTAATGACTGCTTTATTATCTAATAACAATAAGAAAATGATCCCCCACTTTCTTTCAGTCGTAAATTATATATAGAAAAATTATATATATTCACCTATCGTCTGGTTTGAACAGTAATAAAGGTTTACCCCTCTTTCTTCTTTGAGTTTGAGATGTGTTTAACGGCATATCAACCTCGGTGGGTTGTTTAATACCAAAAGGTGGAGTTTTAAGTTATTTTTTAATGTTGGGTTATAAGTGAGAAGGTTGATTTCAGCAGATTTTAATGAATTTATTTGTTCTTGTTTCTTTTTTATTTTAGAAAACTGAATATCTCTTCTAGTTTTGTATTCAAAAATGTTTTGCAATGAATATTTTTTCCTTCAAAAATGTGTTATGGAAATAATATATATATATATATAGACTATTATAGAAAAATATACATTTTTGAAGAAAAAAATATTTCCATAACACATTTTTGAAGGAAAAAATATTCATTGCAAAACATTTTTGAATACAAAACTAGAAGAGATATTTTTCTATATATATATATATATTTCTATAAAAGTGTATTTTTATACTTTCATAGTGTTTTGACCCCAGTTTTGAGGGTTTAACTATTTGCCCATAGCTGGGACCCTAACAGGTGCTACCACTCCGAGTCAGGGTAGACCTGAGAACAACAGAAATTAAGAGGCGGTTCCATGCTCCTCACAACCTCCCCAATCAGAAGCCTTGCTGCCGGATGCAGTTTACCGTCATGCCCAGAACCTCTTTCATGTTTACGTTTATGGTTTCTTTAAAATTCTACTTCAACTCAGTATTTCGCATGTCTTCTTCTTAAATGTTGGAGGACATTAAAAGTGAAAAGGACGTCGTATTATACACTAGTATGATAGCCCGGCGTTGCCCGCGCAACTCAGATCATTTTAGTAGTAGGAGAAGATGCCAATGAGAGCAGTAGATTTTGTTTTTGTATGAAAAACACTTTTCTTTTTTTTAAATATATATTTTGTTTCAAAATTACGGGGAAAAATATTCACATTTTTCCAATCTTTTCAATCTTTTTTTCTTATTTTATTTTTTTCAATTGCAGCAGATAGACTAAACTATCGCCCGGTTCACACTCCACCCATGTCTATTGAACAGGTGAAGAGGCTCATCCCTTGTTTCCTGGTTAGGATGTGGTTTCCGGTTTTTCTCTTTTCCAATCTTTTCAATCTTTTTTTTTATCTTATTTTATTATTTTTTTCAATTGGAGTAGATAGACTAAACTATCGCCCGGTTCACACTCCACCCACGTCTATTGATCAGGTGAAGAGGCTCATCCCTTGTTTCCTGGTTAGGATGTGGTTTCCGATTTTTCTCTTTTCCAATCTTTTCAATCTTTTTTTCTCATCTTATTTTATTTTTTTTAATTGGAGTAGATAGACTAAACTGTCGCCCGGTTCACACTCCACCCACGTCTATTGAACAGGTGAAGAGGCTCATCCCTTGTTTCCTGGTTAGGATGTGGTTTCCGGTTTTTCTCTTTTCTAATCTTTTCCTTCTCACATAGCCCCCTGCGCATCAGTGGTGATTTCGCCTTGCTTGGGGTGATATGATTAAAAAAAAAGAAAAAAAAGTTTCGTTACTTTCTTAGCTTAAATGGTACGTTTTGTGCCTCGAAAAGTCATTAGTATTCTCAAAATAACTTTTGCAATATTCACTCGCAAAAAGAAAGTTTTCGGCATTAACTAACCTACAAAAAGTTGATAAATCTTTGGGCACCTTGATTGGTGTAATGGTTAGTAATCTTGTATCGGTAGAACCTGTTACAGTGGTGAGTTGAATCTTCACTTGGTACCCAATACTTTCGGCCTAGTGCCACATCTAAGCGGCGCTTAGAAAATTCACTAAAACTTGATAAACCTAAAAACTTCACGTGATCACAAGTTCCGTAACTTATGTAAAAAAGTCGTCAAGCTACAACACGTACAGCTATCACAGATGAAATGAGGTGACTTGACTGATAGCCTGAGAAGCCAATCCCTCTCCAGGATAGTTTTTCTTCTCTTACACCGGTTACCACACAAGGCTATAGAACTCAGTTTGTTCTGCTATTTACCTATCCCCCCTTAAACAAATGACTCTTATTTGAGACAGCAAGATTGTCTTTTGCTCCCAAGATGTAGTTTTATTTTGATTTTTTTTTTTAATCGTATCACCCCGAGCAAGGCGACAATGCCACTGATATGCAGGGGTCTACATAAGTGTAAAAAGATTAATTAGAAGAGAGTGAAGAGGAAGACGAACCAATTAGAAAGGAGCAACAAAAGGATGGGAATACAGGTGTGATGGCAGTTGCAAAGGTGGAGAGAAAGGAAAAGATATACGTGGTGGTGAAAAAAGAACTAGAGTCAAGTGTTTAATAGATGAGTATCGACATTGCATTTAAATTCCTGGAGGTTGTAGCCGTCAGGAAAGCAAAAATATGGAAGCGAGTTCCACAGGCGGGAAGTGCGAGAGAAAAAGGTGCAGGAGTAGAATTGTCGTCTGCATTTCTTGCTGTCTCTAAAATCTTCTCTCGTCATTCTTAATGAAAAAGAATATTTCTACTTTATTTTCATATTTTATAAACAAATACAATTATAATAATAACATAAAAAACAGAAATCTATGATGTAATAATTAACAGCTTAAAATATATTACTGGGTATGTCTTCTTCTTCTTCTATGTGCCCTGTCCCTTCAGGACGTAGGCGATCATGGATCTCCACGTCTCCCTATCCCTTGTGGCTCTTAGTATGTTTGCTCCTGTTGCTCCTGGCAACCCCCGTTCCGTCATCCACCTGATCAGACTCTGCAGATATGTTATCCGCTGCCTTCCTCTGTCTCTCCTTCCTTCTATCTGACCAGTCAGTATCACGTTCTCCAGGCTCTCCTTCCTCATTGCATGTCCCAGGAACTTCAGTTGTCTCTTCCTGATGCTCAGCATCAATTTCCTTTTTGTTGCCATTCTTTCTAACACTTCGTCGTTGCTTGTATGCTCAATCCACGATATCCGTAGCATCCTTCTGTAGAACCACATTTCGGCCGCTTCCAGTTTTTTCCTCATTTTCGATGATATTGTCCAGCATTCACAGCCGTACTGAAGAACTGACATCACGTAGCAGTCTAGCACTCTTTTCTTCGTTTCTATTGAGATCTTCCTGTGTGTTAGTATTTTGCTCATCTTCTGGAACGCGTCCTTTACCATGCCAATTCGCCTTCGGATCTCCGTGTCGCACTTTCCATCCCCTGTTAGAACACTTCCTAGGTACTTAAATTCTTGGACTTGTTTGATTCTGTTATCCCCCACCTGTATTTGGCATTTTGGGTTGTATCTTTTGCTGATGACCATGCACTCAGTTTTCTTAAAGTTTATTTGTAGTCCCTTCTTGTCACTCTCCACTGCTACCTTCTGTATGAGATCTTGCAGTTTCCTTTCTGTGTCCGCAATCAGTACTGTATCGTCCGCGTATCTTATGTTGTTCAGGTTGTGGCCTCCAATAACAAATCCTGGTGTGTCATCTAGGGTCCTCAAAATATTCTCGCTGTATAGGTTGAACAAATCCGGTGAAAAGACACATCCTTGTCTTACGCCTTTTTCTATCTTTGTGTATCTACTGAGGTCGTTACCTGTCCGTATGCAGGCCGTTTGCTGCCAGTAGAGATTCTTGATTATTCTTATATCTTTGCCGAAAATATCGAGGTTGCCTAGGGTATGTCTACGTAGCACATTTCACTGAAAATTCGAAAAAAATTAGAAGTGACACGCAATGGCTAAACATCCGGTTCTTGTTCATTTCTTTTCTTTGATATTCGTGAATAGTTAAATATTTTAGTGAAATATATGTGCGATATTCACATTTAAACGGATAGTCAGTTAAGTACCATACAGGATACACGCTTGGACAATCATGTCTTGAAAGATAAATGACTGCCTGGGCAGAACAATTTTCTGCGATAGATTATCATTTCTTTCTGTAGTAGACTGGTTGCTGCCAACCAAAGCTATAGAACCTAATCTGTTCTGTTATTTAGCCCATAGCTGAAGGGAGAACAAATGGATAGTTTTATATTGTTAATAAGTAGTAATTAGTGAGGGATTAGTTTATTATTTCATAACAATAGAAAGACAATCACCCACTAGCTTTACTTATGTTTCGAACTATTATATTTCAGTCATTCGGTTAAGGTGTCATAAGTGATACACGCTTAGGTGATCATGTCTTGAAAGAAACATTACTGAGTAGAACATTTTCCAGCAGTAGTTGCCATTACTTTCTGCGGTATACTGGTTACCAACCAAGGCTAGAGAATCCAATCTGTCCTGCTATTTAACCCATAGCTGGAAGGAGAAGAGACGGATTAATACCTTTTCTAAGAGTATGTGCGCGTAAGGGAATGTAATGAATTCAACTGAAATTTGAACCCGGCTCTTCGATTTCTCATTCCGAGTCGATATCTACTTCACCAAAACGGACATGCGGATAATCAGGGACAACTTATGAATATGACATCGAAATGTCTATAAATATTCTATGTGTGGTGTACCTTGAGAACGTTGAAGATCACGGCTCTCCACAATATCCTGTCCTTTGTCTTCAATTTTTTTGTCTTTTTGCAGATATCTCTTAAACATTTTCTTTCATGTATTTAGTCAATTATGTCAGGTTGGTTATGAATTGTTGTCTCTTCAGCTTTAACCTGACCTGTGACTATCAAATTTTTTAAGCTCTCTTTCCTCATTATGTTTCTTAAAAGTTTATACGTGATTTTTTTGTTTCAACTTCCCTACAACTTCGTCATTTGACACATTTGTTTATATGTATTTATGGCTGACCCTCGTATATAAAGATACCTGTCTAATAGGACGCTAGCTAATCACCATTTAATACGTCTGCTCAGGCATATTTGTGCTTGTTCAACACCCACAGAGCCTGCCTGTGGTTTATGCTGAAATTTTCTTTATATTTTTTTTAATTGGAGTAGATAGACTAAACTATCGCCCGGTTCACACTCCACCCACGTCTATTGAACAGGTGAAGAGGCTCATCACATGTTTCCTGCTTAGGATGCGGTTTCCGGTTTTCTCTTTTCCAATCTTTCACTCTTTTCTTTTTTTTTTCAATTGGAGTAGATAGACTAAACTATCGCCCAGTTCACACTCCACCCACGTCTATTGAACAGGTGAAGAGGCTCATCCCTTGTTTCCTGCTTAGGGTGCGCTTTCCGGTTTTCTCTTTTCTAATCTTTTCACTCTTTTCTTTTTTTTTTCAATTGAAGTAGATAGACTAAACTATCGCCCGGTTCAAACTCCACCCACGTCTATTGAACAGGTGAAGAGGCTCATCCCTTGTTTCCTGTTTAGGAAGCGGTTTCCGGTTTTCTCTTTTCCAATCTTTTCACTCTTTTTTTTTTTTCAATTGGAGTAGATAGACTAAACTATCGCCCGGTTCACACTCCACCCACGTCTATTGAACAGGTAAAGAGGCTCATCCCTTGTTCCTTGTTTAGGATGTGGTTTCCGGCTTTCTCTTCCAATCTCTTCACTCTTACGTAGCCCCCTGCGCATCAGTGCCGTTATCGCCTTGCTCGGGGTGTATGATTTTAAAAAAAATTGTGGTAAGCGGGCCTTAGTTAAAGATTCTAGGAGGGATAGCGTTATCTAGCGTGAACAACAGTCAAAACAAGGCCAAGATATATAAACCCTCAGTCATAATGATGGATCCAGAAGAGTCCCAGCTACCCCACTTTCCACAAGGCCTGGTTTAATATATTCTTAGACTGCGGGGTATAACTTTGCCAAGTGTACTTTGCACTGAACGACGCAGAGACGGCGGAATTCGAAGTAAGGCGAATGTAGTTTGGAAATGTCGAAGGGGGCTAAAAATCCTAGTTCAGGCTGGGTTTTGTTTTGACAAACAGTTAAGGTGGAGATCAACGAAACAAGCACTCAAAAGATAAAAAAAATGCAGCGGAAGTACCACGTGTCGAGCGAGGTTTGCCTATTTAATAAATCAGAGAGAAAGCAGTCAGACATTTGAGATCGAAGACATAAGAGAAGGGAAGAGAATCCAGCATTTCGAATGTCTTTTGCTTGCGCGCGTGCCTACCTCCTACTCCACACAAATCATGTCACGAAGAAATACAATAAAAATATCTATTTCTTATTTTATAAATGGAACTTTGTCTGTGTGTGTATGTGTGTGTGTTTGTGTGTGTGTGTGTGTGTGTGTGTGTGTGTGTGTGTGTGTGTGTGTGTGTGTGTGTGTGTCCGTTACCTATAGACGCCGAAAATGGGTGAACCGATTTTCTTGAAAATTTACACAGTTGCACTATAAGCGTCTGCCAGTGGTCTTAGCTAGGTTTTGTGTCGAGGTACCCCTGATAAATATCGAAAATCGATAATCGAAAAAAATCGGGTTATAGAAGGAGTGGTCCGATTGTAATCAAATTTGATACACTCATAGAGATAAGAAACGATATTCAGAAGTTTCAAGGTTGCAGTTCTTACAATAGTGCAGAAAATCGATAATATATATATAATGCAAGATGTTTGTGTGTGTGTGTTTATTTGCCTGTATGTCTATATTTTTTCAGCCCTTTTATTTTAGGTTTTGCTTCGGGTTTGGCTCTATGTAGATATAATTTTAGTTCTTAGTCTCAGCCATGATAACATTTACTCAGAGGACTTATTTAGCCTTCAAAATTCAGTTTACGACGAAAAAACTTATTTGATATCGATACCAGGAAATCAAAATGTGTCTTATATCCATTCATTTTTCTTTCAGTCTACGGTTTCGCTTTAACTGGGAACAACTACTGCTTTTTAGTCTTTCGTGCCAACGTCCAAAGAGTCTGAGCTCCAGGAGCATGGATTAGTTTTAAAGCTTTCATTTCACCCGAGCAACGCCGGGATATACTGCTAGTTGTTGTATATTTTTATATCTCCGTGATGGCATTCATCGATTTATCAGCGAAAAGATGTTCATTTTGATTCCAGTTTTATTCTCATCAAATTAGTATACAATACTGGGTCAGTCCAGGCAAGGTATGGTTTTCGAGCACTTTCGAAAACCGCAGTCTGAGACCACTTCCAGAATGATGACAGCAAGAGGTAAACTCCGTGACCAATAGAACATGGTGAGATTCGAACCCGGGCCTCATGGTCAAAAGGTGAACGTTCTAACCACATGCGCCCACATTCTCAAAAACCTTCTGCCTGACAACTCTCTTCTACATCTCTGAGGGGATTGTTCAATATTTGATGCCATATAAGGAGATTAGATATTACATAGCCGTCTAACACTCATTTATTTGATTCGATAGTCACTCATCAGCAGAACTCATCTTTGTCTCTTCAAGTCTCTTCTTCAACTATGATAAGATTTTTAAGCATTCATTGCTATATAGGATAATTGATATTACGTAATCTTCCAACATTATTTTCTGTGCTTCTAAAAACACTCGTCAGTAAAACCACATCTCTGTCGCTTCAAGTCTCTTCTTCATCTTTGATGAAATTGTCATGCATTCATTGCTGTATAGGAGGATTAATATTACATAGCCGTCCAACATTCTTTTCTTTGTTTCAAAGAACATCTGGCAGTAGAACCACAACTGTGTCGCTTCAAGTCTCTTCTTCATCTGTGAGGTGATTTTCCAGCATTCATTGCCATATATGAGGATTGGTATTACATAAAATTTCAACACTACTTTCTTTGTTTCTAACGACACTTTCCTGATTTTTAATAGTTTGCTTAGTTTTGGAAGTCATCTTTCGATATCCCAGTATGTCTTTGGGTTTCAGTGTCAGCCATTTCGTTAATACACTTTCCAGTTATTCAAATTGGTTTACTTGTTGGATTTTGGTATCACCAATATTCTTGCATGTTGCGCTGTTCTTTCTACTAACAAGCGTGCATCCTATCTTCTGATTTAGTCCTTTCTTCTTGCTTTCCTTTACTACCTTCTGAAGAAGTTCTAGTAATTTTCTAGTTGCTATCAACACAGTGTCGTCTTATTTTGTTAAGGTTGTGTCCGCCACTAATGAATCCTGCAAATACTTAATTGTCTTAGACCCGTTGAAGAAGTCCAGCAAGAAAATAATACAACAACCAAAATAGGAAAAAACGAATATATATTAACACAGCAAAATACAATACGTGGAACTCTGTTAGTAGAACGAATAAATACGGGTTAGGAAGCAATACTATAATTGGGACTCGCAATAGTCGTACAGTAGCAGTCTTTACTATTTCTGCCCATCGCTCTCCGCTGATCTGCTTATGCTGATCACCTGCGGATCTCTCTCTCTCTCTCTCTTGATCTGCTCTCCTCTTGTGAGGGGAAGTATATGTAGTTGTAGGAAGAGTTCAATCCGTTGTAATGAGTGATGCCACCATGACATTAATATTCTTTCAGAATCGTCTCACTGCATAAATTGAAGAGTTACGACCATATCACATTGAAAAACCGGTTCCCGTACAATTACCAAAGTTAATAAGTCTCGAACGCGGTCAGTAACTAGATGTTTAAATGCATGGGAACACCAGGTGCTGTAATCTTGAATGTGTTGGTGGGGTAATGGATAATGCAGCAGAATTATGAATCGGAGATCCGTGTTCCAATTCCAGTTGGGTTTATTTTATTCACTTACGTGCAAACAACCTCCAGAAATGTATAAATCTATATATTCTCCCCCAGCTATGGGTTACTTAGTAATAATTGTATCACTAAATCATTATTATCTGAAACAAAAATTTCTTGCATTATAAAAATGTTTCCTGTATTTAAATAGCCTGCTCAGTGTTATTAACCCGTAGAAAATCCTCCTATATGGCAATGAATGCTGGAAAATGCTGGAGATGTGGGTCTACTGACGAGTGTCCTTAGAAACAAAGAAAAGAAGTGTTGGATGGCTATGTAATATCTAATCTCCTATATGGCAGTGAATGTTGGACAATCTCCTCAAAGATGAAGAGACTTGAAGCGACAGAGATGTGGTTCTACTGACGAGTATCCTTAGAAACAAAGTAAAGAGTGTTGAACGACTATGTAATATCTAATCTATATGGCAGTGAATGCTGGACAATCTCCTCACAGATGAAGACGAGACTTGAAGCGACAGAGATGTGGTTCTACTGACGAGTGTCCTTAGAAACAAAGAAAAGAATTTTGGACGGCTATGTAATATCTTATCTCTTATATGGCAGTGAATGATGGACAATCTCATCACAGATGAAGAAGAGACTTGAAGCGACAGAGATGTGGTTCTGACGAGTGTCCTAAGAAACAAAGAAAAGAATTTTGGACGGCTATGTAATATCTAATCTCCTATATGGCAGTGAATGATGGACAATCTCCTCAGATGAAGAAGAGATTGAAGCGACAGAGGTGCGGTTCTACTGACGAGTGTCCTTAGGAACAAAGAAAAGAGTGTTGGACGACTATGTAATATCTAATCTCCTATATGGCAGTGAATGCTGGAAAATCACCTCTCAGATGAAAAAGAGATTTGAAGCGACAGAGATGTAGTTCTACTGACGAGTGTCCTTAAAAACAAAGAAAAGAATGCTAGTTGGCTATGTAATATCTAAATTCCTACATGGCAGTGAAGGCTGGAAATTTTTCTCACAGATGAAAAAGAGACCTGACGTGATAGAGATGTGGTTCTACTGATGAATGTTCTTAGAAGCAAAGAAAAGAATGTTGGACGGCTATGTAATATCAATCAAATAAGCTTAAGTTCTATGAGTAGATACGCCCTTTTTTACGCCACATTCTATTTTAATATATTTACAGATGTCATTTTCTATCATGCAGGTGGTTTGCTGCGAATAAACGTTCCGGATTCTTTTTATATTCTTCCAAATTACTCAAGTCGTATTATACGCAAGAAAATATGGTCACAATGAAATTTTGCTATATCATTCTTTATATTTTACTCTTTCATTGTATTGCGTTTTCGTGTGCCTATCATGAAATCCTGTATTTTCTTAATTTCCTGGTCGTGACTAAAATAACAATATCCATGGTAAGTTGGGAATTGCTCAGAGAAAACCTGAAAACTCTGACCTTTTCTAGCGTAAATTATTTTTTAAATTTAAAATTTAAAGTTCTGTTGTTTCCATCAATGGAGGATCACAAAACAACACAATGCAAGAACGAATAAATTAAGTGACTTCGTACATGTACTGAAGCATAAGAATTAAAAGTTAAAATTACATTAGAACAGTTGAAACCAAAAAAATAAAACGGGTGTTTCCAGCAATCAGAAATGATATAGCGGGTGCAAATTGGGTTTATGATTAATTTATGTAGATTAAAAAAAATTAAACTGTGTTTAATACTACTTGTACCACATTCAGAATATATAGCTGATTTGATGTGGGACATAAGTTCCACCCGAGCAGATTCTTCCCACAAACTGTTGCATTGTGGAACAGACTCTAAGAGAATATTTCCTCGATCACTATAATCAGTTCAAGTCAAAAGCTAACCGATGTCTTGCCCACATCTTTCAATGTACTTTGCCTCTTACTCAGTAACACCCAACCTCGAGTTCCTCTTGGGCCTGATACAAACAGAACATCATTGTAAATAAATTAATAACCTAACGTGTGTTTATGAAAGTGAAGGCAAAATTCAAAGTGCATTTTTTTTTGGTTGTTTGTTTTTTGTATTTTTAATCAATTTAATATCTTCCCAAGTAGGCATCTATGGGATTGAAAATTAAGAATTAAAATCAACTTTCTTCTTCTCTTTTACAAAAATTCACAATGACGTGTGAAATCCTGGTTTTTCCCAAATAGAAAAAGAATTAACTACGTACTTAAAGAAAAAGTCGAAACCGGATTTCGCAAGTAAATGTTAAATTGATTTTCTGATCAATGCGAGCGATTTGCAAGACCCAGAAAACTTAGCGATCAAGTGCGAAAAATTTAAATGCTATAAATACGACGGCTAGCGTCAGTCAGAGATGGAAGCAGGAGAGACGACAAGCAGAAATGTAACAAGGCAGAAATTTCAAGTTGACCTGAAAATAAGGTCCTGTCGCACATTGTCCTCCTTCTCCTTCTTTCTGGTGTAATGATTCCTTTTACTTCTTCTTCTCTATTCAAAGATATCCCTACCTAACAAACACTCACACATACATACGTCAGTCAGTCAGTCAGTTAAGTGCCATACGTGATACACGCTTGGGCGATCATGTCTCGAAAGAGACATGACTGAATGGGCAGAAGATTATCCCGCAGTAGGTTGCCATTGCTTTCTGAGGTAGACTGGTTGCCGACCAAGGCTATAGAACCCAATCTGTCCTGTTATTTGACTCATAGCTAGAGGGGAAAAATGTATTATATTATTATGTAGTAATTAGTGGGGGATCGGTTTCCTATTGTTATGAAGTAATAAACTGATCCCCCACTTTATGACCAGTAGAAGCCTTAATCATTATTCCAACTATCATATTCAGTCAGTCAGTTAAGTGCCATACGTGATACACGCTTGGGCGATCATGTCTCGAAAGAGATATGACTGACTGGGCAGAAGATTATCCCGCAGTAGGTTGCCATTGCTTTCTGCGGTAGACTGGTTGCCGACCAAGGCTATAGAACCCAATCTGTCCTGCTATTTAACCCATAACTGGAAGGAAAAGACGGATTAATACCTTTCCCAAGGGTATTTGCGCGTAAGTGAATACAATGGATTCAACTAGACGGACAAGATCTAACGCACACGACAGGCTGCCGGTTCATACATACGTACGCATACAAAATCTAAATACTATAAAAGACCCTGGTCAGGGTCAGTCAGACAGTCAGGGATGGAAACAACAGAGACGACAAGTTAAAATATAGCGAGAGAAGCTTCAAGCTTCTCTTTCTTTCTCGTGTGCTGATTCCTTATATTTCTTCTTTTCCATTCAAACATTTGAACATTTCTACGAACTCTTGATACACTTAAATCATTAGTTGATTCTCATTGAACATTAACTACTACTACCCATTCTTGTTATTCTATTCTTTTAATAAATTTCTATTTTAACATGAAAAATGTATATTTTTATTCTTCCATTATTCCACACTATTCCATATTGATTCACGCATTCTGATCTGCAACAACCTTTTAACCATGCTTCTGATGAAAACCTGATGATGATGATAACGAAAATAACCTTCTGGTGATTCTGGATACAACTTGTAAGCTGTCGGGAGTTCGGTTATGTATGACACAAGGCCGAATTAATAAACATTAACCATCTCTCTATATCTACACATATATGCAAATGATACCATCATTTACTCCCGTCTTAATAAGAATTTCGTTAACGCTGACAAAGCAAACCTCGCTGCTGCTGCTGCTCGACTAGGGCAAGGAATGGCTTGTAAATTTAATACTTCCAAAACGAAGCTGCTCACCTTTAACCACCATAAACAAACTCTTCTGATTTCCGTATGGTCTAACTAATCTCCCAGAAAGCTGCGCCTCCTCGGCCTCACTTCCTCAAATAGAATGAATACATCAAATCAATAGCTACAGCTACTGCTAGGAAGGTTGGGTCACTGTATCGGGTTAGGAAATCTTTTTCCCGTTAGAATTCATTTTGCACATATACAAATCTACTATTTGTCCATGCATTAAATATTGTTGCTATATATTGTCGGGCGCTCCTGATACTCATATCCGGGTTCTCGATAAAAATCAAAGAAGTACCTGCAATCTAATTGATTCTGATTCAGCAGTCACTTTCTCACTGACGAAATGTAGCTTTCCTGTGCCTGTCTAGAAGTATTTTCATGGATTCTGCTATGATGAACTTGTCTCTCTAGTGCCCCCTTTAGATGAATTTACTGATTGGCAACTAGGTACCACACTTTTACAGTCAAAGCAGACAAATATAACTGTCACTTCCACTCAAGTAGTTTCTTTACACGCACATCTTGCTTCTGAAACTCTCTACCGTTGAATACACCGGTTCCCGCTAGACCACCGAAGTTAAGCAACGTTGAGCCTAGGCAGTACTTAGATGGGTGACCGCTTGAGAATACCAGGTGCTGTAAGCGATTAGTGACGGATCTGCGTTGTGGTGCAGTGGATATCGGCTCGGAAAGAAAAATCGGTGAGCCGAGTTCGAATTAAAGTTGAATACCTTGCATTCACTTAAGCACTAGTACCCTTGCAAAAGGTATTAATCCGTCCCTTCCCTCCAGTTATGGGTTAAATAACAAGGGTAAGACTTGGGGACCCTGCTCTTAAAAACAAATCCCAATGAATCTTGATACTCAAAAAGAAAAATGTTGTAAAAATGAAATAACCTTACCCCAAATCATTGGTTATGACTTTAAATGATCACATAAGGATTGATAGGTCGTTAAACTTCGAAAGAAACAAACTCTACCGTATATTTGCTTACTTAATAGTTACAATCTCTAATAGTTTAAGTGCAACATCAATTTTATTTCCCTGATTCTCATATTTCTCTCATAATTTCTTCACCGCCCACTATATCTTGGTCCTCTTTCTTTTCACTCTCTTCTCATGTAGGCCTCTGCCCACCAGAAGAAATTTAACCCGCAGCCTTGCTTGAATGTTACTTGTGCGTAAGGGTAACAGTGAATAGAATTAAAAGAGAAGACTGAGAATAGGGAGAATTGATGAATGGACAAAAAATAAACGGGATTCAAGGTATCACCAGCACATGTATCATGATGGATTGAACAGGTGTTAGAGTTGGAACAAAGAATTCGGGATATCAGCATCAAACAAATACAGAAATTTAAATATATTGGATGTAATTTAACTTCTTTTTCACTTATATGCCCTGTTCTTTCGGAACGGCAGGGTTAGGGTTAGAACGTGATTCTATCTACCTGAACGTGATTCTAGTAGATAGAGGATAGCGATTGATGTTGCATTTAAATTTATTTAATCATTTCACCCCAAGCAAGGTGGAAATGCTACTAGTACGCAGGGGTTTACAGGGAGTGAAATGGAGAGATAAGAATGAGCATAGGGTAGATTGAGGAAAGAACAAATGATGAACTAGATTAGAAAATATAGAAGATGAGATACCCGGTTGGGCGATCATGTCCCGAAAGAGACATGACTGACTGGGCAGAAGACTTTCCCGCAGTAGGTTGTCATTACTTTCTGCAGTGGACTAATTGACAACCAGCGCTATAGAACCCAATCGGTACTCCTATTTAACCCATAGCTGGAGGGAGAAACAACGGAAGAAAATTTATACTTTGCTCAAGGCATAAAAAATAACAAACGAATTTCTTTCTGTTTACTTGAAAAATTGTTAAAATAGTATGAACTAGCAGTAGAGCCCGGCGTTGCTTGGGTGTAATGAAAGCTTTAAAACTAATCCATGGTCCTGGAGCTAAGACTTTTTGGACGGTGGCACGAAAGACTAAAATGCAATAGTTGTTTCCACTTAAAGCGAAACCGTAGACTGAAAGAAAATGAATGGATGTAAATCAAATTTTGGTTTCCTGGTATCGATATCAAATTTTCTGCACTATTGTAAGAACTGCATCCTTGAAACTTCTGAATATCGTTTCTTATGTCTTTGTCTATGAGTGTATCAAATTTGATTAAAATCGGGCCACTCCTTCTATAACCCGATTTTTTCGATTATCGATTTTCGATATTTATCGGTTATACCTCGACACAAAACTTAGCTAAGAACACTCCCAGACGCTTATAGTACAACTGTATAAATTTTCAAGAAAATTGGTTCAGCCGTTTCAGAGTCTATACGTAACGGATACACACTCAAACAGACACACACACACAGAGACAAAGTTCCATTTATAAATAAGTTTAGATACGTTTTACTGGGTTATTATGATGACTGGGGATGTATTAATGAATGAGTTTATATGTAGCTTATTACGCCGCGTAGGAGTTTGCGTTGAAAAAAAGGGATGTGAAATAGCGTTGTCTCATATGTAATAAGCGACTAGTAGAGATCACTGCAAGAAAAGATAACAACTCGGAAAACAAGTGCTATTTGATAATAAAAATAAACTTCAATAAAACTGAATGCATGGTCATCAGCAAAAGGTGCAACCCAAAATGCCAAATACAGTTGGGGGACACCAGAATCAAGCAAGTACAAAAGTTTAAATAACTAGGAAGCGTTCTAACAGGAGATGGAAAGTGCGACACAGAGATTCGAAGGCGAATTGGCATGGCAAAGGACGCGTTCCAGAAGCTGAGTAAAGTACTAACACACAGGAAAATTTCTCTAGAAACAAAGAGTGCTGGATTGCTATGTGATGTCAGTTCTTCAATACGGCAGTGAATGCTGGACAATATCATCGAAAATGAGGACAAAACTGGAAGCAGCGGAAATGTGGTTCTACAGAATGATGCTACGGATATCGTGGACTGAGCATGCAAGCAACGATGAGGTATTGGAAAGAATGGCAACAAAAAGGAAATTAATACTGAGCATCAGGAAGAGACAACTGAAGTTCCTGGGACACGCAATGAGGAAGGTGAGCATGGAGAACCTGATACTGACTGGCCAGATAGAAGGAAAGAGAGACAGAGGAAGGCAGCGGATAACATATTTGCAGGGCCTGATCAGGTGGATGACGGAACGGGGTTGCCAGGAGTAACAGAAGCAAACATACTAAGAGCCACAAGGGATAGAAAAACGTGGAGAACCATGATCGCCTACGTCCTGAAGGGACAGGGCACATAGAACAAGAAGAAGATCACCCATTTTTAATATAATCTAAAATCCATTGACATCAGTTCGTAATTTACCTGATTTTTCTTGCTTTCAGTAACTCCTGTGGGTATTAAATTCTCTAGGCCGTCTTTCCTCATTATGCGTCCCTGAAATTCCAGCTGTATCTCTCTGATTGCCAACATTAGCTTCATCACTACTCTAATTTTTCTTAAAACTTTCTCATTGTTCACATGTCCTGACCATGGCATTCTTTGTATTCGTCGGTGGAACAATATCTCCGTCGTGTCAAGTATATTTCGAAATTGTTTAGTAATCACTGTCATTAGATATTACGCAGCTGTTGAGCACTTATTTTATATTGTTAACGATATTTATCTATGTCTTAATACTTTGTAAGTTTCAAGAAGGCATCTTTCTTCATTTATTGTTGTTTTGTTTTAATGGTAATTCAACCTCGGCGGGTCATTTATTGCCAACTAAACTTTATTTACTGCTGGTAATACCTTTTTTCTTTCAACAATTTATTGTTGTTTATATAAGTTTTTGTGTCTAGTAATACTTTTTTTTTTCGAGTATCAAGATTCATCGTAATTTGTTTTTAAGGGCAGGGCCCCCAAGTCCTACCCTTGTTATTTAACCCATAACTGGAGGGAAGGGACGGATTAGACCTTTCCCAAGAGTACCAGTGCTTAAGTGAATGCAGGGTATTCAACTGGAATTCACCGATTTCTCTTTCCAGGCGGATATCTACTGCACCACAACACACATCCGTCACTATGCGCTTACAGCACCTGGTATTCCCAAGTGGTCACCCATCTAAGTACTGACCAGGCTCAACGTTGCTTAACTTCGGTGATCGAGCGAGAACAGGTGTATTCAATGTGATATGGCCGTAAGCCTTCTCTATTTCTATAGGCGTTCCTATTTCTATATCACATTCTCCGTCGTTTTATACGACGCCACCTGAGATATTTGTATTCCTATGCCTATTTGATCTTGATATTCTCAGTATATAATTCACACCTTCAGCTCCCGTCTGGATTTCTACTTTTCTTAAAACTTCCCCTTTTCTCACATGTTCTG
The DNA here is from genome assembly GCA_037127315.1 of Ascarosepion bandense. Taxonomy (NCBI): domain Eukaryota; kingdom Metazoa; phylum Mollusca; class Cephalopoda; order Sepiida; family Sepiidae; genus Ascarosepion; species Ascarosepion bandense. The sequence continues at coordinate 705,505 of JBBBDQ010001662.1, read as the reverse complement.
TCCAAGTTATTCTCCCTATTGTTTTCTATCCCAATCTGTGGCACCAGATCCTGACAAAGACGATGGTAATTTAAGCCGTTTTTACTCGATATATTTAGATGCAAACAATCCCCGTGACGTAATACTATATAGATGTATCTCCTTTTTAACGTTCCCTATTCCTTCAGATCATGTTCTATTATGTCTCTCCACAACTTCCTATTTTTCGTAGCTCTTAGAAATGTCTATCATTTTATACTGTCTCTCTCACTTCTTATTTTGCCATCCATTTACAAAAGCACCTCAGGTATATAACTTTCTCTTTCTTTTCTTGCCTCTCTAGCTTACATTATATCCTGTAACGAATTCTTCAAGCTCCAAGAAATATGAAAGTTCTCTTTCTGTGTCTTAAACAATAATGTTCCTTTCCTTTATATTGTCCTTAAAAACTTCATCGTGTCTCACCTGATATCCTCAGCATCCTTCTGTAGGATCAAATCTATTTTGCCTCATCACCATTCATTGCTGCATCACACAGCAGTTCAAAACTCTTTTATGTGCTTCTTACAAAAATTCTCTCTTTTTAATTAGATTTTGAATGACAACTGTTGTTACTTAAATAGTCTCCATGGTTCCTGTATCACATTTGTCTGTAATAACATTTTCCATGATAATCAAGGAGATAAAAGATGGCAATTGACGTTGCACGTAAACTCTTTGAAATTGTAGCTATTAGAAAAGCAAGTATACTGAAGGGAGTTATACAGGCGGAAAGTACGAGAAAAGAAACTGTTAAAGTAGAAGTGACGGTTACATTTGACTGCTTTCACTGTTAAAAGGTTGAACCTAGTTTCCAATCTTGTAGCTCGAGTAAATTCATGTAGACAGGGAACGAGAAAGCTACATCCCGTCGGTGAGAAAGCGACTGAAGTCAAGCAGTCAAATCAGGATTGATTACATAGAAGATTCTCCTTTAGACTTTGTCGAGAACACCGACATGAACAGCAGGAGCACCCGACCAGATATAAAAACAGTATTCAATGCACGGACGGATGGTTGATTTCTATATGTACAAGATTTGTTCTGATGAGGAAAACTCAGTTACACAATCTTCCTAGCACTAGATGTAGCTTTGGATTCGATGTAGTCGTTCCACTTGAAGTCAGCTGAGAGAGTGAGGTCGAGGAGGTGCAGTGTATTGATTTCTTGGAGACTAGCGTGATCCATACTGATGAAAGTTAGGAAAGTTTCTCTAATAGAAAATTAATATTTTCTACTTGAGGTCAGCTGAGAGAGTGAGGTCGAGGAGGTGCAGTGTATTGGTTTCTGGGAGGCTAGCATGATCCATACTGATGAAAGGTTGGAAAGTTTCTCTAATAAAAAATTAATATTTTCTACTTGGGGTCAGCTGAGAGAGTGAGGTCGAGGAAGTGCAGTGTATTGGTTTCTTGGAGACTAGCGTGATCCATACTGATGAAATGTAGGAAAGTTTCTTTAATAAAAAATTAATATTTTCCACTTGAGGTCAGCTGAGAGAGTGAGGTCGAGGAGGTGCAGTGTATTGGTTTCTTGGAGACTAGCATGATCCATACTGATGAAAGGTAGGAAGGTTTTTCTAATAAAAAATTAATATTTTCCCTTTTGTAAAGGGTTCTTCATTGGGATGAGTAGTTTTCGTCGTACTCGAAACTAATCATTAGTTTTTTTTTATGTATCTGTTTAATATGTCTTCTCTTTGATATTGTAGGGTACGTAAAGATACACCCTCATCTAATTTCTATATGGTCGCAATATTCAATCGCAATGCTAACGATCAAGTACACGCATAAAGGTCATAGTGAATAGAAGACCTTAAAACGTCACCTAACTCTTATTATTGCTGGAATTAATTTTAACAGTATCAGTTGAGAATTGATTTGTTCTTTTTAATTGAATCAGCATTGAATTGAGATGTTATTTTTACTTTTTTTTAAATTTTGACTTTGTGAAATCAGTAAGGGGAAAGGAAATTCGAGATGTGAAGTGTGTGACCAGAGTTCAAGAGGTTACTGCCAAAATATCTTCAGCAAACTTCTTTTCTCGTTCTCTTATTGCCTGGTGCCGTTTTCCCGCGCATTTCCTTCGTCACTTTCTCTTTAATAGAACTAAAGAATATTTGAGACTATATTAATTATATTTCCAATGTTAAAACCTGATTCGTGAAGTGGGTGAGTCAATGTCTTTTTGACAGAATTTATCATTTTTTTAAATTATATTTAAAAATTACTTTTTAATTTGGATTTTAATTTTCTACATTATCTCTGCTCCGCCTCTCTCTCTCTCTCTCTCTCTCTCTCTCTCTCTCTCTCTATCTCTCTCTCTCTTATTTTTTTTTTAAATTAACAAGTTTATTAATCAGTTTGTAAAGTTGTCAAAATGTAATTTTCTTAGAATAAAAAGTATTTTTCAACGCGGCGTCTGTTATTTTGAGTCAGTAATAAATACGATAGGCGTTGTGGTGCATTGGAACGACAAATCGGGGATGTTCAAATTTCAGTTGAAGTCATTGCATTCACTTACGCGCATTAATCCTTCTCTTCTCTCCGGGTATGGGTTAGATAACAGAACAGATTGGGTTCTATAGTCTTGGCTGGCAACAGTCTACCGCGGAAAGCAATGGCAACCTACTGCGGAATAATCTTCTGTCCAGTCAGTCTTGTCTCTTTCGAGACATGATCGCCTAAGCGAGTATCACGTATGGCACTTAACTGACTGACAGAGAGGTTATAGCTCCAGATCCTATCATGATTGTTCCATGCATCCTAAGCAAGAGCTTATTCTATGCGAAAATTTTTTTCCGAGTTTATTATATACGATACAAGATATTTGAAGACCTCAACAAGATGAAGTATTCAGAAATGTGAATTAAATTGCCCAAGAGGACGTTGTAATAAACTATTAAGAATATATATATTACGGAAATTAACGAAACTTGGTTAGAAACAACCGACAATTTGAAATGATTTGTTTGAACAGTATTTTTGATCGATACTCATATTTAAGTAGATATTCTGTTTTTTTTTTGTTTTTTTTAATAAACAGTATCGTATATTTATATCCACTGGCCTGATTATTTACGATAAATATTATTACGAAAATGTGTGTCATTTGGTAGGATTTGAACCTGCGCTCCCTATTCACATAGGGGGAAACTACCATTTGATCGGGCACCGTTTTAGACCTCTCGACTACGAATGATAGTATATAACACAACTTTCGATTCATCGCAACAACCATATCTGCTCTGAAATGTATCGTAATGTCGACAAATGTAAACATATTACGTATGTAATATATATATATATATATAATAAAATACTCCACGTATCGCATTTAACTGACTGAATAAATGCAATGAAATTGTCTTGTGGAATAGCTCAGGGAAGAAACAAGGAACAGAGATTGTAATGTCAATCGCTCACTTTCAATCTATATCTATAAAAGTGCTGAGGGTGGACGTTGTGTAAGTATTTGTTTGTTTGTTAGGATGTGCGTTGTGGTGAAGTGCATATCGACTCGGAACGACAAATCGAGAAGCCGAGTTCGAATTCCAGTTGAATTCCTTCAGGACAGATTGGGTTATATTGTCTTGGTCGGCAACCAGTCTACCGCAGAAAACAATGGCAACATACTGCGGGATAATCTTCTGCCAGGTCAGTCATGTCTCTTTCAAGACATGATCGCCCAAGCGTGTATCACGTATGGCACTTCACTGACTGACTGACTGATTGATAGACTCGACATAGCGTCTGCATTTTGCAGTCTAGCTCGACGGGAGTTGCGCTCAGATGTAGATCAAAATTTTAGAACGCTAACGACACGTTGAAATTTTTCAGAAAGCCAAATTTAGGGGTAGAAAAATAAATATTAAAGTCAGGGATCAGTTTATGCATTTATTATAATATAGAATCGATCACCCCACTTTATATTATTTATATCTATATATATTGCCCTTCCCTTCCCACCCTATTCCAATAAAGACATTCTACATTGTTATCTATTTCTATAAATGTGACGAGGGTGGACGTTGTATAAGTATTTGCTATGTAAATTCATCATACGTTTTTTATTCTTATTATTCCTTAAGCTACCCGAGAGAAACCTGGCTAAACTACTAGTATCATATAAGTTCATCTTCTTCTCTTTGTCGTTCAAAACGTTAACGGCCATGGCTCTCCACAATCCCTTGTCCTTTGTAGCTCTAAATAAATTTTGTCTTTTAATTATCCCTCCTAAACTTAATTCAGCCATCCATATACCCAAGCTCACAGGGTTGTTTTCCTCTGCCCCACTTAGATTGACCTGTGAATATTAAATTTTCCGAGCCTTCTTTCCTCATTATATGACCTAGAAATTTCAACTTTTTTTCCTGATTTTAAGTATAAGTCTCATTTTTATTTCCATTTTTCAGAAATTTCAGCTGTATCTCTCTGATTGCCAACATTAGCTTCATCATTCTATTCCATACTCGACAGTGCCAAAGCTCAGTGCAAAAGCCAAGAAATTAGGACCATAATGGAGGACTTGAATGCCAAGGTAGGTAAAGAAAGGGAAGGAGACACGACCGGCAACTTTGGACTAGGGGATCGCAACGAACGAGGAGAGAAATGGGTCCAATGGTGCTGAGCAAATGACCAGGTAATTACTAACAACAGATTCGTGTAAAATCTACTGTAAAATAAAGACGGAAGCAGATGATGGTTCGCCTGAAATAGGCCCCCACTTCTGATTTACCATGAAATAACGTGTCTGCCTTAATTTTTCTTATATTTGCTCTATATGTATTTATATACATATATATTTAGATCTCTCTTAGAGAGTTATCCTACCACAGTATGTACAGGATACTCCTTTGGATTCTTCTATACCTACACTGCATGCTGATATATATATATATATATATATATATATATATATATATATATATATATAAATTAAAAGAGGATTAATTCAATGATGTTGGATGATCATTTCGATATGAAAATCCCCACGGGGGACAACACATCACCTCAGCAACAGAAAAATCCTTTCAGAAACTGGAGAAAAATCAGTCTAATTTTCCTTTTTAAATAGATTTGCAAAGAAATTAAAAAAGAAAAAGAAAAAGATAAAACAAAATAAAATCAAATAAACAAGAAAAGAAAAAATTGACATCGTCTGGGTTCGCAAAAAAAAGGAAAGAGAATTGTAACTTGAAAATTAACGGAAGACCGTCTTATATATATATATATATATATATATATATATATATATATAAGACGGTCTTTACTAAAGGATGGTATTTCCACAAACTGGAAGAGCAAGAAAAGAAACTGTGGGAATAGAAGTGGCAGTTGCATTTAAACGATTAATGCTAATCTTGTAGTACACGTAAATACATACGGTCGGGGACCATGGGAAAAGCTCGTCAAAGTAATTGCCATAAAAAATGCTTGTAGAAAAGACAGAGGGAATATATATATTGCTTCCGTAATGCTCAGTGGGTTTGAATTTTTTATGTCTTATTGTATGATACTCAATAGCAGGTAGACCAATATATATATATATATATATATATATATATATATATATATAAACTTATTTATAAACGGAACTTTGTCTCTGTGTGTGTGTATCTATGTGTGTGTCCGTTACCTATAGACCAATGGTTTTGTAAAAATATCTAACTTTTGTTTCCTCTCTCTCTCTCTCTCTATATATATATATACATATACTACCAGTATAGCCCGGCGTTGCTCGGTTGTAATGAAAGCTTTAAAACTAATCCATGGTTCTGAATGACTCTTTGGATGTTGGAAACGGCTGAATCGATTTTCATGAAAATTTACACAGTTGTACTATAAGCGTCTGCGAGTGTTGAGGTACCCCCGATAAATATCGAAAATCGATAATTGAAAAATTCGGGTTATAGAAGGAGTGGTCCGATTTTAATCAAATTTGATCCGATATTCAGAAGTTTCAAGGTTGCAGTTCTCACAATAGTACAGAAAATCGATAATATATATATATATATATATATATATATATATATATATATATATATAAGGCAAGATGTTGGTGTGTGTGTTTGTTTATCTGCCTGTGTGTCTGTATTTTTTCAGCCCTGTTATTTTAGTTTTTGCATCGGGTTTGGCTCTAAGTAGGTATAATTGTAGTTCTTAGTCTCAGCCATCATATCATTTACTCAGATGACTTATTTAGCTTTCAAAATTCAATTTACGACGAAAAAAACTTATTTGATATCGATACCCGGAAATAAAAATTTGACTTACATCCATTCATTTTTCTTTCAGTCTACGGTTTCGCTTTAACCGGAAACAACTATAGCTTTTTAGTCTTTCGTACCAACATCCAAAGAGTCTGAACTTCAGAACCATGGATTAGTTTTAAAGCTTTCATTACAACCGAGCAACGCCGGGCTATACTGGTAGTATATGTATATATATATAGAGAGAGGGGAAACAAAAGTTAGATATTTTTACAAAACCATTGGTAAGACGTTATTTCGCGGCCTCATCAGGAAATACAGTATAACCAATGGTTTCGTAAAAATATCTAACTTTTGTTTCCTGATTATAATACTATGTTAAATTTAGTAATAAATCTTAACCTTGAGTTCTCTTTGGAATCTGTCTTTATTGAAATTTACCTTACCAAATTTCAAAAATTCTCCTTTATATATATATATATATATATATATGTGTGTGTGTGTGTGTGTGTGTGTGTGTGTGTGTGTGTGTGTGTGTGTGTGTATTACCTTCATTTTAGACGGCATATTGATATAAATGTTTTGCCGTCATTTTTTACATATATTTTGTATTTTCGTATAAAAATATTTCCTTTTTAACATTAATGCTTTTTTCAGAGGAATTATTTCAAATAAAATTCCCATCGTAAGACATCATTTCTGATTTCAGGTAGGGGCCTTCCAATATTATTCTTGGTAAAACATGAGTAAAAGCTTTTGATATTAAAATACAGTTAAATGATAAGTAAATTGAAATCATTCCATAATATCAAATGTCGAAACATCAGTTTAACTCAGCAGGAATTAGCTGACCTGAGATCTCAAGAAGATATTCAGGAAATCTATCAGTTATCGGTTCAAGAAGAATCGGCTGGCCAAATTTCCAGGATATATTGTTTATCCTTGGTTTTCTTACTCTCAAATTGAATGAGATAATGTTCAAGGCAAATTGGCTAACGAGATGTCTTGCACAAATATTATCAGTTTTGTGTTATCAGATATCGAACCAAGTCAAAGCGATATAGCTCGCGTAAATATTCGTAACCCTAGGTTTTCTTACTCTGAAAATATGCCGGATATCGATTTCAAGACAAATTAACTGACCAGAATATCCTTAAGCCCAGGTTGGTTTCCTCTGGACTGGATATGTATGAGATGTCGATTTTAAAACAAATGGGCCACCAGTCGGTCCTGCTATTCAACGTGATGAATGGGGACAAAATTACGGATTTATTCCTTTCCCAAAGTTGTTTTGTTTTTGTTTTTTATTTTTGTTTGTTTTTGTTTTTGTTTTTTTTTGTTTTTGTTTTTTTGTTGTTGTTTTTGCTAGTAGAAGATGTAACTAACCCGACCTGTTTAAAACCATTCTAATACTGAAATGATGCTTTATTCCAAAGGTTTCGGATAAACGACTTTGTATTTCGCTATCGATTCGAATGTAAACCAAACAATCTTTATTTTATAACTTTATTATCTAATGACCCTCTTTATAAATTCTGAACAAAGTAGAAAACATCAGATAAACATTTAAGGTCGTCTTATAGAATAGAAATCCTATATAACCCATCAATCAACTAAAACACAAAATAAATTGCACACCTACAAATTCGGTTTCAAACGACTACATCATTTGCAATAAAAACCCAAATAACAAATTGCACACTCGCTAAAAGGGATTCAAACTTCTTTGGAAAAGTCAGTGTGAAAAGCTAATTCTGAATGCTGATTGGATTAAAAACAGCAAATTTATAAATGTATTTTCACGCCTAGATGTGAAAAGCTTCGTTGGAGCCGACATCATGAGAAGCTTGATGATAAAAACCACGACGCTAGCCTTTCAAAGGCAGTCGACATGGGAGCGGTTAGCTGACGACCTCTTAGCAATGTAACGAAAGAAAATTTAAGAAGCCGACCCGAACACTGCGTCCGGGTGTCACAGTTTCATTCGCCCTCTTCTTCCAACGTCCTTTTCTTCATTTTCATACCACGCCGCTAAAGAGAACAAGACAACGACAAAATGGACACGTCTTGTGGTACAGTGGATATCGACTCGGAACGAGAAACCGGTGAGCCGAGTTCGAATTCCAGTTGAATCCATTGTATTCACTTACGCGCAAATACCCTTGGGAAAGGTATTAATACGTCTCTTCCTTCCAGTTATGGATTAAATAGCAGGACAGATTGGGTTCTATAGCCTTTGCCGGCAACCAGTCTACCGCAGAAAGCAATGGCAACCTACTGCGGGATAATCTTCTGCCTAGTCAGTCATGTCTCTTTCAAGACATGACCGTCCAAGCGTGTATCACGTATGGCACTTAACTGACTTAAGTACCACTCCTTTATTTGTTTTGCTTTCTCTTTCTCTCAACCTGTCGCGACCTACTAAAAAGAGGAAAGGAACAAAGACTTTACATTCCGCTACTACACAACCGTGAACGCTAAACTTCTGCGGACATTTTCAAATACCTACAAATTACTACTACGAACAATTTTAACTACAAAACTGCATGCGTTTTCTCAATTAACATTTTTCTTCTCCCAAATGGGTTATAATGTTCAGTTAATGAATTTCACTTATATTTTTCTTCTTACAATTTTGTCATTCTGCAAATAAATCTTTGCTTTAATGTACGTACGAAATATTTTATCCTTTCACATTTCAACATTCAACCTTCTGATATATAAACTGTGGGGATTTAGACGTGTTTGGCACAAGGCCAATTTACAAAACATCACCAAGGTCCCTATAGTCTTACATAGGCTAAGATCTTTTCAGCACAATTCTTATTATTTTTTCATTATTATTAAAATTAGTTGCCATTTATTACGTATTTCTTTTTATAGTCGACTGGTTGCCAACCAAGGTCTCATTACCCAGTCTGTCATGCTATTTCACCAATAGCCATGAGAATAGATCGATTCTTACCTTTCCCAAGGTTATTTGCGCGTAAGTGAATGCAACGAACACGACTGGAATTCGAACTCCGCTCTCCTTCCTCGTTTTGAGCCGATATCTATTAAACCACAACGTACATAAATTACGATCCGGATTTAAATTGTCATAGAGTTTGAAAGCAAATTATCCATTCCTTAAAGAAAAGATTTTAAAGAGATTATGGAACAGTTGCTTACGATCCAAAGACCATCTACTTTGATTGATTCGTTGATAAGCAAATAGTTAATCCATCTTTCCAACCAATCTTCGCTGTCTTCGTTTGTGAAATCAGGATAGATTGATAAGCCGGGCCAAACCTATAAGAATAAAAAATAAATATTAAATCTGAAACAGTGTCTATCATCAGTTAAGGTATCACTGTTTAACTGATATCCACAATTAAGGATTTAAATTGTTTTTTTGTTTTTTTTTCTAAAGGTCTCGCCTTCATTTATTCATTCACGTTTCGACTTTTAAATTGCGAATTGAAAACTACGTAATTTACCTACAAATTAACAGGGAAGAAATTTTAGATACGGTATTGTCATTGCAGAAAGGTTTCCTGGTGAAAAAAGCGGGAAAATGGTGACGATTTGTTAAAAGGATTACAGAGCACGATTGTATTTGAAATTCTTCCAAAAGTAACATCCTTTTTCTATTTTTTTTTTTTTTGTCTGAATTTCTGGGTCGAGAAGTTATCATTATTTACACTATTTATATTTAGACTATTGTCTTTATCTTTGTTGTTATCACAAAGGTTTGGCCGTTGTACCCTCAGGCCTTCTGCAGGAATATACTGATTTATATATTTGACAAAGAATTACGAATTAAACCATTTATTTAATCTTTGATAGTAGGCTGTTCTCGTTTCTCTGCTCAAGTCTAGGTATATCTCCTCTAAGAACATTTTTAGTACTGCTCATTTTAGTTGTGAACTGAACTCACAACTAAAATGTCACCGAATTCAAGAATTTAATCGACTAGGCCATTGTAGTAAACCTGGAGCGATAAACCTAACCTGGCTGCTGATTATGCTGTAACAACTGCTGACTGTAATGTTTAAATTATTGATGTTGCAGTTGTTGCATCTTGCTGTCACTTGACATTTTTCTTTAATAGCTTCTCCCATATTGGGAACAGTCTATGCCAATGGATGTGTTTTGAGTTTTGAGTTTGAGATTGTTTAACGGCATATCAATCTCTCATTATTTATTCATCACACCCAGATGGTGCATAGGGCAGCAACTTTTTGTTGCTGTTTCTGTAACAAACTGTTTTTACGGGGCAGGGCTGTTAGCCCTGCACCCAACCCCCAAACCTGGAGGACCGGTGAACCGCCAGTAGATGGAATAAAGAATTCAGTTAAAAACTCCTTAGAGGTTACCAAGATCACAGAGTGAACAAATTTTTCAAAACAGCAAAGTCAGCAAATTATTCAACATAATCTTTTAACTCCTTGTCAGCAAAAACGTATAACCGCCACTTGTACGCAGAGAATTACAGTGAGAGAAAAAAACAAAGTACAGGAGATGTCGAAGAAAAGATAAGAGATGGATGGGAATCAAGATAGAAAATGTCAATTGATGTTGCATTTAAACTTTTGCACATTGTACCTGTTAGGGAAGCAAGCGAAAGGAAGAGAGTTCCACAAACGGGAAATGCCGGAAGAGAACCTTCTAGAGTAGAAGAGGAGGTTACATTTAACTATTTTGATCATAAAAGATTGTTGCCAATCTAGTAGCACTCGTAAATACATGTAGTCGGGAGACAGGGAAAAATCTCGTCGGAGCAGTTGCCATGAAAATACTTGTAAAAAAGACAGAGGGAAGCCACATGACGTCGATGAAAAAGTGACTGAAGGCGGGCTGTCAAGTCAGAATTGATTATATTGCTTATGTTTATTGATTATATTCTTTTGGATTTTGTTGAGAGCCCTAAGATGAAAAGCAGAAGCACCTAACCAGGTACAGAAACAGTATTCGATGCATGAACGAACGGTAGAGTTATCGAAATGTGGCATCCCTTTGTCTCTTCTATAAATATTTTCATGGCTTCTGCTCGGACGAACTTAAGTCACTGATGCCTCCTCATCAGGTGTTTACTCGTGCAACCAGACTGGCAACTGGGTCCCACCCATTCACAGTTAGGTTAGCCAAATGCAGACGACAATTCTACTCCTGCAGGTTCTCTCGCACTTCCCGCCTGTGGAACTCGCTCCCGTATTCTTGCTTTCCTGACGGCTACAACTTCCAGAAATTTAAATGCAAAGTCAATACTCATCTACTAACCACTGGACTCTAGCTCTCTCCCCACCCCTGTATAACCTTCCTTTTCTTTTTCTTCCCTATGTATCTGTCATCGCACCTGCTTTCTATTGTTCCTTTCTAACTAGTTTGTACTCCTCACTCTTTTCTAATTAATCTTTTTACATTTATGTAACCCCCTGCACATCAGTGGCGTTTCCGCCTTGCTCGGGGTGAAATGATTAAAAAAAAAATCGATACTGACGGGAAAAAATTCCTGGTTCGATACAGTCGAATACGCCGACTACCTTTTTAGCAGTAGAGGCAGTTATAGATTCCATGTAGTCATTAAGACTGAGATCATTTGTGAGAGTGAGGCTAAGGAGGCGCAGTGCGTTGCTCTCTAGAAGAAAAGTGTCATCCATTCTTATAGTAAGCAGGAAAGTTTCTCTATAGCGGTTAAATCAAGTAAGCAAATGGAAAGGAGTTACACAAACCGGAACGCTGGGTCCTTGAGGTCAATCTAGTGCACAAGTGAATATATATGGTCGGAGAAAAAGGGCAAAAAAGTTTGTCAGAGATGTTGCCATGAAAATGCTTATAGAAAGGACACAGGAAAGCCGCATCGCGTCGGTGAGAAAGTGACTGAAGACGGGTTGCCAAGGAGCAACAAAGTAGCTATGTCAACCGTATTCAATTACGGCTGAAAATTGATTTAGATATTTACTACTACACATAGTACTGGTGGCTGTAGTTCCCGTCAGCAGCTTTCCAATAACTCAATATACCAAACCACGCCCATAACTAAATCAAACCGTAGAAACAAACCCACTTCTACAAAAGCACCAGCGAAGTTCTCTATCTTCTACATTAATATAATAAGTTTCTTTGGTAAATTTTCGTTTTAGATACCGACGGCTTTCCCCCTTCAAATTTATCCAAAATAGCATTATTTCTGTGTAAATGTATATGCTGAACTCAAATCCACAATTAGTTATTGAAGAAACTTACCTTTTTTGCTTTGAAAGTCCATAAAAAACGAAATATATCTCGCACTTTTTCTCTCCTGTAACTCTCATGAAGTCATGCAGAATTACGTTCTACGTAGGCAACAATTTTGGTTGAATTACGTTTTTTACTAAAACTTCCGGCGATGCACTTCCTGTTTTGAGAGCAATAAGCGTAAAAATACAATAGCGCATTACTTTAATTGCCGGAAGTACATCGCCGGAAGTATCAGTAAATGAAGAAAAATCGAGCAAAAATCTGCCAAAATTCGTTGCATTACGCAGTCTGTCATTCTACAGTTAATTACATGACTTCGTAAGAGTTACGGGAGAGAAAAAGAGCAAGATATAGTTCGTTTTTTATGGACAATTAATTAAAAAAGCTAAGTTTCTTCCATAACTAACACCTGATTTGAGTTCAGCATGTACATTTGCACAGAGATAATGCTATTTTGGATAAATTTGAAGGGGAAAAGAGACGGGATTTACAACGAAAATTTACCGTTTATTTTTCCAACTTCAATAAGTTCAACTCCAGCTTTAAGAACCCTTTATTTTCTAAGGCTGTAGAACAGTGCTACTCAAAGTGTGGTACGCGTACCATCGCCGGTACGCGATCCATCGTCTGCTGGTACGTGGAGATTTTCCAGAAAAGAAAGAAATAATAGTAATACTCTATGCCACGAGAGACTGCCAGGATATTTGACTCATTTACGTTTTTTTTTGTTTTTTTTTTACATTTTAGTTTTATATTATTATGGCTACATTCTCCATTTACTCACTCATGTTAAAAGTTATCGCTATCCAACTAACGAATTCGATATAATGAACAGCAAAACAGTGAACTGAATACACATTAGACTTTGTTCCATTCATAAATACGTCTTAAATTAATTAAAATTAATATTTTGTTTTACTGTTTGTCTATATTTGAGAAGATTAATGCTTTTTATTAAATTCAAATTGCTTACGACGTAGTAATATTAACTTTAAATATTTTTCTGGATTTTTAAAAATATATACCCTCGAAACCAGTGGCCATAACTAATATAGCACAAATATGGTACCGGTCAATGGCACACTGGGAAGACTTGTTACGTCAATGATGACTGCCCTTAGAATGAACAAGATATCATGTTTACATGTTTATTACAGATAGTCTCAAAATAACCCTGAAATAGTCAGTCAGTTAAGTGCCATACGTGATACACGCTTGGGCGATCATGTCTCGAAAGAGACATGACTGAATGGGCAGAAGATTATCCCGCAGTAGGTTGCCATTGCTTTCTGCGGTAGACTGGTTGCCGACCAAGGCTATAGAACCCAATTTGTCCTGCTATTTAACCCATAACTGGAAAGAAGAGACGGATTAATACCTTTCCCAAGGGTATTTGCGCATAAGTGAATTAAATGAATTCAACTGGAATTCGAACTCGGCTCCCCGGCTTCTCGTTCCGAGCCGATATCCACTGTACCACAACGCACATCCGCCCTGAAATAGTACATATCTCAAAAAAAAATCCGGCGTTCACAGTCCCCACCTCTTACTCAGCTGGATTGGCTTCCTTTGCTTACCGGTCCCTGGCACATTGAAAAAACCACCGGTCTGCCACATCAGATAATTTGAGAAGCACTGTTGTAGAATACGCCGACTACACTTCTGCAGAGGGGTGCCTCCACAGAGACCCTTAAATGGCATAAATACTAAACATTAAACAAAACAATTTGAGAAAACTATTTGAAATCGGGGAGCCGTCAAAATAATGTCCTATCTTCAAGAAATAGATTTATACCCAAAAATATAGCACCTACAATAGATCATCTACAAACTCATGTCTCTTTCGATCTGACTGGGCAGAAGATTTTCCCGCAGTAGATTGCCATTTCTTTCTGCATTAGACTGGTTGATAACTATGACTATAGAACCTAATTTGTTCTGCTATTAAACCAATAGCTGAAGGCAAAAAAGATGGATTCTTTCCTTTCTAAAGTTAATCGCTCATAAATGAACGCACTGAATTCAACTAGTATTCGAATATGGCTTTCAAATTTATTATAGTAATAGCCGATCTATTAGTATACTTAAAATTCATGCTGTCGAGGCATCAAGAAATCGAGCTAATTAGAATATCTCATATGAAAATATTTATAGAAAAATAAATCTAAAGCCACGTCATAATGGGACTGGCGATGGGACTGAAGTCTAGATGCCAGATCAAGGTGGATATCATTTCAGACTTTTTAGATTTCATCGAGAATCACGAATTTTTTAACCGAAGCAACAGACCAGATATGGCTGCAATATTCAGTGCCCGAACAAACGGTAGATTTATAAAGGTACAGGATGGATTCTGCCTAGAAGTATTGTCTGCCACACAAGAGTGAACAAAATCTTTACCAGCAGATCAAGCAATTGATTCAATATACTCGTTCCATTCATGTCAATAAAAGATGTGAGAACAAGATGTCGCAATGGGTTTCACTCCTGGGGCTTAGTATTAGACATGCTGATGAGGTGTAAAAATGGTTTTCTATGATTATTAAATAATCGCAGTCGTGTGTCAACATCTTAATTCTTCACTCCGGCCGGGCTGGAGAATAGGCACCTCACCGAATGAGGCGAGCTACAAAGTACCAAGCTGCGCTGATGCTCAAACATATTTTAACTAAATTACTCACTTAGCTCTAATAAGCTTAATACTAATAAGCAAGACAATATGAGAAAACTATTTAAAAATACCTACGCAGTCAATATAATTTCCTTCCGTAAAGAAATAGTAAGTCAGTTAAGTGCTACACGCTTGGACGATTATATCTCAAAAGGGACGATTATGTCTCTGACCAGATAAAATATTATCCTGCAGTAGGTTGTCATTACTTTCTGCGGTAGACTAGTTGCGAGCCAGTCTGCCCTGTTATTTACCCCATAACTGGAGGGAAGGGACGGATTAATACCTTTCCCGAGGATACCAGTGGTTAAGTGAATGCAGGGTATTCAACTGGAATTCGAACTCGGCTCACCGATTTCTCTATCCAAGCCGATATCCACTGCACCACAACGCACATGCGTCACTAAATGCTTACAGCACCTGGTATTCCAAAGTGGTCACCCATATAAGTACTGACCAAGTTCAACGTTGCTTAACTTCGGTGATCGAGTGAAACCGGTGTATTCAACGTGATATGGCCGTATGCCTATAATAATATGAAAACATAATTAAGGAAAGAGAACAATAAAAGAACAGAGAGTGAGAAAACAGAAGATAGAGTCTTTCGCTGTATTGAAATTGTTGAAGATCAAAGTAGACTGGAAAGCAAGAAGCCGAAAATGATTTGCACAAGCGAGAGAAGAAACTTCGTGCATAGGACTTATTATAATATGAAAAGAAGAAAACATATTTAAGGAGAGAGAAAAATAAAGGAACATGAATTAAGAAGATGAATATAACAATTTTCATTGCGTTTAATTATTTTAAGATCAAACGATTAGAAAGGCAGAAAGTGGCAAAAGAGTCCTACAAGCTAGGGGTGCAAGAAAAGGAGATGTTAGCATACTTACGGTTTTATCTAGGCATTTTAAATGTATTTTTTAAACTCATATCGCCCAAGCAGGGCAGTTTACTGCCACTGTTATGCAGGAGGTTACACAGAAGGAAAGTTATGAGAAAGAGTGACAAATTATAGGGGATGTCAGGAAGTGGGTAAGAGAAGGATGAGAATACTCTCAATTAACCATCATCGACAATCTCACCTACCTCCCATTAGCATGGACCAGGCTTGCCTCCCAGAGAGTAAAACACTACGCCTCCTTGGTCTCACATTTTCAGCGGACCTCAAATGGAATGACTATATCGAATCCATTGCTAAATTCGCTGCTATGAAAGTCGGTTCTCTGTGTAGGGCCCGGAAGTTTTTTCCGTCTGAATCTATCCTGCACATTTATAAATCTACCATCCGCCCGTGCATTGAATACTGCTGCCATATCTGGTCGGGTGCCCCTGCTGTTCTCCTCGGGCTTCTCGATAAGGTTCAGAGGAGGGTCTGTAATGTGATAGATACCGACTTGGCAGACCGCCTGCAGTCTCTCTCCCACCGGCGCAACGTGGCTTCCCTGTGTCTCTTCTATAAATACTTTCACGGCTTCTGCTCCGATGAACTTAGATCACTAGTGCCCCCTAAATACGTATTTGAACGAGATACTAAATTAGCAACTAGATCCCACCCTTTTACAGTGAAACGGATAAAATGCAACCGTAATTTCTACTCCAACAGTTTCTTTCCTCACACTTCCCGACTGTGGAATTCTCTTCCAAACGATTGCTTCCCCGACGGCTACAATCTCCAGGAGTTTAAATGTAAGGTCAATAGACACCTCCTAACACGCTAACCTGCTCCAATTCTATCAAACACTCTTCCCATCTGCCCAACCCTCATCCTCGCTATCCTTACTCATCTGTCATCTTTCTCCTGACATTCCCTATGTCTAACCACTCCTTCTCTTTACCTTCCCCTATGTAGCCCCATGCGCAATAGTGGAAGCGGAATGCCTTGCTTGGGGTGAAATGATTAAAAAACAAAAACAAAAAAAAACTGATGAGAGTGGAGTGGATGGAGAAATGAGCATGAGAGAGAGGATGCAAGCTAGGAGATGACTATTGACTTTACATGCAAATTCTTGGAGATTGTAGCTGTCGGGGAAGCACGTTAACGGAAGGGATTTTCACAGGCGGGAAGTGCAAGAAAAGAAGCTTCTGGAGTAGAAGTTGCGTTTACATTTTATTGGTTTCACAGTAAAAAGGTTGGACCTAGTTGCTAATCTTGTGGCTCGAGTAAATTCATATATAGGGGGTGCCAGTGAGCTAAGTTCATCGGAGCAGAAGTCGTGAAAGTATTTGTAGAAAAGACAATAATGTTGAAACCTTATTGCCAATCTCGTTCTGTGCTTAAATTCATCACGTCTAGGAGTTCATCAGAACAATTACAACAAAATTATTTGTAGAATAGAGACAGGATAGCCGAGATATCGTGTCAGGACGAATAATATTACAGAGTTTTCTTTTCATCATAACAAAGATCTCTAAATATATTAAAAGCCTCGGGCTAGATGTGGCAAAGATATTTAAGGCATGGACAAATAGCAGACTTATAAATATGTAAGATAGATTCGGGCGAGAAACATTGTCTAGGGCGACAGAGAGAACCGACTTTGATAGCAGTAGACCGATTAATTGATTCAATATAATCTTTTCACTTAATGTCAGCAGAAAAAGTTAGTACGAGAAGATGCAGTGAGTTACTCTCCTCGGCGTTATCATCAGCAATGTTAAAGGCAGAAATGTCCCTCTCGGATGATTAATAGAAAGTAGTTTCGTTTCAAGTTATTCCTTGCTCCATTTAACAACAGCTAGTAGATTATGTTTGGTACCTTGACATCATTAATTCAATGGTTCTACTAGATTGGCAGTTAGGTCTCATTATTTTACTGTTGAAATAGAAATATGTCATCGTACTGAGTTTCTTCTCTTTCACTTTTATTCTGTAGAACTCTCTTCGGTTTTACTGCTTTCTAATGATTGAAAATGCCCAAAACTCCAAATGCGACATCAATCGCAATATTCAATCTTTCTGAAATCTGTTCTTTTATTGTCCTTTTTTCTCTTTCATATCTTCTCATTCTCTTTTATTCACAGTAACCCCTTGCGTCTTATTAGAATTACCTTGCTTAGAATGAAAAAACTTGTTTTCCAAGTCTCTTAATGTCTCTAATTGATCCCTGTTGCAGACACTACCCAAACACATTGTTTACTATCAACAGTCCACTTGTGATTTCTTTTACCAATATGATGAGCAGATCTTAGTAAGAATTTCTGGTATAAAGTGCATAATCTGCCGTGATCAGTAGCTGGACAAGACCAGTACGATTAACAACTCGGTCACGATGATTTGTGACATTGTTCTAGCACAACTATTAACAGCTTTTAAACAGTTGCGTCAAACCGTAGTATGATTTTCAGGTACATCCTAACGGTTCAGCATGCTGAGACAGCATCTTATCAAGCAGCTAAATTTGTACCCGGCCCTCATGGATGAAACAGCGAACGTTCTCGTTACTCGACCAGAATATAATAATAATAATTAGTTAAGTTACATTCCTGTTTTATGTAATGTAAAAAAAGATGGCTGCCAGAGACGGGTTGCTAAATAAAAGGCATACAGACGCAGGTAGCGAGTGTAATGAAAACATTCAACTGCTGTGCACGATCTTTCGTGCGTGAGATGTCCTCTCTTGACCAGCCCATGGGAAATCTTACCAGCGTCTCTGCTGTAATTACTCTAGTAATAAGGACGTCAGGATAGGATTTTTCCACTAAGATGAACCAAAGATAGCCTAACACAGCTGTGATCCTAACGATCCGAAATCGAAAAAAAAAAATAGCTACCTTAACGTGGACGTTTCCTTCCGGAGTCAGCTAAGCGACTAAAGGTATGGTTGAATAAGCACGTAAGAACAACAAATCCGGCCGTTTCAGACAGAAACCTGTAGACATTATAGAGAAAAAAGCGCGCGCGCACAAATATCCATATATATATATATATATATATATATATATATATATATACTACCGGCCAGAATTATTAGGCCGTCGCAGTGTTTTAAAAAATATGTATTTCATACTATTTTTTAGTATTTATTGCTAAGTAAATAATTGTAAATGATAATAGAATGGTTCTTTTGTTAATACTGTACACAATAAAATGTGCATCAAATGAATTTATAAATATTTAATAATTACCTATGTTGCAGTTTCATCAATGAAAGAATGAAGAAAATTTAGGATGATTCGAACGTAATCATTTTTGCTTCCTTGCCTTGTGAAATTTTGCAAATAATAATAACAAAAGAACCATTCTATTTTCATTTGAATTATCTACTTAACAATAAATACTAAACATAATATGAAATAATATGAAAACCAAGTTTATATATATATATATATATATATAAAGACAAAAGGAAAATTTAGTCGAGGTGTTTTGTTTTCTGCTGGACTTTATCAAGGCAAAGGTATTTTGCGACAAGTATTTATAAATATGTATGGAAGTTATATATGTTACAAACGTATATGAAGTCCGAATTCTAATTGAATTGTTGCATTGACTTGTAAGCAAATACAATTGGGAAAAGTGTCAATCAATCTCTTCTCTCTCTAGCTATGGGTTGAATTGGGGGACAGATTGGGTTCTATAGCCTTGGTTGGAAACCAGTTTACTACAGAAAGAAATGGCAATCTTCTGCAGGAAAACTATCTGTCTTGTCTGTTACTGATAGAAAAAGAGGTGATCGCTCAGGCGTGTATCACGTATGACAACTGACTGATTCATAACCAAAAGTAAACATGTAAGTTTTTCAAATTTTTTAAATTTAAGATTTACTCATAAGTATTCATTAGTCAAGATAAATTATAGGGGAAGATGAGTGACGTAATTTAATATCTAAAAAGTAAAATATAGTAATTTTATCAACAATGTAATTAAAATTATATTATTTTAGTTTAGGATAAATTTATATATTATATATTTAGAAATAATATAAGGTTATTAACTTTTTTTTCATGTATGCTGACTTTGGAATTGAATAATTCTCTCATATATATATATATATACTACCGACCATAAGTTTGGGACCACTTAGATTGATTCTCTAAGAGAAATAAATAACAAATGTTATGTCTTAGAAGAAGAAATATAGATATATTTGATTGTTGATCACAATTGTACCATAATTAAAATCAAAATTAACATAGAGTAATTTAAAATTTAATTAAATTTAATTCATATTTTTTTCATCAAAGAAACCACCACGAGCCTTTATAACTGCTGAGCGAATCCTTGGCATTCTTTCTAATAACTTATAAAAATAAGTTGGTGAAAGTGAATTCCAAGCAACCTGCAAGCATTTAAACAATATTTGTTCATTGTTAGGAAGTTCATTTCGAACTGTACGATCAGTTTCATCTCTTATTCTCTTTCTTTAATAGTGGTTTCTTAACTGCTACACAGCTTTTAAGCCCAGCAGAATGAAGTCGTCTCTTAACAATAGTAACAGATACTGGATGTTGCCGAGTAGAATTCTTTTCAATTGTTAATTCCGGAGCGGTTTTTCTTCTATTCCTCTTGCTAGATATGATCAAGGGCCCATCTTCTACAATAGATGCTACTCTGGGCCTACCAGATCTTTTTCTGTCAATATTTAACTCACTTTCACGAAGTCGTTGAAGGCCATAATGCACGCCATTTTTTGATAGCCTTAATCTTTTAACGATAACACGTCTAGAATATCCTTCTTTTGAAAGAATTTCAACCTGAGCTCTTCTTTCAATGCTAATCTGTTTCTTCCTTGCTATTTACAAGAATAAATTATACCGTAATTATAATATCTGAATGAATCTGAATTTTCGGCAAAAACTTGATCACAATAAAAGGAGTCAAGTAGCAAACTGAGTAAATGTTTACTTTAAAGTTGAAAAGAAAACGTTTTTTTTTACTTGACATCTGCATAAGAATAACAAAAAATACAAACGCGGCAAATTTGATTCTGCTAAAAATTTGGGTGCTCCCAAACTTATGGTCGGTAGTATATATATATATATATATATATATATATATATATATATATCATGTGTGAGAAGCCGTGAACGTTTTCTTTAAAATGTATGTTTATTGTTTTGGTATTTATACAAGTCATGAAGTATTAATTGTTCATGATGTGCGCGACACGTGTTTCGAGTCTAAAATTGACTCTCTTCAGGGGAACAAATTCGTGGTTTTATGTTTGGCTTTCTTCGAATATCTGATCATTCTGTTTAAAGTTAATAGGAAGAATGTGAAAATAAATAAATAAATAAATAAGAACAGTAAAAAAAATAGTGTGAGTTGAATGCTGGCATGCTGAATGGTCTCTTTCCATATCAGCATGTGTCCGAATGGGTAAACAGATAAATAAATAAACAGATGAAAGAGTCAAGTGTTTTGTTACGGTATTCCGGCGCCCCTTATAGGTTTGGCGATATTCGTGTCTGTGTGTTTGTGTGTGGGTGTGTTTGTGAGGGCCTCTTTTATTTATGTCTGTTTGTGTGTGTGGGTGTTTTTTTATTGATTTCGTTTGTATGATTTGGGTTTGCTTTTGAGATTGGTGTGTATGTGTGTGTATTTATGTGGCTTGTCTATCTGTGCGTATTTGTATGCGTGTTTCTGTGTGTTTTTCGGTGTGTGTGTTAGTTGGATTGTGTTCTGTGTGTGTGTCTTTATGTGTCTGTTTGTGTGTGTGGGTGTTTTTTATTTATTTCTTTTGTATGAATTGGATTTGCTTTTGAGATTGGTGTGTGTGTATATTTTTTGTGGCTTGTCTATCTGTGTGTATATGTGTGTATATGTATGCGTGTTTCTGTATGTTTTTCGGTGTGTGTGTTTTTATGTTGTTTTGTTGAGCGAAGGTTTGTATTGTTTTATGAATCTTTCTTCCTGCATTAGTAAAATCTCATAATTAGTATTTTAATAAAGTGGTTTGACATTCATGTAGATGCTTAGAGACATATAATTTCCTGTTATGTGATAATCTGATTTTTTTTTTTTATAAGCGTTTCACCCCGAGCAAGGCATTTCACTGCCACTACTGCGCAGGGGGCTACGTAGAGGGGAGAAAGGATGATTAAATATAGGAAATGTCAGAGGGTGGGTGATAGGCGGGTAAGGATACCGAGAATGAGGGTTGGGTAGATGAGAGTGTTCTGAGAATAGTTGGGAGTTAGTGTGATAGGAGGTGTCTATTGACCCTACATTTAAACACCTGGAGATTGTAGCTGTAGGGAAAGCAGACTTGTGGAAGGGAGTTCCACAGGCGGGAAACGCGAGAAAAGAAGCTGTTGGGGTAGAATTTACGGTTACATCTTATCTGTTTAACTGTAAAAGGGTGGGACCTAGTTGCTAATCTAGTATCTCGTGTAAATTCGTGCTTAGGCGGCACCAGTGATCTAAGTTCATCGGAGCAGAAGCCATGAAAGTACTTGTAGAAGAGGCACAGGGAAGCCACATCACGCCGGTGAGAGAGTGGTTGCAGCCGGTCTGCCAAGTCAGTATCAACCACGTTACAGATCCTCCTTTGTATTTTGTCAAGAAGCCCAAGGAGAGCAGCAGGGGCACCCGACCAGATATGGCAGCAATATTCAATACACGGGCGGATGGTAGATTTGTATATGTGCAGGATAGATTCAGGTGGGAAAAACTTCCGGGCCCTGCACAGAGAGCCGACTTTCATAGCGACAGATTTAGCAATGGATTCGATATAGTCATTCCATTTGAGGTCCGCCGAAAGTGTAAGGCCAAGGAGGCGTAGTGTTTTACTCTCTGGGAGGTAGATTCGATTGTCTATGGTGGTTAGTTGATAACAGCTTCATTTTAGAAGCATTGAAATTTACTAGCCATTTCCAACCCCAGGCCACTACGGATTGGAGGTCCTTTTCAAGCTCAGCAGCGAGGTTCGCTTTGTCGCCCACACCTGGTTTTGATCGATGCGAGAGTAGATTGTTGTGTCATCGGCGTACATGCCTACGTGGGATCTAATGTCGTCGAGGAGATCATTAATGTACATCAGAAAGAGCGTGGGACCTAGGATATAACCTTGAGGGACGCCCGCGTTCGTATGGTAGTTTTGGTAGGCATGCCCATTTAATACCACCTTCAATGTGCAGTTAGAGAGGAATGGCTGGATGAGGTCAAACAGATGCCCAGTTATCCCGTAGCTCCGCAGTTTCCACAAGAGGCCAGCATGCCAGACCCTGTCGAACGCTTTGGAGATATCCAAGGCAACGGTTCGGGATTCGCCATTCTTGTCAAGTACCCGGTATATGTACTCGGTAATGGTCGTTAGCATATCAGCAGTAGACCTAGTGAAGCGAAACCTGTACTGTTTGTCAGAGAGAAGCCTGTGGGTCGTGAGATGCTGAATCACCTAGACGTTGATAATGGCTTCGAAAACTTTGCCAAAGATCTGAAGGAGACTAATAGGACGGTAATTGGTGGGGTCTGAGGGTTCGCCAGAATTCTTAAATATAGGAACTACACTGGAGGACTTCCAACAGGCAGGAAAACAGAAAGCAGATAGGCAGAGGTTATAGAGTTTAGAGAGGACAGAGGAGAGTTCTGGGGCACATTTCTTCAGTACTATGATTGGGATTCCGTATTGCTCTTATGAAGTGAGATACGATAATTTAAGCATTGTGTCGCCCCTATGTATATTTTTGTGAATCTGTCGCACTTCAGAGCGTAAATTACATTTTTTGAATTGCAGATTAGATTAGATTTTATTTCGAATATAGTTGCGTTTTCGAACTGGAAATATTTTCCTTCTATTATTATTTTGCAAACCCCACATCTAACTAAACAAAGCAGTAATAAATGCCTTCTAGATATTAAGCAATGAAATAAAATATCTTCTAAAAATTAGTCAAACCAGAAAAAATAATTTTCAGAAACTAAAAATCGAAGAAAGTTTTTAGATTCCAAGAAAAGGGTATCGGACTTTTTATTATCTCTGTTTCTCTATAGCAGTGACTGCGGAACAATTTCGTCACATATACAATGGAGTTCCAAAGCGCCTAAAATGTCGTCCTTCAATGGAATACTCACGGAAGCCAACATGAGCCTCACACAACTTCATGGTAAATACGTTTCTGGTTTCAAATGCTTGTTTTACTGACCACCAATATGAAATAATACGGGTAAAATATATTTGACATCTGTTGACTTACCTTTCCCATTAGTACTGAACCCTTGGACGTTTTCACATAGACGCCATTACGAATCATGTCTTCAAAAGCCTCATAGCCAGGACTGTTCATTTTGGATCTTGCCAACGACGCGTTATCTGCACCAATTGCTGGGTCCTGTCAAAAAATAAAACAAAAAAAACAGCAAACGTTTTTACTTTACATTTGCATTTTTCTTATTACCAAATCATTAGAGCGAAACATTGAGTCACCTTTTTATTTATAATCATATCGCCCCAAATGAGACAGTTTACTGCCACTGGTGCGCAGGGGGTTACATAGGAGGAAAGTATGTAAGAACCGTTTCATAAGAATAAAGGCTACATTTTTTTATAATCATATCGCCCCAAGCAAGGCAGTTTACTGCCACTGGTGCGCAGGGGGTTACATTAGAGGAAAGTATGTAAGAAACGTTTCATAAGAATAAAGGCTATTTTTTATAATCATATCGCCACAAGCAAGGCATTTTATAGCCACTGTTGTGCAGGGGTTTACATAGGAAGAAAGTTATGAGAAAGAGTGACAGGTTACAGGGGGTGTCAGAAAGTGGATAAGGAAAGGATGAGAATACTGATGAGAGTGGAGTGGATGGAGAAAGGAGCATGAGAGAGAGAGAGGATGCAGGTTAGTGAGATAGGAGATGACGATTGACTTTACATTTAAATTCTTGGAGAGTGTAGCTGTCGGGGAAGCAAATAAACGGAAGGGAATTCCACAGGCGAGAAGCGCGAGAAAAGAAGCTACTGGAGTAGAAGTTGCGTTTACAATTTAGTGGTTTCACAGTAAAAGGGTGGGACCTAGTTGCTAATTTTGTGGCTCGAGTAAATTCATATGCAGGGGGCACAAGTGAGCTAAGTTCATCGGAGCAGAAGCCGTGAAAGTATTTTTAGAAGAGACACAGGGAAACCACATTGCACCGGTGAAAAAGTGACTGTATCCGTGCTTCCAAGTCGGGATCGATCTCATTACAGATTCTCCGTTTGATTTTGTCAAGGACCCCTAGGTAGATAGCAAGGGCACCCGACCAGATATGGCAGCATTATTCACTGCACAGGCGGATGGTAGATTTATATATGTGCAGGATGGTTTCATACGGCTAAAACCTCCTGGCCCTCCACAGCGAACCGAACTTCTTAGCAGCGGATATAGCTACAGATTCTGTATAATCTTTCCAACTGAGGTCTGCTGTGAGAATTAACCCCAGGGACTTAGTAATTTGAGTAAATGGTTAGCTGGCAGAGATTGCGAGCTATAGCGAAAGCGAATCGTTTCTTTCTTCTTTTGATCTACAAAGGACAGAAAGTAGGCGCAAGACATAACTGCCTGCCTCCTGAAAAGATAAAATATTTATAGTTAAAGGAATTTGATTGTTGTAATGGTTGTAGGTAGCATAGTAGTACTTTGTTTCTGTGTCTACATTTGCAAGCACTCTCTCTTCGATATTTGACTCATCAAAATAATATGGCACGTTTTACACCATATCCTATTATAGTTGCACTTGTGCCACCCCCGGTTTCGTTAGTTCGCACGACTGTTATATCCTACCAATATCTCATAATAAATGGACTATTCCGTTTTGATCACGCGAAAAGAGAGGAAAAAACACTACTTTGTTTCAGTGAAGAAAGAAAGAAAGAAAGAAAGAAAGAAAGAAAGAAAGAAAGAAAGAAAAAAGAAAGAAAGAAAGAAAGATAGAAAGAAAGAGGTAAGGTTGATATATCTACCAATACCTAATAAATAATGAACTATTCCGTTATAATCTAGTGGAAAGAGAGAAAAAGACAATACATGGTATTAGAGAAAGAAAGGATAATAGAATTAGTAGGAATAAAAGAAGGAAAGAAAAAGGAAAGAAAGAATGAAAGAAAGAAAATAGAAAGATATGGGTGAAAATTAAAATAAAGAGAAGAAAGAGACAGAAAGAAAAAGGAAGGAAGAAAGAAGAAAAAAGACAGACAATAAAAAAGAAAACGGAAAAGAAAGAGAGAAAGAAAAAAGAATTAGAAAAAGTGAAAAGAAATAATATATAATTTAAGAAAGAAAGCAAGAAAGAAAAAACAAAAAAACAATTTGAGGAAGTGAAAAAAATAAAAAATATATAATTTTAGAAAGAAAGAAAGAAAGAAAGAAAGAAAGAAAGAAAGAATTAGAAAAAGTGAAAAGAAATGATATATAATTTAAGAAAGAAAGCAAGAAAGAAAAAACAAAGAAAGAATTTGAGGAAGTGAAAAGAAATAAAAAATATATAATTTTAGAAATAAAGAAAGAAAGAAAAAAGAAAGAACGAAAGAAAGAAAAAAGAAAGAACGAAAGAAAGAAAGAAAGAAATGTAGGCAAATGTGTTTAACGCCATCTGCCAACACCTCAATATCATAAATAATGGACTATTCTATTTCGATTAGGTGGAAGTATGAATATGAGAAAAAAAATTAAAAAATGAAGATATAAGTGTTTAACGGCTGTTTCAGTGAAATGGGCAAGTTCTTAATTTTAAATCTTTATGACCCACTTCTTAAAATAACGACAAGCAATCACATTTATAGTAGTTATGATCGTTATTGCAATATTCTGTTAAACTTGTTAAGCTCAAATATTTAACAATTCAATAGGGGAATTTCTACAGGCATTTTATCGTCATAGAACTCGCCATGAGCTTATTTAATCATTAACCTAAGAATTAAGATTATCTGAAAATGAAAATAGAAGACTGTGGAATTTTATGTGCCTTTCTAGAATGATAAATTTTACGTGAATTTATATCGACAAATCATTCGTTCTTGGGTAAAAACAAGCTGAAGGCACAGAAGTGAGTCCAGACGAAGTCTATTCAATAAAATAAAGAGAATGGATATTTTTCTAAATCATAAAGATTTATAAGAAGAAATATGCTTAATTAAATTAAATTTATAACTCTCCAAAAATAAGACAATGAAAAACTCATTACCTGGAAAAGCAAGTAGAAATAAAGAATGCAAGTCTAAAATAATATTCAAATAAGTATCTCGCTTGATGGCTATTGTGGAATGCGGGGTCTTCGTTACTTTACTCGTTTCAACAGTAGAAACAACTGAAATAATAATCAGCGAACAACAGGAAGTCCCAGGAATTATAAAAACGCTGGCCGAGCACTTCTTCTTCTTCTATGTGCCCTGTCCTTTCAGGACGTAGGCGATCATGGTTCTCCACGTCTCCCTATCCCTTGTGGCTCCTAGTATGTTTGCTCCCGTTACCCCTGTCAACCCCCGTTCTGTCAACCACCTGATCAAGCCCTGCAAATATGCTATCCGCTGCCTTCCTCTGTCTCTCTTTCCTTCTATCTGGCCAGTCAGTATCAGGATCTCCAGGCTCTCCTTCCTCATTGCATGTCCCAGGAACTTCATTTGTCTCTTACTGATGCTCAGTATCAATTTCCTTTTTATTGCCATTCTTTCCAACACCTCATCCTTACTTGCATGATCAGTCCACGATATCCGCAGCATCCTTCTGTAGAACCACATTTCCGCTGCTTCCAGTTTTGTCCTCATTTTCGATTATATTGTCCAGCATTCGCTGACGTATTGAAGAACTGACATCACGTAGCAGTCCAGCACTATTTTCTTTGTTTCTAGTGAAATATTCCTGTGTGTTAGTATTTTACTCATCTTCTGGAACGCGTTCTTTGCTATGCCAGTTCGCCTTCGGATCTCTGTGTCGCACTTTCCATCTTCAGTTAGGACACTTCCTAGGTATTTAAATTTTTGTACTCGCTTGATTCTGGTATCTCCCACATTTATTTGCCCCTTTTCCTTCTCAGAAGCCACTACCTTCAAGACTACCTCGAGAAAATCATTCACAACCCTTGCTACAGAACAACCGTACCAGACCTTGACATTGAAACTGAGATTTCTCGTTTCTCGTGATAACAAGCGGAGAAATATATCTTCGAAACATCTAGTCAAAGGAAGTACGTTGTTAACTTGGAAACACAATATTTTTTTTTTTTTGCAAAATACCATAATTTTTCCCTTTCTTTCGACCACGATAAAAGCTGTTAATATTGTTTCGAGCCTTGGGTTTGTTCAGTCTATTCTATATGCTACCGGGAGCACCCACATATACGCAACATGGAAAATACTATCATACAAATAATCACCAAAATTCAGTCTTGAAAAAAAGTACGTACCACAATGACGACCAATCGTTTTCCTTGATTGTGAAGTTTCGTCTCAACTAAATCGGGTAAACCAGCGTACCTCACTTTATCATATGTGAAAGCTAATTTTTCAAACATGTGGTCAATATCCATTGTCTGTACATCCTGAAAAACAAGCAAAAAATATTCAAATCACTTATACATATGGGCGTTAGAAAACAAATAAATGAAAATATCACCTGAAGAAGAACAGCGTTTTTCTGAAACATGAAAGTTTTTATGTAGTGATATAATCTAAACTTATTTATAAATGGAACTTTGTTTATGTGTGTATGTGTGTGTGTCTGTGTGTGTGTGTCCGTTACCTATAGACACCGAAACGGCTGAACCGATTTTTTTGAAAATTTACACAGTTGTACTATAAGCGTCTGCGAGTGTTCTTAGCTAGATTTTGTGCCGAGGTACCCCGGATAAATATCGAAAATCGATAATCCAAAAAATCGGAAGGAGTGGTCCGATTTTAATCAAATTTGATACACTCATACGATATTCGGAAGTTTCAAGGTTGCAGTTCTTAGAATAGTGCAGAAAATCGATAATATATATATATATATATATAAAAGGCAATATGTTTGTGTGTGTGTCTGTTTATATTCCTGTATGTCTGTATTTTTTTTTCAGCTCTTTTCTTTTAGTTTTTGCTTCGGGTTTGGCTCTAAGTAGGTATAATTGTAGTTCTTAGTCTCACCCATGATACCATTTACTCAGAGGACTTATTTAGCTTTCAAAATTCAGTTTACGACGAAAACACTTATTTGATATCGATACCAGGAAATCAAAATTTGACTTACATCCATTCATTTTTCTTTCAGTCTACGGTTTTGCTTTGACTGGAAACAACTATTGCTTTTTAGTCTTTCGTGCCAACGTCCAAAGAGTCTGAGCTCCAGGACCATGGATTAGTTTTAAAGCTTTCATTACACCCGATCAACGCGGAGCTATGCTGCTAGGGCTTTCATAAGCCATTCTAATAACAAAATTACAATATATATATATATATATATATATATATATATATATACGGAGTGGTCCAAATGTAAGTGAACATTAAATGATAACATTTATTTTGAAATTACATGTACAATCATATTTAGTAATTTACTCGTGCAACTAGACTGGCAACAATGTCCCACCCTTTAATAGTTAAATCAACCAATTGCATGCGACAATTTTAATCATACCGGCTTCTTTTCTCGTACATCCTACCTGTGGAACTCCTTTCCATTGTTCTTTTCCTTTCTCTCTACCCTCGCAACTGTCTTCACATCTGTGTCCCCATCCTTCTCTTGCCCTTTCTCTGACATCCCCTGTAACTGGTTCGTCTTTCCCTTGACTCCCTTCACTCTCCTCCTGTCTAAACCTTTACTCTCCTTTGTACCCAACAGTGCATCACTGGCGGTACCGCCTTGCTTAAGGTTAAACAATAAAAAAATTAATTATATACAATAATACAAAAGCGCTTAGGTTTTAATACAATTTACATAGCTTTGAAGATGTGACACAAGGTCTTTTTTAACGTGGGGAACCTGAGCGCGTACGCCCAGGTATTGGTCAAAACATTAGCTATCCACCGCGGTGGATATGTTCAAAACCGGTCTAAACTGGTCTGAAACTGGTATTATTCGGTCTTGGTGACCCCAGCCCGAAGGCCGGAGACGACTCCCGTGTAATGAGTAATTCCCGAAAGAAAAAAATCTATTGGGGTCAAGTCAATTGAACCTGCTGGCTAATCAACTCTAACCACTTTGGACAATCTATTTCTTAGGAAAGTTTTCAAGATACTCACAGACGGCTCTGGAATAATAAAATTTAAAATATTAGAGCACAAATACCATAGTTATAACAAATAATATACTTAGTAATGATTTTATTATAAGTGTTTATGATAAAAAAATAATAATTTACTGCGACGCATGCGCCGTTGTGCTTCGGAGCTTGCTTATTTTATTATAAACACTTGTGATAAAAAATATCACTATATATACTGTTCTACTAGGTATAGATCACGCTTAAAGTAAATCTCTACAAACAGAGGAACGCTAACCCATTATTTTGTACTACTTCTAATATATATATATATTAATCACATCACCCCAAGCAAGGCAGTAAGGCCACTGGCGTGCAGGCGGCTACGTAAGAGTGAATAGATTGGAAAAGAGAAAGCCAGAAACCACATCCTAAACAGGGAACAAGAGATGAGCCGCTACACCTGTTCAATAGACGTGGGTGGAGTGTGAACCGGGCGATAGTTCAGTCTATCTACTCCAATTGAAAAAAAATTAACAAGAGAAAAGTGGAAAGACTGGAAAAGAGAAAGCCGGAACCACATCCTAAACAGGGAACAAGGGATGAGCCTCTACACCTGTTCAATAGACGTGGATGGAATGTGAACCGGGCTATAGTTCAGTCTATCTACTCCAATTAATATATATATATATATATATATATATATATATATATATATGTAAAATCCAAAATTGATGTGCAAATAGTTAAAATCCCAAAACCCGATCCTACTAATATTGATTTTATTAATATTAAAAATTACCAATGTTGAGGGCTCGATGTAAATACTATTAAATCATATATAATATATTGGTTCCTTTCTCTTCCTCCTTTTTTAACTGATCCCTTTTTTCCTTTATTTTTTTATTTCTTTCTCTTCCTTTCAGCATCGAAAGTTGTCGTAAGTCAATCTTATTTCTTCGTTAACTTCCCCCTTGTCTACCCCTTTTTCTTTTTCTTTTATTTCCTTATCCCCTACCACTTCTATCCCTGTGACACCGTTTGATTTTCAACTTTTTATTCTTTCATACAGACTTAATATCGACTTATTAATCTCTTATTAATCATTAATCTCTGTTACCGTTTTCCGATCTCTTATGTCGGGCTGACAAATTTAAATAAAAAAAATTTTCTTCCTAATCCCACTTCCGCTTTTGTTTTTGTTTTTTTTAACTTCCTGTGTATAGATATGTTTGAGGCGTTCTTCCGGTATAGAAAGTTTGTAATATTTGAATTATTAAATTTTTGTTTTCGATCGTTGCTGATGAAGCAAGACGTTTTTCGGTGAAATGCCCATTCAACGAAATAAAATTTCGGAATTTATTACATACTTTATATATTTTTACACACACACATATATATATATATATATATATGTGTGTGTGTGTGTGTGTGTGTGTGTGTGTGTGTGTGTGTAAAATATATAAAGTAAAAATATTCCGAAATCTAATTTAGTTGAATGAGCATTTCAGCGAATATAAGTTGGCTGCCGTACGTGATATATATATATATATATATATATATATATATATATATATATATAAGTAAGTTTCATTGCCGTACGTGAAACACGCTTATGCGATCATGTCTTTTTCGATACATGACTGGCTAAGTAGATGTTCTCGCAAATAATTTCAGTGGTAGACCGGTTGCCAACCAAGGCTAAAGAGCTTAATCTGTCCTGCTATTCAACCCATAGCTGGAGGGAGAAAAGATGCATTGATATATTTGCCAAGATTAGTTGTGCGTAAGTGAATAAAACGAATTTGATGGAATTCAAACTCGGTTCCAATACGAACATTTCAGATTGTTTGGGCGTCGATCTCAGGAGAGAGCAAATGTTTTGAAAAGAGTATGATGATATTTTCTTCTTTTTCTTCTATATACCTTGTCCTTTCAGGACGTAGGCGATCATGGCCTTCCACGTCTCTCTAACCCTGGCGGCTCTAATCAATGTAACATCTCGCAACCCACGTTATGTCATTCACCTGCTCAGGCCCTTCCGATATGTTATCCGCTACTTTCCCCTGACTATTTTTCCCTCTATCTAGTCTGTTAGTATCAGGTTCTCCAAGCCCTCCTTCCTCATCGCATGTCCCAGGAACTTCAGTTGTCTCTTCCTGATGCTCAATATTAATTTCCTTTTCGTTTCCATTCTTTCCAACACCTCATCATTCCTCACATGCTCGGTCCATGATATCCGCAGCATCCTTCTGTAGTATTACATTTAAGTTGTTTCAAGTTTTCCCTTCATCTTTGATGATATTGTCCAACATTCACTGCCATATTGAAGAACTGACATCACATAGCAATCAAGTACTCTCTTCTTTGTTTTTAGTGAAAGTTTCTTGTGTCTTAATACTTTACTCAGTTTCTAGAACGCGTCCTTTGCCATGCCGATTCGCCTTCGGATCTCTGTATTACACTTTCCATCTCTTGTTAGAACACTTCCCAGGTATTTAAATTTTTGTACCTGCTTGATTCTAGTATCTCCCACCTGTAATTGACATTTTGGGTTGCTCTTTTTGCGGATGACTATGTATTCGGTTTTCTTGCAGTTTATTTGTCGTCCGTTCTTGTCACTCCCTTCAGCTACCTTCTGTAGGAGGTCTTGTAGTTTCCTTTCTGTGTCTGCAATTAGCACTGTGTCGTCTGCGTATCTTAGGTTGGTCAAACTGTGGACTCCGATGATATATCAAGCTAATATGAAGGTGTTTTATTTATCGTTTCACCCCAAGCAAGACGTTACCGCCACTGATGTGCAGGGGACTACAACAGAGTAAAAGCTTAGTCAGGAGGAGAGTGTAGGGAAAGACAAAACAGTTACAGGGTATGTTAAAGAAAGAGCAAGAGAAGGATGGGAACACAGGCCTGAAGACAGTTGCAAAGGTAGAGAGAAAGGAAAATAACAAGAAATACACGGTGATGTAGAAAGAACTGAATTCAAGTAAATAAGAGATGGGTATTGACATTGCATTTAAATTCCTGGAGAATGTAGCCGTCAGGAAAGCAAGTATTTGGAAGGGAGTTCCACAGAGAAGTACGAGAAAAGAAGCTGATGGAGTAGAATTGTCAGCTGTATTTGGTTGATCTAACTGTAAAAGGGTGGGACCTGGTTGCACGAGTAAATTATTGTGGCAGGTGCACCAGTGACTTAAGTTCGTCGGTTTGTTGTGATTATTAGTGACGGCGACGTTATATCTCCCATTCATCTTGCCACGGGGCTTCAGACTCAGAACGGAGGCCTACATCAAGTGCTTTGACAAGGTAGTGCTACCCTGTGTCACGAGGGTTGTCAGGGACACATGACACACTGAATAAAAGCGTTATTTAGATCCAGAGAATTGACCCAAAGAGTTGTGAGTTCAATACCTGGAAATAACTAAGACGTACGGAAGTAGCATGACACCTAGAATGAGAACAATCTATCACAGTGATCAAAATAGATCGTTCAGTTCAAACAATCACCTGAAGGAGGTCAGAGCGTATAACGACTGAAACGTTGTGAATATGAGAATAAAGATAAAGACAACACTCCGAAAATATAAATAACGCTTTTACATTCCGGCATTTAGGCTTGCATTAGAATTAGCTGGGTTTTGTTTTTTCAAAACTATTTTAATTACTACATTTACAACTCACGATTTCCAATGAGAGAATCAATAGTAATTAACGATAAACAATAGCCTTCTCCATGAAAAGAGTTTCTAAACTACACGATTTCATTTGAATTAGACATTCTCTGTTTACCGTCAATACTTTAGAAGATAATTTCTAGATTGTATAAAGAAACTTTAGCCCATGCAATTTCTCGACTATCAAACGCCTGTTCATTCAGCCCCAGAGTACGGAATTTAAAAGGGCAGTGAGGATAGAAAAAGCCTTAAAGGAGTATATTTAAAGAAAATAGATGGGGAGGAATTAAATTCCAGCCTCGTTTTCAAATATCTTTAATCTCATTTACGAGAGCATCTGCCTTCTATGAAATTCTATCCAAGAAAAAGAGAAACGCATTTCTTTTTCTCTAAGTTCTGGTGGGTTAATGAAATTTTAATCTGCAACAAGACGCTTTCCTCACTCGTAAATTCAATAGGCTTGGCGACATTTTTGTTGCGCATGTGTGTGTGTGCGCATATATATATATATATATATATATGTGTGTGTGTGTGTGTGTGTGTGTGTGTGTGTTTCTGTGTTGCTTTGTAAAGATTTGAAGACATTCTACATGCTTTCCAAATTTTATTATATGACATTTAAGTCAAATTTTCAAACCATTTGACGCCTGTGATTATTTTGTGAGAAACTTTTCAAATTTTTATTTTGAGTAAAATATTCTGTCTTCAGACGCTTTTACTAACGCTAAAAATTTTAAAGTGGGGGGGGGGGGGGGGGTTACAGTGTCTTACAATAATGATATTTGTCATGGAAACTTCAGGAACGAAAAGGCTTCTTAACAGCTTTCAGTAAACAAACTTTTTCCAAAGTCCGAGTTCAGTTTGTTTTTAATCATTTCGCCTCAAGCAACGCAATAAAGCTACTAAGATACAAGGGTTTACAAAGTAGGGAAGAATAGAGAAAATGAGAGAAATAGAGAACAAAAATTAACAGGAATCAAGAAAACAGACGATAACAAATGACATTCCATTGAGATTTTTGAAGATCAGAGTTAACGAGAAAGCAAAGGGATGAAATAGATTTACACATTGAAAAGTATAAGAGAAGAAAATGTTAACATAGAACTTACGGTTATATCTATTTATTTCAGCTGTAAGATTGTGATACCTTGCTGCTAACCTAGTTAGTCAGTTAAGGGACATACGTGATACCCGTTTGGGCAATCATGTCTCGAAAGTAGGTATCCATTACTTTCTACAGTAGACTGGTTGCCGAACGCAATCCGTCCCACCATTTAACCCAAAGCTGGAGAGAAATAAGACCTTTTCCAGATTTATTTGCGCGTAAGTGAATGCAACGAATTCAACTAGAATTGGAACTCAGTTCTTCGGATTCCTCGTTTTGACCCGACTTCAACTTTTCAGCAACGCCCATCTAGTCAGTCTGTTATGTGCCATACGTGATACACGCTTTGGGTAATCATGTCTCGAAAGAAACATGACTGACTAGGCAGAAAAGATTATCCCGCAGTAGGTTGCCATTGCTTTCTGCAGTAGACCGGTTGCCAGCTAAGGCTATAGAACTCAATCTATCCTATTATTTCACCAATAACTGGAGGAAAGAAACGGATTAATACCTTTCCCAAGTGTATTTGTGCGTAAGTGAATGCAAGAAATTCAACTGAAATTCGAACTCGGCTCCCCGATTTGTCGTTCTGAGTTGATATCCACTGCTCCACAATGTACATCCTAGTAGTACTTATAAATTAATGAAGTTTCGAGAGCAAAGAGGAAAGCTCATCAGAACAGCATGAAAAATATTTCTAGATGTACAGTGAAACTACTGAACGATGGTGGAAAAATCACTGAAATCGAGATGCCAGGTCAGTAAAAATAACATTGCAGATTCTTCTTTGTAATTTTCTTTTCATGAATCTCTCAATAAATATCAGAAGTACTACACGAGATGTGAAAGCAAGATTCAACTCTTAGACGAATAGTAGACTTAAAATGCTTAAGGTTCTGTCGAAAAAGAAATTATCTAACATGACGCACTGTATCGAGATTCATAACACCAGACCTAGCAATTGATTCAGTGTAAGCTTTCCACTTATGGTGCAGTGGATATTGACTCGGAACGACAAATCGGTGTGCCGAGTTCAAATTCCAGGTGCATTCCTTGCATTCACCTACGCACTAATAACCTTGGGAAAGCTATTAATCCGTCTCTTCTCGCCAGTTATGTGTTAGACTGATTTGGTTCTGTAGCCTTGGCTGGCAACCAGTCTACCGCAGAAAGCAATGGCAACCTACTGCGGGATAATTATCTGCACAATCAGTCATGTTTCTTTCGAGACATGATCGCCCAAAGTGTGTAACACGTATGGCACTTAACTGACTGAATGAGATGAGCTTTGTGGTGCGTTGGATATCAGCTTGAATACTTGATGGATTTGAGCAGATGGATGTTGAAACGGGGATTGAGTGGGATAAGAGGAGAAGTGGTTTTAAGAATGACAAAATATAGGGAGATGTGGATGGCTATGATCGCCTACGTTCTGAAGGGACACGGCACTTAGAAGAAATGTTAAATTGACAGGTGAACTCAAAACAAACTACAATTTGTTAGTAGCTGGGACAAGAAAATGCCTGTTAATTTGCCCCCGAATCAAAAGTGCTCTCTTTTATTCATCCGAGAGAGCCCTTTCTACCTTCAACCAGCATAGCTTATGCTATCCCTTAAAAGAAATGACTTCTTGAGATTTATAGGACGAAGGCTTTCGACTGCCTTGAATTGGAAAGGTTATATACAATCCCTTGTTAGATCTACTGCTAGAAATGTTGTTTTACGGTGTCATGCTAAATAATTTTTCTCGTCTGAATCTAATCCCAATGAGAGTGACACATTGTGTCTTCTCCGACTAACATTTCCCCCCTGCCATGAAGTGCAATGATTGCAGCTGCTTTAAGTTTCGATTGAGCAGGTGGTGCAATAAATTGAGACTTAGAATTCAAAATCGGAGAACAAAGTTTCAATTATAGTCAGTTTAGTTATATTCGAGCAGGTACAAGAAGAAGAAATTATAAGAAGGAATTACTATAGCCAAAATATATTTTTATAATCTTAAAATATTTTCTGGTTTTAAATAACCTGCAAAGGGTTGATAATCCGTAAAAAACGAATCAGTTATTCTACTGATTAAGCAGAAGAAATTAAAAGACAAAAGATATGTAAACCATTACTATAGCCAAAATATATTCTTAGAATTTAAAAAAATATTTTCTGGCTTTATATAATCTGCAAGGGGTCGATAAGCCATAAAAATGAATCAATCACTTAATCCCCTGATTAAGCAAAGGAAATTAAAAGAAAAAATAAGTAAGACTTGAAAACAATTATTATTTCCGAAATATATTTTTGCAAGCTCAAAATATTTTCTAGCTTTAAATAACCTGCAATGGGGAGATAAGCTGTAAAAAAAAAAAAAAAAAGCACAATCAGTAAACGAAGAACGAATATGTCGTGAAATCGCCAAAATTTACATGGATATGTCTTTTATTTAAATCTTTCCCACATCACATCCAATAAGTAATTTTATGTGCCTTTTTATAAAAAGTTCCGTTTTCATGCATGTGTTGACCTTTTACATAACTCATCCTTTTTCATTCTTTTTTTATTTCTGAAGGTGGGGTTCTAAACTATATTTTCTATACCTAACGGTGTTACCATATGTCAAAGAGCCCATCACAAGCGGGAGATGACACCGTACCTATTGACCTTTCGCAGGTTTTTTTTTATCTCATTCTAAAATATTTTACGTGTACAGATGGTAACAACAGTTGAAGCATTAATTGCAAATTGGGGGTGGCGTTTACCAATTTTCTCTTAGATGTGTTCAAACTATGCCTTAAAATGTCTGCTTTGAATTCGGAGATTGGTTTTAAAGCCTCGATTAAAATACTAGTATTTTGAAATTGTGAGTTTCAAGAAAAGTTAATCAACATTGAGCCTGGTCAGTATCTAGATGGGTGAATGCTTGGGGATTACCAGGTGCTGTAAACTTGGATGTGCGGTTAGTGTCATTTATAAAGGTAGGGAACATTCATTCGGAGATCCGAGTTCTTAATTCAGTCGGGTTCTTTATATTTAACTACGCGAATATACCATTGAGAAAGGTATTAATTCAACTCTTCTTCCTCCAATTAGAGGTTAATTGGTAGGACTTGTAGCCGTAAGTGATCATCTCTAAATAATTATTTTAACCTAAAAAATGATTTCTGGTGTTAATTAACTTTCAATGGGTTGATAAGATCCTCAAAAATAAAAAAC
Source organism: Ascarosepion bandense (assembly GCA_037127315.1). Taxonomy (NCBI): domain Eukaryota; kingdom Metazoa; phylum Mollusca; class Cephalopoda; order Sepiida; family Sepiidae; genus Ascarosepion; species Ascarosepion bandense. The sequence continues at coordinate 667,309 of JBBBDQ010001662.1, read as the reverse complement.
CTGACTCCATAATTATATTCCTAATTCAAACGGTCTTCTTCTTCTTCTAATATATTATAATAAAAATGATGAAAATGATAATATTAAAACGATTTTTGGTACTAAATCTATCCTAAAACTACCATTATAATGCTGGTAATACAAACGTATATATATATATATATATATATATATATATATATATATATATATATATATACTTTTGTATTACCAGCATTATAATGGTAGTTTTAGGATAGATTTAGTACCAAAAATCGTTTTAATATTATCATATATATATATATATATATATATATATATATATATATATATATATATTAATGCAGGTTTCATTGAATAATATAGACAAGTTTTGTCTATTAATTTTGTGTAGGATCCGTTCATACCGTCTGATATACTTGATGGTGATGTCGTTGAAAGACAACAAAAAATCACAGTATTTGTTGAATTTTTTATCGGGTCTAAGCTTTCAGCTCAAATAAGCCATTATCAAAGAGTAAATATTAACACACAGTAAACATAGAACATTTAAGCTATTAACAATAAAGATAATTGAATTGAAAATATAAGTCCATCCCTACCGTGGCGGATGGCCGAAGACAGTGACAAAATAGTGGTGTTGTGGTCCCTGGTCTGATTACAGACCTTTGAGTACGTTATTGGAAATATCGAAATTGATTGTATTCAAACCAGGTTTAAATTGTTTAATGTAGAGTGCTTCGAGGATTTTTAGTTTCTGCTTATTATTTTCTTGTTTGAGTATGTACGTGTTATCAACAAGCGTTTTTCTCAGAAGTGAGCGTTGATAACCGTGTTGTTCTAAATGACGGAATATATTTGAATTTTTATTTAAGTGCAACGTTGTCTTTCAACGACATCACCATCAAGTATATCAGACGGTATGAACGGATCCTACACAAAATTAATAGACAAAACTTGTCTATATTATTCAATGAAACCTGCATTAATGAAAAAATGCTGCCAAAATACACACAATATATATATATATATATATATATATATATATATATATATATATATATATATATATATACCGGGACATAAATTATATAAAACATTGTCCAAATGTTTTATATATCCAAGCGCATTCGGCTATGCCTTTAGCCTCTATCAAGAATTAATTTTATTTTACTTTTAACTGAATATATATATATATATATATATATATATATATATATATATATATATATATATTAGAAGTACTACAAACTAATGGTTTGACAGTCTACTAGTTTGTAGTGATTTACTTTATTAAGAGTGCTCAATATTTAGCAGAGCATTATGTCTGGAAATATTTTTATTATAAGTTTATTATGAAAACCTAGTTTACTGCAACACAAGAGCCGTTGTGTTTCGGCACTATCTTATTAGCACCTCGTCAGCCAGTGAAATATTTTTTTCTGTTGAAGCTTAAAGGCGACACACTTTTTACCGTATCCAGACAATTAAGAAGATGCGGAAGTGGCAAAGACGGAAAAGTTTTTAAAAATACAATGCACGTCAAATATATGTAGTTGATTTATTGAGCGAGCTATTCGTTAACTGTAACAAACTACTTATCAGAAGATAAGCGTATCAATACATTTACTGGGATAGATTATCAATTATCTAGTTATATTATAATAGAAAAACAAACTACCTATACTTTAGGGTGTATCTTAGACGATGTTGACAGGTGGAAGTTACTTTGCTACGTTTGTTTAGCAGGTTTAATTTCGGGAATTTAATAATCTGCAATGTTTCCTGTAAACATAGAAAATATGTCTCATGCAAAGATTTACAAGCTCTTTTTTGTATTTTCCATTTTACGGTAGGGGTTTTATTGGCATCTTTTAATTACCAAATAATAAGTAGAAAGTGATGTGCTATTGCGGTAAGTCATTATTAAAAGATGAGATGTGCAAATAATAGCGGGTTTTAAAAAGGTTATTAGTACAATCGATATAATTTCTTTTACTGTAGGATTTTCTATGGTGGATATAGAGCATAGGTAAACTCTAGAGTCTGTCAAACATTCTTTTTATAATGGACACTCAATAGGATTTCAACAATTGCACGTATTGTTATTGTGATCATTATTTTTTAGGATGTTGTTAATTGCTTATGCTGTTATATCGATTTAAAATTCTATTATTATGCTTTTTTGATGATCTCCACAAGATTATCCATACAGTTATAGCTCCGTTTAAGAGTATTTCTGTTAAAAATTTAAAGGTTGTTTTTTAGTGTTTCGCAACTAATCTGAGGAATTTATTCCCTGACTTAATACTTATCATCTGGTTAAATGGGGGTGTATACCAATTGATTTTTCTCTTTTTATTGTTCATTTTGTTATTATGTTTATTATATTTAAGGTCAGGGCATGTGTAGCCTCTGTTTTTGAGGGCAGTGTCATAGAATTTGCTGTGATTATAAAAGATATCTTCATTAGATGATTTGTTACTAATTCAGTTTTCGATAGAGAATGGTATTTGTTTGATGACAGATCGTGGTGGGGTAGGGTTAGGGTGGATATATTTAGGATTAGCATTAGTTTTTAAGTAGGGTAAGTAGATTTTATCGACTAAATCAAATGTTACATTGAGGAAGTCTATTTTTTTAGATTAGTCTTCATAGTAACATTAAACTTGTCAGTTTTCTATGAATTAATTTTCTAATTCTACTGGCTTTAAGATTATTGGATTTTCTTATAACCACAAGACCATCATCCCTATACAATCCTATATCCTCAATATTTGTACCGTTATACGCCATAAGGTTGTACAAAATAATACCCCAACAGAATTTGAGGACTCAACGGAGTCTAAAGATCCGATTGTAATGTCGAAAGAGTTTTCACAGTTGTTTTTCTCTACTGTTTATTCTTGTGGTGGATGAGTATGGATGGTTTCGAATTCATCATTATTATAATTTCCTCATTGGTTAGAGTGGAAAGCTCCGTTGCAAATTCCAACGCTAGACGCAGAATTGGTCTTTGGAGATAGAAGGATATGAAATCGTATAAACGAAAAATTGGTCATATTATTCGTTCGGTTAAACTAGTAGGTGACATTATTGATGTTAATACATTGAGTTAATCCCTGGAGTGCTTATATTTGGAAGTTGATTCTGGATAGTTTTGCTGATTTTAGGTCGCGTAGGGTTGATAATCCTGGTAAGGTAGTTAATTTTGTAATCCGGTTTATGAGATTAAAAGGGGATATAGGATTCAACAATGCAGACTCACTGATTTTTTTTTTAATCATCTCACCCCAAGCAAGGCTACCACTATTGCGCATGGGGCTACATAGGGGAAGGTAAAGAGAAGGAGTGGTTAGACATAGGGAATGTCAGGAGGAAGTTGACAGATGAGTAAGGATACCGAGGATGAGGGTTGAGCAGATGGGAAGAGTGTTTGATAAAATGGGAGCAAGTTAGTGTGTTAGGAGGTGTCTATTGACCTTACATTTAAACTCCTGGAGATTGTAGCCCTCGGGGAAGCAATCGTGTGGAAGGGAATTCCACAGTCGGGAAGTGCGAGGAAAGAAACTGTTGGAGTAGAAGTAGCGGTTGCATTTTATCGGTTTCACTGTAAAAGGGTGGGATCTAGTTGCTAATCTAGTATCTCGTGCAAATTCGTATTTAGGGGGCACTAGTGATCTAAGTTCATCGGAGCAGAAGCCGTGGAAGTATTTATAGAAGAGACACAGGGAAGCCACGTCGCGCCGGTGGGAGAGAGACTGCAGGCGGTCTGCCAAGCCGGTATCTATCATATTACAGACCCTCCTGTGAACCTTATCGAGAAGCCCGAGGAGAATAGCAGGGGCACCCGACCAGATATGGCAGCAGTATTCAATGCACGGGCGGATGGTAGATTTATATATGTGCAGGATAGATTTAGACAGAAAAAACTTCCGGGCCCTACACAGTGAACCGACTTTCATAGCAGCGGATTTAGCAATGGATTCGATATAGTCATTCCATTTGAGGTCCGCTGAAAGTGTGAGACCAAGGAGGCGTAGTGTTTTACTCTCTGGGAGGCAAGCCTGGTTCATGCTAATGGGAGGTAGGTGAGATTGTCGATGATGGTTAATTGAGAGTAGCTTCGTTTTAGAAGCATTAAAATTTACTAGCCATTTCTTACCCCAGTCCAATATGGTTTGGAGGTCTTTTTCAATCTCGGCTGCTAGGTTAGCTTTGACGCCTACACCAGATTTTTGTAGGAGGCGAGAGTAAAATGTGGTGTCATCGGCGTACAAACCTACTTGGGCTCTTATTTATCTGTGATGTATTATTACATTTATGTTTTCAACTAAATTACTAAGGTTCCTATCTATTTTTTTTAAATTTTTCGTGAGTTTTTTTAATTAATGAAATGTACTTGTGGAGCGTAGTTTGTAGTAAATGGCTATTTTGTCGGAAGATACAAAAAACATTATCATATGAGTTAATTTCCTTCACAATAGTATCTACATGTTTCTGGAAATGTTTTTGTGCGAATGAAACTTGATGGTATTTATGATTTCAGGAAAATCATTTTCAAAACCAAAAAACTTTTCGATGAAATGTACGAGTCTTAAACCTTTTAAGCCGTAGATATCTTTATCTTTTGAAAGTTCATAGGGATGTATGAAGAAATGTGCTTTCCATCTCATCCTTCGAATTAGGCCAATTCGTCTGGGGTACCTGTACTCAACTTCCCACCTAGAATTGAGGCTCAACCGAGTGACGTTCACATTACCCCCTCGCTGGTCTATAACATAATTACAAAGCTTCAGCTCCATAAAGCGAGCAGAGTCAATGGAATCCCAATCATTGTCCCGGATAAATGTTCCCCTGAAATCTCCTCTTTTTTCTCCAAACTCTACAACTAGTGCCTCTCTGCTTCTTGCTTTCCTGCCTGCTGGAAGTTCTCTTCTGTGGTTCCTGTATTTAGAAATTTAGGAGAACCCTCGAACCCCTTTAATTATCACCCTATCAGCCTTCTACCGATTTTTGGCAACGTGATTGAGACTTTTATCAACGCCTAAGTGATTCAACATCTCACAGCCCACAGTCTCTTCTCTGACAAACAGTATGGTTTCTGCTTCACCAGATCTACTGTTGATATCCTAACCACCATCATTGAGTACATATAGCAAGCTTTCGATAAGAACGACAAAGAAATAAGTAAATTAAAAAAAGCCTCAATCGCATCTTAGAAGCAGTACAAACTAGTAAGTACGTTGGCTGTCTACTCTTTGTAAGGATTTACTTCATTAAGATTGCTCAATATTTAGTAGAGCATTACATGTGGTAATATTTTTTCTAAATTTATAATAAAAACAGTTACTACAAAACAAGAGCCGTTGCGTTTCGATAATATCTTATTAGCATTTCGTCAGCAGTAAAATTGTTAGGAGTCATTATATATAGAAACTTAAAAAACAACAATATACATATATATATTTATTTATTTACGCTCTCACACCCTGACTGAGCACTCTGGAAGAATGGTATACGTTGAAAAACAGTAGCTACTCTGCTAAAAAGTGTGCCTTCTTCTACCGAGCGCCCATAGCCCAGAAGTAGAATCGCCGACTGACGCCAATTCGGTCGGGTTTCAATCCTGGGTTAAAAGCAATCGGAGTCTAACCGTACTAATGAGCTGTGATACAACGAAACAGATCTGTCTGCGGATATATATATATAACATAGTGATGACCCACGTATACTGTCTTAATATGTATAGGAAAGAATATTAATAAAAAGTTTTGAATTGAAAAATGTACTTTTTTTGGACAGTATTTGTTTATTTTTATTATTATATTTTATATTTCAGACCGCCCTCGGTCCTTCATCAGAAACGAGTGATTTTTAAATTTAAAAAAAAAAAATTCTTTCCTATATATATTCTTTCCTATATATATATATATATATATATATATATATATATATATATATATATTGAACAGGCATAGGTTAGGTTTAAATTAAATTAAACCAGTAAACAGCTGCATTAAAAAGTGGCCAATACATGTTTGAAAGAAGATGTAGATTTAACAAATAGTAGATATTTAGGTAGGGAAGATCAGCCGGTTACACTACCACGTTTTCGACCTTTTCGGTTTTGTCAGGCGATTTGATGTTTTAACAGTTAACACTTTTATAACTTCATAACCGGAAGTTCAAAGTAAGGCAATGGTTTGTTTTTCGGAATCCTTTCATCCAAGTTTGTACGAGCCTAGACAATATTTTCTAATATGTCTACATCCGGACATTATTTCGGACCTTTCATTTAGTAGATTTTTTTCAGAATTGGAATAATACTATAGCCAATTTTTCTTCTAGGAAGAATCTGCAGATATCACCAATATTGCAGGGTTTGGCTGTATTTAATATTTTCTACGGTAAAGTGGGGTTTTTCGCCTTTATTTTCTTTTAATTTCCATTCATAGTTAGCTAGTTCAGTGCTATTTTTATGTTTTTCTAGTTTGCATTTGGACATAAGCTTATTAAATTGTGTTTTAAAACTGCCTTCATTACATTCTAACTATTTTATCTTTTACTTTTACTATTTAGATTACTCCATCGGTTTTACAAACTTCTTCATGCGAACATTTAATTTTATCTTTGCATTTAATTTTTTAATTAATTTTAACTAAGAGGAAGAATTTTAAATGTTTAATACCAAGTTTTATTTTCATTATCTTGCATTTCCTTATCTCGCTTATAGCTTTAGAATTTTTTTATGATTTGCTACTAAAAGAGTCTTACGAATTCTCAAAAGCACGGAACGACACCATAAATATATGAATACAGGTATGGTTGTTCAATTTTTGCACTCCTTAAACTAATCGTAGTTATCCAGTATTTGATAAATCTTTAGGAATGCGATTATTTTTTTTAAACTTTCTTTAATTTTGGGTGGAATCTTCTTCTTTGTTTTTTGTTTTTTTGTTGTTTTTTTTGTTCCGTTTTCCTCCAGGACTTAAGCAATCATGGTCCTCTACATCTTTCTGACCCTTGTAGAATAACATGACCTCTGCCTGAGTCCAGATAAGCTTTCTGACCTTCGGTCGATTCCGCCCACGTTGTGATTGTTGATATCGGATCGTCTAAAGTAGGATCATTTTTCATCACCCGACTAGGTTAGACCAGACACTTGTAAAAACGGTATATAATGAGAAACTAGATTTAAGACTACCTCTCTACGGTGTAGATTTATATATATCAAATAGATATAAAAAAAAAAGTACAAGCGAGTAAATGCTAAGTGATGCAAAAAATATCAGTTGGCTGGTAATTCAGTAGCGCGTTAATATTTGTGATCTATTATCTCCACGAGACGATGGCCTATTCAACTTGCAGCGCGTTGTGTTTGGACTGACCATCTCTTACAATATATCTGGGGGCAGGCTATTTCAGCTAGTCGGCATCAATTTATCGCTGGTCTTAGTCTCACTGAATTTCGTTTTCCACCCCAGTTTTATTAAAAAATACAAATCCGGAGTGTTGAAGTTAGGTATGGGATTTCTATTTCCCCCTCCCTATATATGACTTAGTACCTCGACATGTAAGTAATTTCATTATATCATTTCGAATTCCAATGGAAGGAGAGGAAACTTGCTCTCTTTTATTGTCTGCTTGTTCATATCAGCTGTCCTGGAAATCAGTAAACAGGAAACAGGTTGTATTTTGACCTAGGATCACATATCGTCAAAACCCATTGAAAAATATTTTGACTAATTAGCTTTGATAAATTCGTTTACTTCTTCCGACAAAAATAATTTTGCACTCATTGTATCTTGGAATCTGTGTTTTCCACTTTTATCACTTTTGCTACTTTTCCCGACAGAAATAATTTTCTCCAATTTTAGAGAAATCGCTTTTCATCTTGAAAATTACTTAACATTAATACCAGCCATCTGAAAATAGGGTTACAATAGCTCTCCATATATTTTGTCTTAGCATTTGTCGCAAATCCTGATCTGCCATCTATTTGTTCAAGCCTGCCAAGTATGTTAAGAGTTGTTTTCCGTTGTCTCTCTTTCCCTATATCCCCCCTGTGAATATCAAATTTGCCTAGCCTTTCTTCTTCATTACATGTCTCAGAAACTTCAGCTATCTCTTCTTGATGTTAAGTATAAGTTTCTTTTTTGTTTCCATTCTCTCTAAAACATCGTTGCTCACGCGATCGGTTCAATGTATTCTCAGCATCCTTCTGTAGAAACAAATTTCTGTTGCTTCAAGTCTTTACTTCATCTTTGATGAGATTGTCCAGTATCCTCTACCATATAGAAGGGCAGAAGAGTCGACAGTCATTGACCTTAGACGTGAGTTAAACGTCACTAGACAGAAGCGTCCGTCTTGAGAAGAAAGCTTCTGTCTAGTGACGTTTAACTCACGTCTAAGGTCGATGACTGTCGACTCTTGTATATTGACGGATAATCTTGATCACTTCCATGTAATGACGCAGACTCTCGTATAGTCACGAACACTCTCTCTCTCTCTGACGCTCTCTAGCGCTATCCTGTAATTCGTTCCCGTCGTGGTCTTTTATGACCCAGGCCATACCCATTGCAGGGTAGGACCAGGATATTCCTCTACAACAATCTCTCTCCGGAACAGTTTATATTAGTTAAATCAAACTATAAATTTTTAAAAAAATAATGAATGGGTTACCACCCTTGTTCCCTGTTTAGGATGTTGTTTCCAGCTTTCTCTTTTCCAATCTTTTTGCTCTTTTCTTTTTTATTTTTTTTCAATTGGAGTAGATAGACAAAACTATCCCCCGGTTCACACTCCACCCACGTCTATTGAACAAGTGAAGAGGCTCATCCCTTGTTTCCTGTTTAGAATGTGGTTTCCGGCTTTTTCTTTTCCAATCTTTTCATTCTTACGTAGCCCCCTGCACATCAGTGGCGTTACCGCCTTGCTTGGGGTGATATGATTAAAAAAAAAAAAAAAAAAAAAAAGACATCACATAGCAGTTCAGTCCTTTGTTTTTAGTCTCCAACGAAATTTTCCAGTCTCTCAATACTCTAGTCAGCTTTTGGAATGCGTCCTTGGCCACATCAATACGCCTTCAGATTTCAATGTCGCAATTTCTGGCCACTGTTAAAACACTTCCCATGTATTTAAATTTCCGTACCTGCTTGATATTATCCCTCTTTTTGCAGAGGACCATGCATTCATCTATCTTGTGATTTAGTGCGAGTAAGAAAATTGTTCGAGAAGTGGCGGTCATTTTTAACTATTTTAACGGTAACAGGTCGGAAGCTAGATAACAGTTTAGTAGCAAGCTTAAATTCACGGGAACAAGTCACCAGAGAAAAAGCTCGTCAGAGCAGTCACCATGAAAATATTCAGGAAAAGACGTTTTCTGGAAGTCATGTCATGTCTGAGAGAAAGGAAGTCAAGATACCGAGTCAGAACCGATTACCTTTTGGGATATAGTCTAGAACCTTAAGATGAATAGCATGTTATATGAGTCTTGATTGCTTTTACAAATATTAGCAACTAGGTCCCACACTTTTGTGAGACCAATAAATTGTAAACGCAAATTCTACTCCATCAGCTTCTTTTCTCGCACTTCCTGCCTGTGGAATTCCCTTCTGCATACTTGCTTTCCCGACAGCTACAATCTTCAAGAATTCAAATGTAAAGTCAATAGTCACCTCCTGTCTCACTAACATACATCCTCTCTCTTATGCTTTTTTCTCCGTCCACCCCACTCATCAATATTCTCTTCCTTCTCATACTCTCTTTCTGACACTCACTGTAACCTGTCACTCTTTCTCATAACATTCCTCCTATGTAACCCCCTGCACAACAGTGGCAGTAAAATGCCTTGATTGGGGACACAAGATTAACATTTAACATTAACCATTCTATTTTCATGGTGAAAACATTTTGCCCATCACAACCGCTGGATTTTACTCAAAGCGTATCAAAATACGGCCTAATAAGCAGTAACAAGTAGTAACAACTTATTACAAATAATGTTGAATAAAATATAATCCATTTTTAATGGATAAGTTTATCAAGTTTGATAAAAAATATATTTCACTTTTGGATTGTCAAAATTCAGACTATATTTCAGCTTTTATTTGGGTATTTGCAATTATTCAGTTCTATTGATCGACACGTTAGTATATATATACACTACCCGCCATAATTATTAGGCGACCCCAGTTTTTTAAAAGAAATTATGTATTTCTTACTATTTTTAGTATTCATTGCCAAGTGGATAATTCTAAATGAAAATAGAATGGTTCTTTTGTTATTATTACTTTGCAAACTTTTACAAAACAAGGAAGCAAAGATGAACTCGTCAGAATCAATCTAAATTTTCTTCATTCTTTCATTGATGAAACTGCAATATAGGTGATTATTAAATATTTATAAATTCATTTGATGCACATGTTATTGTGCAATATTAACAAAAGAATCATTCTATTTTCATTTACAATTATTCACTTGGCTATAAATACTAAAAAAATAGTATGAAATACATCATTTTTTCAAAACACTGGGATAGCCTAATAATTATGGCCGATAGTGTAAATTTGTTAAATTTGTAGAATTGTTTGACATTTTCATTTTTAAACACAATTTATTATACAAATTGCTGACCCTCTACACATTGGTGACCCTCTACACATTGGTGACCCTCTACACATTGGTGACCCTCTACACATTGGTGACCCTCTAAAAATGTATAATAAACGTGAACAAGAGATGTTTGAAAAACACGAATTTGGATGTAATGTCAGGGAAAAAAACAACAAAAATATCATTCTAACTCCGTGGTGTTGGATCAAATTCTAGTATAATCCGTATTTTTGTTAATTGCTATATCTCTTCATTGATTTTGTAAGTATTATAATGACAGCTATGGATGTAGTCGTAAGGTAACGGTATTCAGCGTGGAAAATGGAATCGTCGATCAAGGTTCGAATTCTGGCTTTGACTGAAAAGGCCACCAATATAACGAGAAGTATGTTTGGTAAGTATAAACTGATATGACACTTCCTCTGGAACGCAAAACGTGAAAAGTCTTCAGGACTACCATACTCGGAAATTAAATTTTTAAAAATTCAAAGGAAAAGACTTGTGTTTGTATTCACATTTCGACCGTTGTAAGCTCAGATCTTCTTCCGGATTTATCTATATTTCTGAGATGGGGTATTGTAACTATCTACACTATTTACATTGTTCGGGCTGTTGACATATCCAGACTTTTTGGCCGTTGTACGATCCGGCTTTTTATCAGAATCTTTTTATATTTCTGAGATTATGTATTTGCATTGTTCGGGATGTGTTTTTCACCTTTGTTGTCATATTCACGACTTTATAGCCGTTGTACGATCCGGCCTTCTTCAGGACCTGTCTATATTTCTGAGATGAGCTATTGTAACTATTTATACACTATTTATATTGTTCGGGTTGTTGTCTTCAACTTTCTTTGTTTTATTCACGATTTTTCGGTCTTTTACGAATCGGCCTTCTTCATGATCTGTCTATATTTCAAAGGTGATTTATTGTAACTATTTATATTCTTCTTGTTGTTGTCTTCATATCAGTTGACATATTCACAACGATTTAACTTTTGTAAGCTTCAACCTTCTCCACGTGAACAGGATCAATTATTTAATCCACAGCGATAGATTGTTCTAATTTTAAGAACCATGTCTTTTCTGAATATCCCTGTATCAGTTCCTTTAATACATCAACTCTCTAATACTGCTGTGGCCAACTCATTGAATCAAGCAACTTTAGCAGTTTTATCCACTGGGACATGTGTTTTTGGAAACAATCTACCACCGTAGACTAAATAAAAGGTTCTGTTGAAAATTCTGACATATATCACTTATAGAAGGTCGGAGAATACAACGGCCTAAACGTCATGAGTATGAAAATAAAGATTAGAACAAAAGTCTGAACGATTGTAAATAGTGTAAATAGAAAAAAAATGTTTAAAGCCTGTGGTTTAACTCACAAGAACCTGTGTCTTTTAAACAAGTAATTTGTTGTTTGTGTTCTTGCTCACGGGGTGTAACTGTATCAGTTTCTAGACTCAGTTGATGGAACTGTATGTTTTATGATGTTGGTGGTGAATTGATATGAGTGTCCCAACTCAGGTGGTGGAACTGTTTGTGTTTTCTGACTCAGGTGGTGGAATTCTATGTGTGTCTTGACTCACGTGGTGTAGCTTTATGGTTTTCTTTACTTAGGTAGTGGAACTGTAAACTCAGGTGACAGAACTGTGTTTGTTTCCTAGCTAACGCGATATTACTGTAAGAATGCTCTTACAGGGGCAATGGAACGGTATGAGCGTCCTGAATTAAGTGGCAAAACTGTATAAGTGACCTGACTCAGATGGTGGAACTCTTCTTATTGTGTGTCTTATTATTCGAACCAACTCACCTTTATCACGTAGCTTATTAAGAAAAACATCACTGAAAAGTTCAACTACATGAGTCAGGTCAGTCGTAGTTACACCGCTAGCCAGGATTCATACAGTCCACCAGTTGAGTCAGAAAACTTTCGTAATCTTCATTGGACCAAGCAAAACTTATATTAACAAAATGAGACATAATTCAAATCACACGTCTAAACACCAAGTACTTAAATTAAATTCTATTGTTACCTGAGGAATGCCTGCATGCTGATTGCGTGTGATGACATTCTCTAAGTTTTGGGTTGTGTTGTAGGGCCAACGACACAGGTGAAAACCAAGAGACCAATAGGTTGGAAGCAACGGACGTCCAACAGCCTGTTGAAAATGAAAAAAATTAAACTTAAAACAAAAAGATATTTTTATGAGCCTACAGTATTTGTCTATACTCCTGAGATAAGGTAGTATTTACATTATTTACATTTTTCAGACTGTTGTCATCTTTATTTTCATGTTTACGACGTTTCGGCTGTTGTACGCACCGACTTTCTTCAGGAGCTAAGAATTTACAACCGAAGCCTTTAATTCGATCACTGGGGTATATCATTCTCATTCCATGTGATGCCACTTCCAGGTGTCATGTAGTTATCTCCCTTTAACTCGACTCTCAAAGTTATTTGTTCACCTCTGCTACAGTCAGTTATAGAACTCCCAAATCTTTGAGTCAAGTCACTGGGGCCAACCAACGCTTATGTCCATTGGGCCACAAGCTTTGAATAGTTGAAGTAAATTAACCCAAAGAGTTGTGAGTTCAATACTTTAGAAAGTTGAGTTAAAGGGAATAACTATATGGCATTCAGAAGTGGTATCGCTCATGGAATAAGAATGATATATTCCAGTGATCAAAAAAAGTGTGCGGTTTGAAATTTTGTAGCAACTGAAGAAGGTCGGAGAGTACAACGGCCGAAACGTCATAAACATAGCAATAAAGATGAAGACAGCAGTCCGAACAATGAAAATGATCTCTGAACGTATATTGTATACATATGAATTTTCTCAGTCTTTTTTTTTATTTAATTCAAAATTTGTTTGTTAGAGAAGACATTAGATCATCGTTTCTCAAACTTTTTTGTCTGATGCCACTTTTGAAATAATTTTCATGCTGCAGAGAATCCCTGAATAAGAGTTTGAATTTGAGTTTTGTTTAACGGCATATCAACACCTCTGTGGGTTATTTAATGTCAAAAAGATGGGGGTTTAAGGTATTCTTTTTTAATGTTCGGTTATAGTAAGAAGTTGATTTAGTCAGATTTTGAGTTTGAGTTTTGTTTAACGGCATATCAACACCTCTGTGGCTTATTTAATGCCAAAAAAGGTAGGTTTTTAAAGGTATTTTTAAAGTTCAGTTATAGTGAAAAGATTTAGTCAAATTTTGATGAGAAAATTTTTATTTTTTATTTTAGAAAACTGTAGATTTCTTCTAGTCTTGTATTCAAAAATATTTCTCTTATGTTTATTTTTATGTATATATTTCTGTAAAATCTTTATACTGTGATAGTGTTTTGGCCTCAGTTTAGGGGTTAACTATTTGCCCATAGCTCTGGCCCTAACAGGTGCTACCACTCCGGGTCAGGGTGTACCTGGGAACAACAGCAGTTAAGTGGTAGTGCCATGTTTCTCATAACCTCTCAGCAGCCTTGCTGCCGGATGCAGTTTACCGTCATACCCAGGACCCCTGAATAAAAAAATTATTGTATACCATTATTAATATATACATTTTTCATATTTGCAACGTAGTTCATGTGCTAAACATGACACATGGTGAGGCAAAATACGCGCACCATTGAAGTTATTTATTAAAAGCATATTTTCACACGAAAATTTTATTTACTAGTTATTTCATTGTTATACGTGCTGTTTAAAATATCCTCCTTTTTGGAAACATATTTCAATTAATTATATGATTCATTGTCACATTGTAGAGTTTCCAGTCATTTTAATGCATTCCTATTTAATTCCTTCTTTAAGTTCCTCAATATTCCTTAAGCGCGTCTGATAAGCAACTGATTTAAAAAAGAAAAGATGTTTCCGACATATGCAACACCATTGTAAACAATTGTTCTTAACACCTCACTACTTGTTTGTTATCTATTTTGCTATTGATTGTATTTGTAATTGTGTTGTTTCAAATAAATCTTTTTAAAGCTGAAATAGTTAAATAGCAGGAGAGACTCAGTTCTATAGCCTTGAGTGGCATCCAGTCTAGGAGAGTAAAACTTTTAATTCAAACTGTACCGGAGAAGGTTTGCCTCCTTCATACCATCTTGTCCGAGATAAACCATTTTTGCTGCTTCAGTACATGTGGTGCGATACGACTCTAATGAGTTACGGAACTCGTGATCATGTGATATTTTTTACGGTTTATCAACCTTTTTTTTATTGTCAGAATAATTACTTTCCTGTTTGCGATTAAATTTTTCAACAGTTATCTTGACTTTTTAAGGTACAAATTTCAGTTTTTTAACCCACAGCTAAGGAAGAAATGAATTATATCTTTCGCGATATTATTTGTGCGTAAGTAAACGTAAAATATCTATTGTGTTGAATGTATTTGCAATTTTGAAGTTTCAGATAAGAGGATTTTTAAGCTGAGTAAACATTTCTGAAAACGTGTTCTTGAGTATAAAACGCAACGTTCTACCTTTAATTTTATTGGCAAAGCAAAGAAAGAAACATATTGCTCGTTTATAGGACCGCACACCGAGTTTTTCATTCACAAAAAATCTTGGAAACAAACACAAAAAATAGATATGATATTACAATAAGGCGTTGATGAGAAATGGATCGTTTACAACAATATTCAGCGAAAAAGAACTTGGGTTAAGAAACGTGAGCCAACTTTAGCCAGCTCCAAAGCAGATCTTTATCCTAAGAACATCATGCTGTGTATTTGGGGGAGGGGATCACAAAAGAATGCTCTGCTTAGAATTTGAAAGAAATAAATGAAATCTTTGGCACAAAAAAATGGTGATTCTCTGAGCGTAGATTAGATGGAACAAGGCTGACAGTCGAAGGCACTTACTTCACCACGTAATATGATGAGTAAGAAGGGCTTGGGAAATTTGTGACGGGATAGACTAAAGGATTAAGGGTTTTGTAAATGGGTGACAGGAACAGTCAATGGGAATTATAAGGTCTTTCTAAGATTTAAAAAGGAAAGGATGTTTTTGATTACTCTGAAAAAAATCACGGCATAGATGACATTCCAATCACCTGTATCAAATTGGCGTCTCTCCAAAATTGAAGCAAGTTGTTTATGCTTGTATTGTATATGATTATATGTATGAATATTCAGCGGCATTAATAGTAATGCTGATAGAGATTCATATGAAAAGAATGATCTTGAACAGAAAATCACAATCACAGCCGTTTGGAGAGTGAGGGCCAAAAAGTTATGTAGAATGATGAAAGAGCTATGACTTCAATGTCCTGGAGAAGAACCATGTTATTAAATATGTGAATAAATTTTCTCTGTGTTTGAAGAAAGCAAGGATCAAATATAATTTAATACCTGACGAAAATTTTATTAAAAAATATTATATCTTAAAAATAAATGTTTCATAAATCAGTACTGAAAACAATTCTACTAAAATCGGTTGAAAACACTATTTTATATTCGTTTAAAAGTGCCCGCTCACGAAAGCAATTTCACAAAAAAAGTGAAAGTGAGGCCGTGTGCTAATTTTAGCGATCCCTACTGTTGTGGGATCTCCCCTTTTTCTATGATAATGGACTCAACTTGAGTATACATATACTGCTACCATAGAGAGATACCGTAAGATCCTTGAGATACCGACAAATACCGAAGGACACTGAGATTTCATGTAGAATACAGCGTCAGTATTTCATAGCAGGTCTGAGCTCCACTCAGCGAGAATATTATTAGGCTGTCCCAAAAGTTCGCAAGCACTTGCAAAAAATTGAAATTTTACTCGCCAAGTAATCTTAAAGTTAGCAGAAAACACTTGCAAAAAATTGAAATTTTACTCGCAAAAACAACAAAAAATATTGCTCAAAACAAAGACCATCATTTTCCAAGACTTTCTGCTATCTATCTGCAAGCTTTCGAATCTGGTCAAAGTACCATTCAGTCGGCTTCGAATCAAAGAATTCTTGACACGCTTCCTCGACTTCATCAAACGAGTCGAATCGGCGGCCCTTCAGAAAGTGTTGCATTGAGCGGAAAAGGCCGTAATCTGATGGAGCACAGTCAGGACTGTAAGCTGGATATGGCAGAACCTCAACGCCGTCCAGCTCTTCAAACTTGTCTTTGGTCTTCCTGGTGGTGTGTGGCTTGGCATTGTCCTGCTACATCAAAGCGCGCTTTCGGTTGATCAGGGCCGGATACATTTGCTTCAACTTTTCGTAGGCCCGCTCAGGTTACTGACAGTAAAGTTCGGCACTGATAGCACGACCATTCGGAACCAACTCAAAATGCACGATTCCTTCAAAGGTCCACCAAACGAACAACATGATTTTCTTGCCGAATCAATCTTGTTTTGGAACCGACGGTGTCTCTTGCCCTTTCTGAACCCATCGCTTGTCTCGATTGTGCTGGACCAGATAGACCCATTTTGCAAGTATTTACGAACTTTTGGGACCACCTAATATCACACAGCACCCGTCGGCTTCCGACATGGACTTACTAAACATACTACGGCTTCAATTCAGCGACTTGTATATATACTTCGTACTAACTGTATTCCTGGATTACTACTATCTTTACGTTTACTATACTTATTTTTCTATCTAAACTTGTGGTTGTTGTTCCTTTATTTTGTGCGATTCCCATTCCCGGAATCCACAACACCTACAAATAAAAAATAAAAGTAAAACACATTCTCCAGGTTAAAAGGAATATTTTTTTAAATTTCAACGCAATGTATTCAGACTATCAATCGTCACTTTGGTTTGGTGTATCTATATTTCTATCTTGTCCAGAGTAAGGTAGCGGACAGGACAAGATTCACTCGAGTGCTGAATGTGGCCCGCGGACCGGGGATTGCCGAGCGCTGCTCTATCGAGTGCTCAAAGACTTTATCTCGAGTTCGATACTCAAGATAAACCGTTCTAAAGCAAAAACAATAATCTAGGATTTGAATAAAAAAGTGTCGGCACATATTCTGAAACCATCATAAAAATACAGTATGATGAATTAGTAAATAAAGGCCCGGACGTATATGTAAGGTCGATAGACACCTCCTAACACACTAACTCGCATCTACGCTCTCAAACACTCTTGCCATCTACGCAACCCTCGTCCTCAGTATCCTTACACATCTATCACCCTCCTTCTGACATTTCCTATATCTAACCACTCTTTCTCATCACTTTCCCCTTTGTAACCCCCCTAACCACTCTTTCACATCGTTTTCCCCTATGTAACCCCCTAACCACTCATTCAGATCACTTTCCCCTATGTAACCCCCAACCACTCTTTCTCATCACTTTCCCCTTTGTAACCCCCCTAACCACTCTTTCTCGTCACTTTCCCCTATGTAACCCCCTAACCACTCTTTCTCATCACTTTCCCCTATGTAACCCCTTAACCACTCTTTCTCGTCACTTTCCCCTATTTAACCCCCTGCGCAACAGTGGCAGTGAAATGCCTTGCTTGAGGTGAAATGATTAAAAAAATAAAAGGTAAGAAAATTGAAGAGAGAATAGACTGAACCGTGAATAGGTTCGACCTGCACCAAAAATTGCTCCAAAACCAAAATAATAACCAAAAATGTCATTTTATTTTATTCAATACAAACCTGTTCAGAAATGTCTAAACTCTCAACGGTATGAACCCGCATTCTAAAACCAATGGTAAAGAAACAAATACGAGTGAGTGAACCGTTCGGTCTTGGCGAAGACCCCGCTTCTCCAGAACTTGCGGACTGGCGCAATAGAATTACAAACAAAGAACTTTACCATCTGTACTTATCAAACATTTGCAGGTTATTTAAAGCCAGAAAATACTTTTAGATTGTAAAAATATTTTTGAGACATTAAAGAATTGCTGATACAAGTTAACTAATTAAGTCATTGCTTGATAGAATAGATAGATTCATATTATGCTCAAACTAATTTGCGCTTAAGTGAATAAACCCGACCGGAATTGGAACTCGTCTATTCAATTTCTAGTTTTGAGTCGTTGCCCATTAGAGCCACGTATATATGGGCTTACAGTACCTGGTATTCCCAAGCGGACACATATCTAGGTACTGACCAGACTCGACATTGTTTAACTGCGGTCATCGAACTTAAACCGGTGATTTCTAAGTAATATGGCTGTAATATGACACGCATATTCAAGCTCACCGCACCTTGTATTCCCAAGCGGACACCCCCTACACTATCGGCCATAATTATTAGGCCACCCCAGTTTTTTTTTTAAAGAAATGATGTACTTCATACTATTTCTAGTATTTATTGCCAAATGAAAATAGAATGTTTTTTTATTATTACTTTGCAAAATTTTACAACGCAAGGAATCAAAGATGAACTCGTCCGAATTTTTTTTTTTAATCGTATCACCCCGAGCAAGGCGGTAACGCCACTGATGTGCAGGGGGCTACGTAATAGTGAAAAGACTGGAAAAGTGAAAACCGGAAACCACATCCTAAACAGGAAACAAGGGACGAGCCTCTTAGCCTGTTCAATAGATGTGGGTGGAGTGTGAACCGGGCGATAGATAGATCTATCTACTCCAATTAGAATTACCCTAAATTTTCTTCATTCTTTCATTGATGAAACTGCAATATAAGTAATTATTAAATATTTATACATCTATTTGATGTACATGTTATTGTGTAGTTTTAACAAACGAATCATTCTATTTTCATTTACAATTATTCACTTGGCAATAAATACTAAAAAATAGTATGAAATACATCATTTTTTCAAAACACTGGAGTGGCCCAATAATTATGGCCGGTAATGTATATATAGATATAAAATAGCAAATCTACAGGGTGCGATGGCTAAATTGTCGCTATTTGCCTTGTAAAAGTTTGCAAAGTAATAATAACAAAAGAACCATTCTATTTTCATTTACTATTATTCACTTGGCAATAAATACTAAAAAATAGTATAAAATCATTTTTAAAACACTGGGGTTGCCTAACAATTATGGCCGGTAGTGTAGTTACTAACAAGATTTAATATTGCTAAACTACGGCGAGCGTATTTGGTCCGCTAATTCAACGAGACATGCCCGTGAGATAATTTGAACCATCCGCAGCCCCTCATATTCCAAATCATTACTACCCAGGTATGACGTTGCTTAACCTCGGTGATCTACGGCAACCGTTGTTTCAAAGTGATATTTCCATAAACGATGATGTGACTCACAGACACACGGCCATAATGTCTCTCTCCTGTAAACATTCTTGCCGAGAAAAGTTATGCGAATGCTAGAAAATGACAAGTCGGCCATTTGTAGTCCAAACAACTCGACGTAAATACAATGTTAAGCAAAATAGGACATCAGCTTAAAAGTAACAAAGAGATTTTTCTGCGAGTGTAGAAAGTGAAACCGCCTCGAAGCGAAGAATGAGCGTCGTTTGAGGTTGATTTCTTTGTTCTTTTTTTGCTTTCGTTTGTTCATCCGTTTCTTTTTCCGTTTCCAGCTACAAAGCGACATTTTACTGGCTATCTCTCTTTTCTTTCCCGTTGTGCCTCCACGAATCGAATTCTATCTTTCTCTATTCTGTTTTAGCGAGAACTTGAAACAATCAACTCAGATAAATTTATTGTGGACCGATTGAACGTTTTTGTTTTTAGTCACATCAAAAAAAATCATCATTAGTCACATGACCGGATGCGATGGTAGGATCGCTCTCTCCATATGTCTCGCTCTCTGTGAAGAAGCTTCTAGTTTACTCAGTGAGGTTGTCGGAGCATTTATTCCTATGTTTATTGCTTCTTATTTTGCCAAAGATGTCGCCTTCTTGGATCGCAGGAAAAAGATTATTGGTTACTTGTGACGTTTTATACCATTTCAACTTTCTCTTCTTGACCGGGATGTACGTTCTGGTGCTGCTGATATCGGCTCGCAACGAGAAATCGTTAGAATTCCAGTTGAATTCATTGTATTTACTTACGTGCAAATACCATTAGCAAAAGTCGTTTTCCCTCCTTCTATAGGTTAAATAACAGGATAGAGTTCCGTATCCTTGGTTGGCAATTCGTCCCTCACTGAAATACTGCAGGAAAGATTATTGGTTACTTATGACGTTTTATACAATTTCAACTTGGTTAGCAATCAGTTGCCTTACCTTGGTTGGCAATCATTCTACCACAAAAAGGCTTCGGAGAAAGACTGCCCAATCAATCATAGTCTTTCAAGACATGATCGATCAAGCGTGTATCACATATGGCATTAACTGACTGACTGATTTCTTGACGAGGAGCTTACGGCCACATCAGGTTGAAAGGTCGGTTTTTGTTCGATAATTGATATTAACCAATATCGTACCTGATCAGTATTTTCATGTCTTACCACTTGGGAATAACAAGTGCTGTAAGCTTGAATGTAAGGGTGGTGTAATGGATAATGAATGAAAATTGTTTATCGGAGAACCAATTTCCAATTCAAGATGTTTTTTTTATCTTAACTTATCCATTGTGAAAGATATGAAACCAGCTGTTCTACTCCCTGTTATTCTCCCTGTTCTACTCCAATGGTTTAATTAGCAAGACTGGTATCGCTAAAATCATTATTATCTAAAAAAAATAAAATAAAATTGAATGCCAAATATTTAGATTTCGGCATTAAATAATAGCTGATACCCCGCTAAACAAGTTGATACCCCGCTAAACAAGTTGATACCCCGCTAAACAAAACACCTGACCAATAATCTTGACGGTAGATATGAGCTCTTCCATAAGATGGTACCTCACACGTTGTTATTTGAGATGAGATCTACATATGATTCAGATGCTGATTTTTCGAGGCAGGTGTTCGTCACACGGCTCGGCGTGACACATACTTTTTACTTTTTATTACATATGTCATCGAATATAAAAGACTCCAAAAATACACAGCTGACGTCTTCGGGACAGTGACGTGGTGGTTGTTATTTTGGACACAACTGCTATGGTTTGTGCTGTTTTTGAAAATATCTTTATTCTGGAATCCACTTTGATGATAATCAAACCAAGATAATTGAATTGTGGGATTTGTCTAAGTTTCTAAACACCAACATTAATCTTGCTTGAAAACCCTTTCTCCTTGTTCATCATGTGTTTTTATCGGCAATATTTTTTACGTTATATCCGGAGGATTGTTCATCTCGATGCTTCTACAGATTAATTTCTACTTTATTGGCAAATAGCCGATCAAGACTACTAATTTGAAAGTAACAAAATAATTAAAAAATAAATATTTTCCATAAGAATAGCGATAAAGTAGAGAGAGAGTGTTAGATGTAAAGGTCTGAACTGGTGGAACTAATGAATTTAGCTCGTCAGAACATTTTCGATGGAAATGACCGTTGAATAGAGAGAGTCTTATTTGTAAGGATGTGCGTTGTGGTGCAGTAGATATCGATTCTAAACGACAAATCGGGGAGCCGAGTTCGATTCCAGTTGAATTCCTTGCATTCACTTACGCACAAATACCCTTGGGAAAGGTATTAATCCATCTCTTCCTTCTGGTTATGGGTCAAATAATAGGACAGATTGGATTCTATAGCCTTAATCGGCAAGAAGTTCTACCGCAGAAAGTAATGGCAACCTACTGTGTGAAAATCTTCCCAGTCAGTTATATCTCTTTCGAGACATGATCGCCCAAGCGTGTATCACGTATGGCACTTAACTGACTGACTGTCTGACTAACTTATCTGTAAATCTGGGAGAACTAATGAATGTATCAAGTCAAAACATTTACGATGGAAATAGCGATAGGTTAGAGAGACACTTACCTGTAAATGTGTGAACGGGTGGGTCTAATGAGTGTAGCTCATCATAACACTTTCCATGGAAATAGCGATAGAATAGAGACGGTCTTGCAACGTTTCGCTAGTGGAAAACGGTTGCAGGGTGAAAAGTAATTAACCACTGACAAGACCACCTAAACTGCTTTTGAAGGTTTAAAATTTACTTTACGCAGCAGCAGCAGCGCAAACACTCAATTGTCCGACTAATCTATCTTATAAAAATCCTACCAGTCTGGAAGCTAAAACCATGTATTTTCTTGTACGGTATAAAGAACCGATCGTTTTTTCAGCATCTTTAGCGATTGATTGTATATATCAGTTCCACTTCACGTCGGGGGAGAATTTGCGTCCAAATAGACAATAAAAAAAAGGGAGCCCCTTGAAAATGCAACTATTCATCATGACTGGTGATGATTTGGGTTCTGCTTGGGGGGTGAAAAAAGTCATAATCTTGGTTTTGATTGCATTCAAAGTTACAAGCCAGTTTTCTCCATCGAGCTGATAAAGTTTGGTTAGAATAGCGATCAGTTGTTAGCCTCGTGTCATATAGATTTTTGTAGGTGTATCCATTAACTCAGAACTGCACACACCGTTAATATAAAACTGATCCCCCTATTGGGACCTGAAATGGTAGTGCGCTGCTTCACTTATATGGTATAAATCAGGGATGTTACGGTGCAGTGGATGAGAATGTGATCAAAGCTGAGATAACAGGAGGGATGGAAAATATGACACAGAGATCTGAAGAAGCATTGGAATGGCGAAAGATGCCTTCCAGAACGTAAATAACGTTATTAAGAAAGATGAAAATTTCGTTACTGTTAAATCTCTGTGCAATATGAATCGCTCTATTTGACACAAATGATGAAGAAACTTGAAGCGAGAGAGATGCGGCTTTACTCTTGAAAAAAAATATTTTGGAAGGTTTTGTAATATATAATTTCCTATATGTGCGTTGTGGTGCAATGGATATCGGCTCAATGTGTTGAACGGCTGTACAATATCTAACCTCCTATATAGCAGTGAACGCTAGACAATCCCCTCACAGGTGAAGAAGAGATTCAAGCGACAGATATGTGGTTATACTGACTAGTGTCCATAGAAACAAAGAAAAAATTGTTGGACAGCTCTGTAATATTCAATCTCCTATATGGCAATGAATGCTGGTCAATCTTCTCAAAGATGAAAAGACGTGAGACAACACAGATGTGGTTTAACCGACGGATGCTAAGAAAGAAAGAAACAAAGAAACAAAGAAACAAAGAAAGAAACAAAGAAACAAAGAAAGAAACAAAGAAACAAAGAAAAAATCAAGAAAGAAAGAAACAAAGAAATTAAGAAAGAAAGAAAGAAAGCAAAAAGAAATTAAGAAAGAAAGAAAGAAAGAAAGAAAGAAAGCAAAAAGAAAGAAAGAAACAAAAGAAAAAATCAAGAAAGAAACAAACAAAGAAATTAAGAAAGAAAGAAAGAAAGAAAGAAAGCAAAAAGAAATTAAGAAAGAAAGAAAGAAAGAAAGCAAAAAGAAAGAAACAAACAAAGAAAAAATCAAGAAACAAAGAAATTAAGAAAGAAAGAAAGAAAGAAAGCAAAAAGAAATTAAGAAAGAAAGAAAGCAAAAGAAAGAAAGAAACAAAGAAAAAATCAAGAAACAAAGAAAGAAAGAAAGAAAGAAAGAAAGAAAGCAAAGAAAGAAAGAAAGAAAGAATTAAGAAAAGAAGAAATTAAGAAAGAAAGAAAGAAAGAAAGAAAGAAATGAATAAGAAAAGAGAGAAGGAAAGAAGGAAAAAGTGTGGAGTTGGATTAACAAAGTTTTCTCTGTTCTTTGAGGATATTTGCATTAATTTCTTAAAAGATTAATAAGTTATGAAAGATTAGTTTTATTGGAGAAAGAATTGATATACATATTCGTGATACTCTTTTTGGTGAATCTATTTAATGAATCACCCTTTAACCTCGATAACTACTTCAATTTTAAGTCTGAAACTTTGACATGCACAAATGAGATGATCCTTATGGTGGTAGTTAAAAAAGGACTTCATATTTGTTATTGTTATGAGAACGTAGGTTGACTTCCTTCTTAAATAAGCACCTACTTAGAAGTTCAATCAATTAATTTCTGCAGAGTTAAGTGGCCCTGTTTAGGTGATGCAATCGTGAAGATTGTAACTCATCCACTCCTCGGTCGTAACAGTGCATAGGCTTGGTGATGGGTGTACGTTCTTATTTTATTTCCACCCTGTATCCAAGTCATCAGAATCCTCTCCGCCTCCTGAATATGACGATAAACTACATCCTCTAAAGCTTCTAATCAAGAGATTTTGATGTGCATAAAACTGCCTTTTAATTGCTGTTGTTCTCAGGTCCACACTAACCCGGGATGGTAGCACCTGTTAGGGTCCCAGCTATGGGATAATTATAAACTACCAAACTGTAGTTAAAAACTATGAAAATCTACAGATATATTTTTTTATAGTGACGGTAACAGTAGTACGATTTCATAGTAAAAATTTTACCAGCAATACGTTTTTGGAAGGAAAAAAATAGTACCAGAGATACATTTTTAAAAGATAAATTACTAAGTCTCACAAGAAAATTAATTTCGACATTAAATGACCCATAAAGTGTTGATATGCTTCTAAATATGCTTCTAAACAAACAAAACAAATAAACCTTTCCACCACTATCTTATAATTAACAATATTGACATTTAAGCTTGCAACTTTCAAGAAGCGAGCAATTGCTAGAACCTAGGAAAGCTAGAAACTATTTAGTTACGTAAAACAGAATGTCAGTGGAAATAATGAGACTATGCACACAAAAAGGGAATCATTTAACGAAAACCGTATAATGCCCTGTCGGTTAGAGCTTCAGAATACGCCGACAATAGCTCTGCGGAAAAATAAAAAAAAAAAAAGAGGCCGCCTGTTTTCATAATATCTGGAACGGAAACTTGGCGATTGAATGCTTAAAGAGTCAGGGTCAGAATGTTCTGTTTCTCAACACACCACTTTGGCTCTCACTTGGACTAAACGGGTGGTCGAAGATACCTGATAAATCGGTTGGTCATATCAAGTTCTACCGCCTATAACTATATCAATTTATTGAGTACTTTATAAGAAAATATAATACCACAAATACACACAGTCGGCTCGAAGAGATCTATTTAGACATGGTTATAAAAATACGTGAGTTGTGGTGCGGCGGGTATCGGCTCGGAACAAGAAATCGGGGAACCAAGTTCGAATTCCAGTTGAAGTTTTTGCATTCACTGACGCGCAAATACCCTTGGGAAAGATATTAATCTGTCTCTTCCCTCTATTTATGAGTTAAATAGCAGAACAGAGTGGGTTCTATAGCCTTAGCTGGCAACCAGTTTACCGCAAAAAGCAATGGCAACCTACAGCGGGATAATCCTCTGCCCAGTCAGTCATGTCTCATTCGAGACATGATCGATCAAGCGTGTATCACGTATGGCACTTAACTGACTGACTGAATATAATCGCTGGAAACATGATTAAGGCTTCTACTAGGCATAAAATGGGGGATCGGTTTTTATCGTTATAAAGTAATAAACTGATCCCCCACTAATTACTACTTAATAATATAATATATTTCTTCTCCCTCTATCTATTAGTCAAATAAGAAGACAGATTTGGTTCTATAGCCTTGGCTGGCAACCAGTTTACCGCAGAAAGCAATGGCAACCTACAGAGGGATAATCCTCATTCGAGACATGGCAACCTACAGAGGGATAATCCTCATTCGAGACATGATCGCCCAAGCGTGTATCACGTATGGCACTTAACTGACTGACTGAATATAATCGCTGGAAACATGATTAAGGCTTCTACTAGTCATAAAATGGGGGATCGGTTTTTATCGTTATAAAGTAATAAACTGATCCCCCACTAATTACTACTTAATAATATAATACATTTCTTCTCCCTTTAGCTATTAGTCAAATAACAAGACAGATTGGGTTCTATAGCCTTGGCTGGCAACCATGCTACCGCAGAAAGCAATGGTAACCTACAGCGGGATACTCCTCTGCCCAGTCAGTCATGTCTTTTTCGAGACATGATCGCCCAATGCGTGTATCACGTAGGGCACTTAACTGACTGACTATAAACATACCAATTTGTTCACTTAAAATGGTTTAATATTCTCTCTCGAATACGACTATACTGGTTTGTGTAGCACTGACCTGTCAAGGCAAGTGATTGTCTCCCTTGATACGTCCAAATGTTCAGTTCCGAGATGGGTGTGGAGCACTGGCAGTGAATATTAATGCATAAATTATGAATAATGAAAACAAAAATCCCAGAAGATATCTTTCAAACTCTGATTCTGAAAAGCAAATAATGATTTTCCAAGATTTCTCGTGCTCGCATCCCTAGAGGAAACTCTTCCAGAAAAACTTTCCCCTTTCCTAATTGGAAAAATGTTATTCAGTAGGATTAACCCCAAAACAGTCAAGGAATTGAAAATGGAAACTTGCTGGTAAAAGTGGAAAATAGGAAACACGCCGAAAACTTAATAGAGATGAAGACATTTCGAAATAAATCCTTTCCCACCATGAAAGATTAAATACATCTAAGGGAGCTATTAGAAGCAAAGAGATGTGTCTGTCCACACCTGAAAAAATAACATCTGCCGTAGGAATCTAAGGTATCACTGACTAACATAGAATCACAATTAAAAGAAAATTGGAAACCATTACATCAGATACTTATATCCTTAATTTTGTCACAGATGAAATTACAGGAAAAATAAAATAAGGGTACAATATTGAGCTGATGAAACTATATTTCTGGGAGGAAATTAAGTGGATATCTGACCCAGAGTAAAAGAAAGTGAGAAGAAAGAACTTCAAGAAAACTGAATGCATTGTCACCAGCAAAAGGAAGAGCCCAATATGCCAACTACAAGTCTGAGAAACTAGAAGAGAACAAGTAAAAAAATAAAAATATCTGGGAAGTGTTTTGATAGAGAATGGAAAGTGCGACATGGAGAACCAAAGACGCATTGGCATAGCCAAAGACGCATTTCAGAAGTTAACCAGAGTCCTGAAAGACAGGAAAATCTCAGTAGAAACAAAGAAAAAAGTGTTGGATTGCTATGTGATATCTGTCCTTCTGTATGGAAGTAAATGTTGGACGATCTCATCAAGGATGAAGGAGGGGCTTGAGGCAGCAGAATGTAGTTTTACAGAAGGATTCTGAGGAAACAATAAGTGTTAGGAGGGGTTTAAGGATGAAGAAGAGGCTTTAGGCAGCAGAAATGTGGTTTTACAGTAGGATGCTGAAGATACCATGGGGCAGGTGTTGGAAAGCATGCAAACGAGAATAGAATCCATTGCTAAATCCGCTGATATGAAAGTCGGTTCTCTGTGCAGGGCCCGGAGGTTTTTCCCGTATGAATCTATCCTGCACATTTATAAATCTACCATCCGCCCGTGCATTGAATACTGTTGCCATATCTGGTCGGGTGCCCCTGCTATTCTCCTTGGGCTTCTCGACAAGGTACAGCGGAGGGTCTGTAATGTGATCGATACTGACTTGGCAGACCGCCTGCAGTCTCTCTCTCACCGGCGCGACATGGCTTCCCTGTGTCTCTTCTATAAATACTTCCATGGCTTCTGCTCCGATGAACTTAGATCACTGGTGCCCCCTAGGTTCGAATTTGCACGAGATACTAGATTAGCAACTAGATCCCACCCTTTTACAGTGAAACCGATAAAATGCAACCGCAATTTCTACTCCAACAGTTTCTTTTCTCGCACTTCCCGACTGTGGAATTCCCTTCCACATGATTGCTTCCCCGACAACTACAATCTCCAGGAGTTTAAATGTAAGTTCAATAGACACCTCCTAACACACTAACCATCTTTCAAACACTCTTCCCATCTACCCAACCCCCAGCCTCGGTATCCTTACCCATCTATCACCCTCCTTCTGACATTTCCTATATCTAACCACTCTTTCTCTTCGGGTTCCCCTATGTAACCCCATGCAAAATAGTGGCAGTGGAATGCCTTGCTTGGGGTGAAATGATTAAAAAAATATGAAATAGAGACAAGCATAAATAAACGGCTTGTTAATAACAGACATATCACCAATAGTGGTTTGCCTTCAGGAAACAGTCCTGTGAAAAAAAATGACAAAGCAAATATAAAAAAAAAAATTCCAGCAATATAACTACAGACTTGACACTGGGCTTCAAGTGCTAGGCGGTACATCCCTACTAATTAGAAATAATCTACCTTAAAGTAAAATATATTTAATAACAACTTTACATGAGACTGCTGTTAAAGTAACCTTCTTCTTCTTCTTCTTCTTCTTCTATGTGCCCTGTCCCTTCAGGACGTAGGCGATCATGGATCTCCACGTCTCCCTATCCCTTGTGGCTCTTAGTATGTTTGCTCCTGTTGCTCCTGGCAACCCCCGTTCCGTCATCCACCTGATCAGACCCTGCAAATATGTTATCCGCTGCCTTTCTCTGTCTCTCCTTCCTTCTATCTGTCCAGTCAGTATCAGGTTCTCCAGGCTCTCCTTCCTCATTGCATGTCCCAGGAACTTCAGTTGTCTCTTCCTGATGCTCAGCATCAATTTCCTTTTTGTTGCCATTCTTTCTAACACCTCGTCGTTGCTTGTATGCTCAGTCCACGATATCCGTAGCATCCTTCTGTAGAACCACATTTCGGCCGCTTCCAGTTTTGTCCTCATTTTCGATGATATTGTCCAGCATTCACAGCCGTATTGAAGAACTGACATCACGTAGCAGTCTAGCACTCTTTTCTTCGTTTCAATTGAGATTTTCCTGTGTGTTAGTATTTTGCTCATCTTCTGGAACGCGTCCTTTGCCATGCCAATTCGCCTTCGGATCTCCGTGTCGCACTTTCCATCCCCTGTTAGAACACTTCCTAGGTACTTAAATTCTTGGACTTGTTTGATTCTGTTATCCCCCACCTGTATTTGGCATTTTGGGTTGTATCTTTTGCTGATGACCATGCACTCAGTTTTCTTAAAGTTTATTTGTAGTCCCTTCTTGTCACTCTCCACTGCTACCTTCTGTATGAGATCTTGCAGTTTCCTTTCTGTGTCCGCAATCAGTACTGTATCGTCCGCGTATCTTATGTTGTTCAGGTTGTGGCCTCCAATAACAAATCCTGGTGTGTCATCTAGGGTCCTCAAAATATTCTCGCTGTATAGGTTGAACAAATCCGGTGAAAAGACACATCCTTGTCTTACGCCTTTTTCTATCTTTGTGTATCTACTGAGGTCGTTACCTGTCCGTATGCAGGCCGTTTGCTGCCAGTAGAGATTCTTGATTATTCTTATGACTTTGCCGAAAATGTCGAGGTTGCCTAGCATTTCCATCAATTCTTTGTGTCGTATTTTGTCGAATGCTTTCGCGTAATCAATGAAGCATAGGTACAAGTCTTTCTTCTTTTGTAATACCCTTTCAGAGAGCATCCTAATCATGAATATGGCGTTCCTTGTTCCAGTGTCCTTGACGAATCTGGCCTGATTCTGCTTCTCGCTCTATTCATCAGGATTCTGACAATCAGTTTTGTAATGTGACTCATTAACCTGATAGTTCTGTGTAGTTCGCACTCGTTTGCACCAGGTTTCTTCGGCAGCGCTATAAATATCGACTTGCATAGGTCTTCTGGTATTATTCCGCTGCTATAAATTTCGTTTATTATGTCGGTAATCTTTTCTATGCCATATTCTTCTAAGGCTGTCAGCAGCTCTATCACTATGCCATCTGGGGCAGGTGCTTTGTTTCTGTTCATTTTGGCCATTGCAGCTTCCACTTCGGATTTTAGTATTTCCGGTCCATCCATCTCCTTGTGTATTCTCGGTTGTTCTCTCTTGTCGCAAAAGAGATCCTTTATGTATTCTTCCCATCGCTGGAGTATTCCTCTTTCTCTAATGATTGTCCCTTCCTTGGATTTTATGCATCCTGTTGAGAAACAGGTTTTTTGTCCTGTCAGTTCTCTTATCTCTTTATGCATCTCTGCTTTGTTGTTCCTGCTCAGTCTCTCTACTTCTGCATATTTGTTGTTGAGCCATTCCTCTTTGGCTTGTCTGCATTTGTTCCTTATCTCCCTGTGAAGTTTTTTGTACTCTGCTCCGTGTCTTGGCGTTATTTTTTGTCTCCTTTGCATCATGTGGAGGATCTCTTCGGTCATCCACTCGTTTTTTCTTTTGCGTCTGATTTCCTTTGGGCCAATGTTGTTCGCTGAGGTCACCATCGCTTCCTTTATTGAGTTCCATTTTGAGTGTCCTTTTCTAATTTGTTCTTCATATTTCTTTCTCACGCTGTTAGTGTATTCTTTCTGCAGGGTGAGGTCATCCACAAGCGTGTCGTATTGCAGCCTTGGTGATGTGCTGGGCTTCTTCATTCTCCGGAGTTTTATCCTTAGTTTGCAGAAGACTGGGACATGGTCACTTCTGCAGTCAGCACCTGGATATTTTTTAGCATTGGACCACTGCATTCCTGAATCTTTTGTTTGTAGTTATGTAGTCTATTTGGTTCTTCGTGCCACCTCCTGGGATTATCCCGCAGTAGGTTGCCATTATTTTATGCGGTAGACTGGTTGCCAGCCGATGCTACAGAACCCAATCTGTCCTTTTATTTAACCCATAACTGGAGGAAAAGTAGAATTTATACTTTTTTCAAGACACATGATCGCCCAAGAAAGTAACCTTAAACAGGCCAATAAACATATGCTCAGTATATATCCCACTGAATGAACCAGTAAATGACGCCGAATTTCATTAAAAATTAAGGCAACTCCCTGCACCCATTATTATACTAGGGGACTTTAACTGTCAAAAAAACGCAAAACCAAATGGGAAAAACCTTAGAAATAATAAAAACAACAATGATTTATAGCATTTACATTATTCGGACTATCGTCATCAATTTGATGTAATGAATATGTGAGGTAATGAATATACATACACCTTGGTTTCCCCTCACAATAATATAAATGGTTGGTGTCAGCCATAAATACAGAGTAAGGCGGGGACGGACATTCGGTCTACGTCTATTGACTACGCCTATTGCATAAGCCTACGTCTCAGCATACTGCATGCGACAGCAACGAGTACCCGTCCCTGACGTCTACTTCCTAGATTGTCCTACCCGGTTACATTTTCCAAAACCGTTTAGCTACTTCGAATAATATATATTTATCTTTCCGATATTTGTGTGTGTGTCTGTTTATCTGTCTGTATGTCCATTATACAAATCCACAATTTTTATCTGATTCTCACTAAACTTCATACACATATTCTTTAGGCTGAGTCTGAGCTCCAGGACCATGGATTAGTTTTAAAGCTTTAATTACACCCAAGCAACGCCGGGCTATACTGCTAATATATATATATATATATATATATATATATATATATATATATATATATACTAGATGCGATTGGTAAATTGTCGCAATCATTTTATTATTTCAAATATTCTTAAGGCTGAGTCTGAGCTCCAGGACCATGGATTAGTTTTAAAGCTTTCATTACACCCAAGCAACGCCGGGCTATACTGCTTATATATATATATACTAGATGCGATTGGTAAATTGTTGCAATCATTTTATTATTGCAAATATTCTTTAGGATGAGTCTGAGCTCCAGGACCATGGATTAGTTTTAAAGCTTTCATTACACACAAGCAACGCCGGGCTATA
The DNA here is from genome assembly GCA_037127315.1 of Ascarosepion bandense. NCBI lineage: Eukaryota > Metazoa > Mollusca > Cephalopoda > Sepiida > Sepiidae > Ascarosepion > Ascarosepion bandense. Next base: position 635,229 of record JBBBDQ010001662.1, on the reverse strand, counting down.
CTGCTAGTTTGATTAAATTTTAACAATTACGATCAAAAGCATGGAAAATAACTAAAGAAAAAAATAGACAAACTAGCAAACGCAATTCTGCTACAAAAACAAAATCTATACGGAATATGATTAGGAAAATAACAGGCAAACACCCTAGAAACGCTATAAAACACTTTTCTATAAATAAGTGTAAAATAACCACTAAAAGAATATCACTGATCAACTAACCAAAACAATCACTAAATCTAATCTACCAAAAATTATAGCCAACAATTTTTAAAGTTCAAACAAAAAAAAACTAATCTTTAAGCCGAGAGCTATAATGTACCATTTACCCTAGAGGAACTAGATGAACATTAAAGAAAGCCTACAATATAGAGGTGAGATGATATCAACTACGAATTCATAAAAGAGTTGCATAACAAATCATTACAAATGTTATTAAAATTTTATAACAATATTTGAATAAATGGTAACTTCTCAGAAATGTGGTGGTAGGCTTTCATCATCCCTATTCCAAAACCTTGAAACGATCACACAGACACTGAAATATACAGGCCGATAGCAATAAACAGCTGTCTATGGAAAACTATGGTCAACAGCAGGTTGACTTGGTACCTGGAATCGAACAGCTTAATCAGAGAATTCTAATGTCCTTTCAGGGAAAAAAAGAAGCACTGTGGACCACTTAATAAACCTAGAAACCTTTGTAATAGAAGAGAGAATTTCCTGGAAAACCGAAGATTTCAAGATCATATAGGAAGTACGTTATCGAAACGTGCATTTATATATATATATATATATATATATATATATATATATATATATATATATATATATATAGTCATCCGCAGACGGATCTCTTTCGCTGTATCACAGCTTATCAGTACTGTTAGACAGCCGATTGCCTTTTTACCCAGATTGAAACCCGACCGAATTGGCGTTAGTCGGCGATTCTACCTCTGAGCTACGGGCGCTCCATAGAAGGAGGCAGACTTTTTAGCGTGTATATTATCATTATACACGCCCAATAGCTGAGAGTGTTCTAATTCATTGCTGAATGAACGATGCGTAGATGCCAAAGTAGCTACTGTTTTTCAAAGTCTATATAGTTTATTTATATACATAAATACATAGATAGATAAAGAAAAAGTGTCGTAAGTTAATTTTATTTACCTGAGTATATTCTTTAACGAGATCTTCCGGTTTTGGTCCGAGGAAAATGTAGAAGTCAAATATTCCACCAATTGTTCGGTATGTTACGGCAGGTGTCGGCAATGGTTGAAGTAATATATCTGTAAATAATCAAAAGGATTCATTCTTTTGTTGATAGAAAATTTAGTGACGGATATTTTAAATTAGTAAGAGAGCAAAGCTGGATATATATGTTTCCATACTTTCTTGAAAATTAATCTTCCAAGCGTGTTAAAAGTATTTTTTAATTTTTTGACAATATTTGATCATCATTCTAATATTTTAGTGTAAGTTTTCCCAGATGTTTAAAGTTCTGTAAAGTGTTTTAGCTGAGTTTGGAAAATATAACACCTTGCTACCAGTGAGGAATAACATGTATATTTAATCATATGTATTTAACAGCTCTGTTATATTACATAGAACACTATTATATTAACACCAGTACTGAAGCGATATATACGCGTAATATAGCAATCTGGCCCCACCCGAGGAAGGTTGATGCAATCGATGGTGTTTCCCGTCGGTGAAGGGGTCGGCGAACGACAAGACAGGTGTTTGAGAAATACATCCTGTCGGGGCCTGGAGCGGATGTCGCAGGGTTATGAGTCGGGCTCGTTTGACCTTATTTCCGACAGCGGCGGAAATGACTACGGAGGCAAACAGAAGAGGTGTCTCTTGGAATTACGTGGGCGTTGCGTGGGCGAGGCAAAACCGGACGGAAAAGTCCCGGTTCTAGAAGACTATAAAAAGACCTCGACACACGGATTCGCCAGCAGAGAACGGCCAGTGGAAGCAGAGAGACACCACAGGCAAGACTACACTCCCGTCGACCCATTCTATGTGCGCTCTCACTCTTCCATTCTCTGTTCCACACGGGTTCGTCGTCAGGAATAAAAATATAACCTTATATTTTTATATATGCGTGTTCTCGTTGTTTGTCGTCGTACGGCGATATATAACATACGGAGGGGGGCAAAAACAGGAACTTTTTAACAATACAATAAAAATCTTTTATTCAAAGTAATTGAAACCTTAAAACATGCTGTTTAAGAAACAATGATGGAATTTTCATTTTTTTTTTTAATTACGTCCTGTAGATAGCGTCCTCCTGTACGAATGCGTGCTTGAAATCTGCTGTTGAGATTCCTGATTGACCGCTGCAACATCTCAGCTGGGATACTGTGAATTTTATCCTGAACTCTCTATTTTAACTTATTGAGAGTTTTTGGTCAAGTCGTGTACACTTTACTCTTGAGATAGCCCCACAAGAAAAAAAAATCACAAACGGACAAGTCTGGTGATCTAGAGAGCCATAGAACATTACCGAATCTTGAGATCACACGGTTACCGAACAATTCTCGCACAGCCTTTAATGCTTGCCGTGCAGTGTGTGATGTCGCTCAATCCTGTTGAAACCAGGTTTCTTGAACGTGTGAAAAATTGTTCAATTCAGGTGTGTCCATGTAACAATTCGCAGTAACAGTGAGTGAGATCTCTTGTTCATTTTCAAAAAAATAAGGTCCGATGATCCCATGTAATGAAACATACTGTCACCTTACTAGCGTGTAAAGGGCGCTCATGAACTTCATTAGGATTTGTGCCAGCCCAGTAACGGTAGTTCTGCTTATTCACGTAACTTGTGAGATGAAAATAGGCCTCATCTGACATCCATAACTTGCTTAGAAATTCATCTTGATCTATGGTTACTGAAATGAGAGATTGTTTACTTCGTAAGGCCACATGATCAAGTGCTGCCACTTGATCATGTCTGTCAATACACATTTCACAAATTCTCATTTTTGGTGTCACCCTATATATATTAACAATATAAAAAATAATGATCTAAAACACATCTATCGTACACCAAGAAAACAACAAATTAAAACTACAGATCCTCGAGAGAATATATATATATATATATATATATATATATATATATATATAAAGCTTAAACCGTCACTTAATAGAATCAGCTACGAATACTGCATTATTGTTTTAAAATGTTTATAAAAAAATGAGTATGTCATTACAGTACAAAAAATCCATAGTGGATAATTTTCACGTTCTAATGAAAAATAAATATAACTGCCAAGGCAAAAAATTACAGTAATATATACCAACACAAACAATTTTACAGTAATATATAGCAACACATCTTTCATTTAGCATACACGCAAGATTATTCGTGAGTATGAACGGATATATATATATATATATATATATATATATATATATATACACGAGTATAGGGTACGTATGGATGGAATAATATTCCTTATCCAATGAAACACTATCCTTAAAAAAGTGTTCAATACAAAGTAGACCTAATAATATTTATTCAGAAATTATAATATGATTATGTTATATCACTACAAAAGTAGCTATTTTGTTTCGACACTTCTTGTGTTTTGTCAAGTGATGTGGTTTATTTTAAATTGAATGGTTTTAAAAGGTTAAAAACAAGGAAAACCCCTTTAATCAGGGAGGCATTGTTGTATGTACAATGTGAACCAATCAGAGTAAAGCAACTTCTAATTTGGAGAATATGTGAGCAGACTTAAAAATATTTTTTAGTATTAATATTTGATTAAATTGAGATCAGCACTATTAATTAACTATTATATTTACTTTATTATTGATACAAATTTAAAAAGAAATTTCTAAGTTTAACAATTTATTAAATTTAGAAAGTTATTCATATATTAAACGAGGAAGAGAAAGAACGCACACGCAAATAAACCTACAGACATCCACACATGGAAAAATAGACGCGTATATTCACAAACACTGGCAAACAGACACATATACAGATTAATATACCCACGCATATATACATACACAAATTACAAAATTTTGTTTTTATCGACTTGTCAATTTGTCTGTTAAATTTTAAAGCTCTATTTGGGCACATATATGAACTTTCAAAATCCTACCTACATGTGTATGTGTACTTTGACTCATATACAAAAGTCTACTTGTCAATGCTAAATACTAAAGCATATATATATATAAATGTGTGTGTGTGTGTGTGTGTGTGTGTGTGTGTGTGTGTGTGAATTAATAAATATATACATGTATATGGGAATACACACATGTATAAAAAATAGTATTCAGGTATTAATAAAACAGGGTTTAGTATAAACAGAGCTATTATATATTAATAAATATGCATATTATCCTACGTGAGTGGCACGACTCGGAGTTTCGTGCATTACACAATCATCAGGTGCATATTTCAAACTGACCGTTTAAGAGTGTTAGATTTATGTTCACGCGATGTTCGTGGAAGTTAAATCCTATTATGCTAGGGTACTATTTATTAATTTATCAAGAACATAATATAAATAGGCAAAAATTAAATGAAAATGAATACATGAAATTTAAATATAAATTTTTAAAAATTCTTAAAATTCATAGAGATGAATTCAAAGTGTAATTCATAATTATTATTAATAATAAAGAATATTTGAGTGGAAAAGAAAGAAAGAAAGAAAGAAAGAAAGAAGAGAGTCAGTATTAATCTGGGTCTAAGTATTTAAGTAAGTGTTGTGAAGTAGTTTTCGCACTGAAAGTTATAATGGTGCTATGTCGGTTGCTAATCGACTTAACGCACCCTAAATATTAGGAACTTGGTAATCTTCCACTGAAAAGCTGACTCCTTAGTATTCGGCTAACTGCCGACTAATATTAACTGCCTACTAGTTCTACTGAACTCCAACAGAACTCTAAAGAACTCTCTAGAACTTCTAAGAACTCCTATGAACTTCCGAAGAACTTTTCGAGTTAACTTTCTGTTAACTCTTATTAATATATGAGGGAGAGTTCATTATCTGAGGAATAGGTGTGTTTCACCATAACACTAAGTTTGTTTATTTGTATTTTTATGGCAACATATGGTAATTAATTCACTTTTTTGTTAAGTAGATAAGGGTTATTTGTATGATTTAAGATGGCAAGTTCTTCTAAAAGACATAAGATAAATCTATCTCTTTATCCATTATAAGATTTGGGTTTAGAGACGAAATTTAAAGTAATAATGAGTCCTTCTTGCTTTTAATTACCAGTAATATGTGGATAAAGCGGTACACTTGGTCTGAAAAAAGTGCGGCCAAAAAACCAATGGGCATTATATTTAAAAGAAGGCCTTACCCATTGCGTTACTGTTTTTCAAGAAAACGCTGTTAGAGTTTCCATCATTCTCCAAATTCACGTAGTAAGCATGTGCGCCATACAGATTGCCCGGACCCTAGAGCAGAAATAAAAACTGGTTTATTGTAAAACAAATATTGGAGGTCATCTACATTCAATCAAAATAACCCACACTTAATTACATTGCATTTTGACATATGGTTTTGTTAAGATTTCGGTCTCTCACGCGCTGTGACAGCCAGGAACCGCATTACAAATTTACGAACTGCGTCTGCTATTTGGTGACTGTTATCGTCGCATAGCAACGTTTTATGTTAACACAAGATATAATCATCTTTGATGGTGGTTGTCTTTATGTTTTCTCTCTTAGACGTATTGCCAATAGAAACGATTCATAAAAAATAGACATGCAATCCATACGAATAGTCATAATAACAACAATAAGAGGAAGATTGCTTATTCAATTGGTTTTCTTATTATTCTTATATCCCTTAGTAGTCGTTATTTTCGGTACGATGCAATTTATAGGATATTCTTTTAGAAAGTCTACTTTTATTTTTTTAGTTGTCGATAACGCTATTTCAGACGGGTTTAATAAATAAGTAATTGAATATACAGCGGGGCAAACGATTGAATAAAGTTTGTAAACATAATATATATATGCAAACTTACCTGCCATCTTTCTGATCATAATTCAATTAAGCAACATTTCTTAGAAAAAAACATAACCATGTAGGTAATATTAGACAGATTTTAGTCGATAACATGAAAATACCCAAACACAGTAAAAAGAACCTTCAGATATTGAAGGTCATCTACATTCAATCAAAACAACCCTCACTTCATAAAATCGCATTTCAATCTGGTCACAACACATTACATTGCATTTAGACATATGGTTCTGTTAAGATTTCGGTCTCTCACGCGGTGTGACGTCATAGAACCGCATTGCGTCTGCTATTTGGTGAGTGTTATCGTTGCATGGCAATGTTTTATGTTAACACAAGATATAATCATATTTGATGGTGGATGTCTTTATGTTAACGTTCTTGTAACTTCTCTGAAGATGGCTCATGTGAGCCGAAAACTTAGAACCAACTAATAAAAAAATATCCAAATGTTGAACAATTTTTGTTAAAAATTTAAATTAAAGCCAAAATAAGACGTTTAGAACGGTTCAGGATTAAAAATAATAGATATCAATTATCAGTTATATTTAACAAGATAGATAGATAGATAGATAGATAGATAGATAGATAGATAGATAGATAGATAGATAGATAGATAGATAGAAAGAATTTTATGCAACCAAAAAAGTTATCAATGATTCTGTATTTTTAAAATATACCCCGATAATCAGTATCACTGCTTTTCTTAAATTAATCAATAAATAAAATACTTTTTATTTTGCAAAATTGTTTATTTAACATCTTAATATGCTAAAAAATTTGTAAAAACATTCTCATTATTATTATTTTAGAATTTTACAGCAGTGGCAACCTTTGTTAAACGAATGTTAACTTTTTCTTTCCCTTTAATCTTTTTTTTTAATTACTTTCGTTACAAGGACTAGTGATGGTAACAATTTTTTTAAATATTTAAGAACTCATTTGATCATGAATAAAAAGAAAAAAAATAAGAGAAGAAAAGAAAAATGACAGTCTCTCTCTCTCTCTCTCTCTCTCTCTCTCTCTCTCTCTCACACACACACACACACACACACATAATACTCTAGTGTAATGTTTTGTTTTGTTGAGTGGCTGTTTCTTGTATTTTTTCTCCAGCGTCTTTTTCTTTGAATTCAATTGCGTCTCTGTCTACTTTTGCTTGATAAGCCATTTAGGAGAATAAAAACTTCGAAATACAGCCCGCAACTGAAGGTGTTAATCGTGCCTAGGAGTGAATGGCTACTGCGTTATGAGGTTGCAAACGATTCCTTACAGGCTTTGGAACCCTGTTTGTAAAACAAAACGTTACCCAACATGTCGGGCAACTTTAGATGAACTTTTGGATCCGTGCGTCACTTGTGGGAAGAATATGAGAATTAAAAATAAAACAAGAAGTCAAGTATGCCTCATCCAGTGGACAAAATCTGCCATAGGAACAAACTCCTACATAAAGAAGGAATCTTCAGATCCCCACAACTAGAATAATCTCAATGATGGACCTGCAAATTCTCCTGCTAGATCCATAACGGGACATTTAAAGAAAGAAAACTAGTTTCGTGAGGAATACAAAGTCGTTATGATTGCATTCTATCAAGCGTTACTCAAACCTCAGGAAAAAAAAAAACACTCGCCAAACACGTGACATTTGCCGAGAAAATGTTAGACAAACAATTATAAAGTCCATTAATAAAAATAAACTAGCCATTGTAAGAAGGGACATTATGCGAATTAACCGATTGACAGAGGCTGAAATTTAAGAAATTAAAAGAATTGTAACCAGAATAAACGAACATTAAAGCGAACCGGAATCGGAAAAAAAGTAGTAATATCAAAGAAGCCACAGATCAGAATGAAAAAACCGAGATGCACACAAATCACTGTGAAGATAATGCAAAAAGTTTGGAAGTGTTGGAAAAGTGTCTTCTTAGTCGGTCAAAAAGGCTGCAATAAAACGAGTTCAAAATATACTGAACAAGATTATTTTACAAAAAACAAGAAAATTATACGAGAACCCAAGTAAGAAATCATGAGCCATACACGTCAGATACAAAATATTGAAATAGAGGAACAAGAACAACTTCCAAAATTACAACTAACAAACCATAATCTAAAAAATGTTAAACTCTACCATGCAGCACTCATGTTAATTCTGGATGAAGACGACACTCATATAAATCTCAATGAAGCAATATATGCATCAGCAATAAAAGCAACAAAAAATTGAACATCAAAGTAAAAAAAAGAACAGTCTCACAAACAAAAGAAAAGAAAAATAGAAAAAGAAATCGAACAACTTAAAAGCGATTTATCAGTACTCAATGAACTAACAAGAGGAATGAATGCAAGAAATAGAAAAGGCAGAAGAGTCGAAAGAAAATAGAATATTAGGAATGAAAACGAAGTCCTATCAGCTAAAGAAAAAATAAAGCAAACAATATAACTGGAGGCTCAAGGAATCAGACGCTATAAAAGAAGATACAGATTTTACAGACAGAACAAACCCTTTCAAAGTGATACAAAGAAATTTTACAGGAAATTAGGTAAACAAAGAACTGAAGTGAGAGTCCCCACCAAAATGGAAGTGGTTGTACGGTTTTTTGAAAAAATATGGTTTACCCTAAAGAACATCAAGTAGCAGATTGGATTGCACAAGGGATAGAACGAATGAAAAATAAAACAGAACAAACATGGGCTGGAATCACAGAAGAAGATGTTGAATGTGAACTGAAAAATGCATGGATGATCAAAAACATCACCTTTTTCCCCAAGAATGTTGACAAATATCCCGAAAAACAACAGACCAATTACATGCTTCCCACAACTTACAAACAACTGACATCTATTTTAACAAAACGGGCATATTTCTTGCAAAGTCGCCAGTAGTCCTTGGTTCCGAACTTACGGGATGTTATGCACTGCTTCATTCTGGCAACAAGCAACATCTTAGCTTTGTTAAGTATCTTTTTGCTCTTATTACGAGTTGAGGCAAAAAAGCGCTTGTTATGGTCCAACGCGTGGCTTCTATAAAGCTGGAAGAAGTAATTCCGGTGGACAATGGCGGCCGAGCAAGCGGGCGAGAACCAGGGGGACGAATGGGGTTTAAGCTTAAATTTCCTGGCTGGGATAAAAGCATCGATGCCAGCCTTAACCCAAGAGACGACCTCGGATGCACATTCTTCAACAGGAAGACTAAAAACATTGTTTCAATGGACGTCACACAGGAAGTTGCGGAACGAGTCCCAGTCTGCTCTTTGGCAGCAGTAGGATATTCTGCTGGTCTGAGTTTCTTGGGTGGAGTGGGAGTGGAAGGAGATGTTAACGGAAACAACCACATGGTCAGAGTTTCCGAGAAGGCTGAGCTGCTTTACCATGCAAGAGTCTGGGATGGAAGTGAAGCAGAGCTCTAACAGTGAGTCCCTTCAATTAGGGTTATTGGAGAAACGTGTGGGGAAATCCACCACTTATGTAAGAGACTGAATGATTGAACAATTCATGGTGTGGACACCAGCAAGTTTTCCAACCACTTGGCATGGTGGGCATTTAAGTCACCAAACACAAATATATGGGCATGTAGATGAGAAGAAATGGCCTTATCGGTATTATTGGAGATTATATCAAGTACTGAACAGTCAGATGAGGAAGAGTGGTAGAGAAAGAAAAGATAGCTGAGCTTAGAAGTGAGAGACGGAAGCACATGGAAGAATGGTCTATGGATTCAAGAGAGATCACCCTAACTAGCGAGAGACGTTCTAAGACATAAACACCAAGCCCATGCATATGGATATTGGAGTCTTTCCTGAAGAGGGGAAGGTAGCCATGGATAGAAAAGTCAGATGAGGGAATTGAGGGGTTGAGATTAGTCTCACAAAGAGCTAGGATGTCAGAGGACTTTTGATGACGGAAAGATTCAACGCTACAGAAGTTGGTTCGGATACCCCGGATGTTAGTAAAGGAAATGTTAAGAGGTTAGGTCATTTTAATTTGAATGGTTTAGGTTTTTTTGCGGAGATATGAATGTTCATGATTAATGTTGTTGTTGAGGAGAGACCTCGAGTAGAGGAGACAAACGGTCATTAGCTGCGACATGCACTGGACGAGAACTGGCGCGGGCTGCAGCAAAGTGTGGCCTCGGAGTTGCTCACCGAAAGCGCCTGCAAGAACCCGATATTATGCAACTGTTGATCAGAGCGGCTGCTTTTGACGCTACGCAAGAGCCAGGGCTCCTAACTATCAGTCGGAAGAAGCAACCAGAAAACTGCCAACCCGGTACCCTCACAATGAAGGGACGTTACCACTGACCACGTACATCGCAAGAAAATCGTAGAAGCACCATTACTGAGGTCTGATGAGAAAAAGAGAGCCGGACACCACTTTTTGAAGAGCGAACAGGGGATGAGCCTTTACACCTGTTCAATAGATGTGAGAGGAGTGTAAACCGGGCGATAGAAAGGTCTATCTACTCTAATTTTAAAAAAATAAAATATTATAAAATAAAATAAAATAAAAATAATAAAAGTTTTAACTTAGTTAAAGTCCAAGCTACCTGCAACAGAAAATTTCTGACAAGTTAAAAAATAAACTAAGGAGAACATTCAATTGAACAAAGAAAAGTAAATATATTGATAGACAAATTGAAACAAATTACGACTTACATTTAAATTCAACTCTACATGGAGTCTATATCACTGGACATTCGAGAAAAAGTGGCGATTTTTAAGAGGTAGGAAGGAGTAGTAAAATACTATTCAACTCACAGTCCACACAGTTGGGACGGCTAGTTAGGTAAAAATGCTTTGCGATATTTTTTTTTTAATCGTATCACCCCGAGCAAGGCGGAAACGCCACTGATGTGCAGGGGGCTAGGTAATAGTGAAAAGATTGGAAAAGAGAAAGCCGGAAACCACATCCTGAACAGAGAACAAGGGATGAGCCTCTACATCCGTACAATAGATGTGGGTAGAGTGTGAACTGGGCGATAGTTTAGTCTATCTACTCCAATTGAAAAAATAAATAAATAAATAAAAATAATAAAAATAAAAATAAAAAGTAGGGGCGTTGAGTTAACTAAGTTCAGACAGTTTTAACTTTTTAGCAGAGGCCAATAATCGGACAGGACTGATGAATCAGATATCTTACTACCCCAATCTTCTTCTTCTATGTGCCCTGTCCCTTCAGGACGTAGGCGATCATGGCTCTCCACGTCTCCCTATCCTTATCCCTTCACTATTTAAATGAGACACCCACTAGCAGAGAGGAGTAAGTGGTTTTCATCCGGGTGATGAAGGAAGAGTAAAAAAATGGAATTAAGGTCCAAATTACCTGTAACAAAAATTTCTGACAAGTTAAAAAAATAAACCAACTAAGGAGAACGTTCAATTGAGCAAATAAAAGTAAACATATTGATAGACAAATTGAAACAAATTACGACTTACATTTAAATTCAACTCTAAATGGAGTCTACCTCACTGGACATGCGAGAAAAAAATGTCGATTTTTAAGGTGGTGAGAACTAAATTTCGTGTACCATTCTCTAGCCACACTGAAACAGGATTTTATGTGAACGACTAATATTAGTCATCCACATACAAGCCTGTTTCGCAGCTCATCAGTGTGGCTAGGCATCCACTTGCTTGCCGCCGATGTTCATGCATGCCCGAGATAACGCCCACGATCTTCTACATTTAGGGTTATCGTAGTATATCCACTTTTCATTGACGGTCACAATACGATGCAAAAAAACTTTCCTTTTTGCCGTTGAAGTTGCTGTTTACACGTGACTAGACGCCGTTCGACGTCTCACAGCTTCATCTCCTACGGCACCAATGTCCTTGCTTTTAAATCATTCCTAATTCTTTCAAACGTTTCGAAAATGTTGTGTGGTCAACTCTTAATGTCACTGAAAGTTCAGCTTACGCCGGACATGGGTCTTCATGAAGTAATGCCTCCAATTAACTGATTGTTTTTTACATGTTACCAACACTGTAAGTCGAATCATATTATAGATTATGGGAATATTTTTGTGACTGAATATTGCATTAACATTTTTTTTAGATTAGCAATGATTTTTCTCGAGACAATCATACTATTTAAATATACAAATTATTTTACTTCTATAGCTCGTCTCGAAGTTTTATACACTATGCAATCATCAGATGCTTATTATGAACTGACCAATTTGAATACTGGAGTGCTAATTTTTATTCGCATAATTTAATATGATTTAAACTAAAACTAAAACATGAAATTAAAAAGTAAAACCGTAAAATTTAAATTAATAAGAATTTAAATTACTAGGTATAATATTTTAGGGTTGATGTTATACTTTTTGTGCCTCTGGGTCAAGGGGATTGATTTTGCTTTCATTTTAGGAAAAAACAAATACATTAATAATAAAAAATAATGTAAAAATGTTTACATAGACAAATCTATGTTAACACGGGTCAACGTATTTGAGTAGATATTTATTTCTACGTTTGCATTTAATCATCAATTCACTTATTTTGCTGAATAAATTAGTGTTTTAAGATAAGTTTTTTTCTACGAGGCATAAATTACATCTTTTATTATACTATTTGGATGTGCGTTGTGGCGCAGTGGATATCGGCTCGGAACGACGAAATCGGGGAGCCGAGTTCGAATTCCATTTGAATTCTTTGCATTCACTTACGTACAAATACTCTTGGGAAAGGTATAAATCCGTCTCTTCCCTCCAGTTATAGGTTAAATAATAAGACTGATTGGGTTTTATAGCCTTGGTTGGCAACCAGTCTAGCGCATAAAGCAATGGCAACCTACTGCGGGATAATCTACTGTCCAGTTAGTCATGTCTTTCGAGACATGATCGCCCAAGCGTCTATCACGTATGGCACTTAACTGACTGATTATGCCATTTACAAGCTTTGCGATGATGATCAGGTAATATTTAGGGTTTTGTTGTTTTTTTAATTGTCAGAAATATTTTGAGAGGGCAGTGCTTTTATTATTTTAACCATTGCTTAAATCTATTTGGATATTGTATTAGGCTGTTATAAAAATAATGGTGGATTTCAAAAACATAATTTTGTTCTTGTTGTGGAGTATTTTTCGCGGTGAAAGTTATAATCGTGCTATGTCGGTTACTAATCGACTCAACCCACCCAAAATGTTAGGAACCTGGTAATCTTCCACTGTAAGCTGACTCCTTAAAGAACTCTAAAGAACTCTCTAGAACTTCTAAGAATTCCGATGAACTTCCCAAGAAATTCTCAAGTTAACTTCCTGTTAACTCTTATTAATATATGAGGCAGAGTTCATTATCTGAGGAATAGGTGTATTTCACCATAACAGTTCTTAAAAATTGACTCTAGAAATGTTGGAATTAGTCAAAATACAAGCCTTGAGCATCTATGCACTTCTGCCATCCATCGACGATACTATTTATTGCTTGATGATAAAAACATTGCGGGCGGTGACGCAACGAAATCTTTGAAAGCTGATTCCACCTCTGGTTTGGATCTAAAAGTGTTACCATTTAAAAATGTGTTTAAGTGCTTAAAGTAGTGATAATCAGTGAGTGAAAGATCAGGAGACTATGGAGGTAAGCTCTCGTATTCCAGGTCTGTGAGTTTTTGCAACGTCATGACCGTCCATTATAGAACAGACAACAACGATTTTTAAAAGCGTGCATGTATTTCAGCAAGTTGATGGCAGTAAAGTTTTGTATTAATTCTCTGACTGGCTTTCAGAAAACTGTAATGGATAACAATTGCAGACCAACAGTCACCGTAAACTTTTGTTGATGCAACTTTGGCTTTGGAAAACGTTTGGAAGACTCATCACGATCTAGCCATTGATTTGATCATAAAGGATCCATTTTTCATTACAAGCGACTATTCAGTCCAGAAAATGATTATTAATGTAACACAGAATAAGCAATAAGTGTTTGATTTTTATTGAAATTGAGCTTTTTCGTCTCGTCAATAAGAAACAGGACAATTTCGCTAGAAACAAGGAAGAGAGTACTGGATTGCTACGTGCTGTCCGTCCTTCAATATGGCAGTGAATGCTGGACAATATCGCCAAAGAGGAAGGAAAAACTTGAAGCAACTGAAATGTGGTTCTACAGAAGGATGCTGCGGGTATAAAGTGGGGGATCAGTTCCATATTACAATCTATATATAAACTGACCACTCACTTTGTGGTCACAGAAGTTTCTATACATTTATATTCCTGAGAACCAAAAGCATAAGGATGCATTCCAGAAGTTGAGTAAAGTATTGAGAAACAGGACAATTTCGTTAGAAACAAGGAAGAGATTACTGGATTGCTACGTGCTGTCCGTCCTTCAATATGGTAGTGAATGCTGGACAATACCATCAAAGATGAAGGAAAACTTTGAAGCAACTGAAATGAGGTTCTACAGAAGGATGCTGCGAATATCATAGATCGAGCATGTGAGCAATGATGAGGTCTTGGAAATGATGGAAACAAAAAGGAAATTAATACTGGTATTAATATTAATTAATATTGATTAATACTAATTAACCTAGGGAGCCAACAAACCTACAAAGGTTTAACCTAAACGGATCTTCAGGGAAGGTTGGCTTTCTTCAAGATCCGTTTAGGTGAAACCTTGGTAGGTTTGTTGGCTCACTAGGTTAATTTACTTATATCTATATATATATATATATATTTGGGCAGCAATCTTTCAGGAAGAGACAGCTGAAGTTCCTGGAACACGCATTGAGTAAGGAGAGCTTGGAGAATCTGATACTAACAGGCCAGATAGAGGGAAAAGGAGACAGGGGAAAGGAACGGATAATATTTGAAGAACCTGATCAGGTGGATGACAGAACGAGGATTGCATGGTGCAACAGGAGAAGGTGTGCTCAGGGCCACTATGGATAGTGCAACGGGGAAAGTCATGATCGCCTACGTCCTGAAGAGACAGGGCACATAGAAGAAGAATACTCTAAAAATGGTGTGAGACTGTTGTAGCGCTGAAAGCAAGCCTCTGAGACATTTCTCTGACACGTTGACGTGAGTTTTCCTCAACAACTGCAGGCGATTGTTCGTTATCATGCCTGCATGACCGTTCTCTACCTCCTTCGTCTTCAAGACTCTCATCACCGGAATTTCTGGAAAGACCTGTCCGATCACTTGCGAAGCCGTCTCCTCATGCTCTGTTGATATTGGCTGGAGTTTGGGAGGCACTGTGCCCAAGTTTGAAATCATACAAGAAAAGAAAAGGAAGATAATGTTTTGTCATGTTCATAGTTAAACGCTTCTATGCTTGAAGAATAGTTCTGAATAAAAATAAGCTAAAAATAATTAAAGAGGCCACATTAATTATTATATATATAAAAAATCACCTCATATACACTGTAAATACTATGTTAAAATGGCTTTTTTAAATCACTTCGAGCGGTCATTTATTTTGCAACAGTCTACACAGTCTTTGTATTGGTTCTCTGTCGAGCCAAAATAAAATTTACAATCTCCATCAGAATGAATGTTAGTTCTGTAAATTATACTTTCGGCCATTCACAACCCTTCTAGTCGGTAGGTTTTATTATTTATACAAACGCTCACGCGATGGCCAGGTGCGTACGTCATGTGATAGCTTTGAAGGAACGCTATTTTTCAAAAGCACAAAAATTATGTTAAAGTGAAAATATGAGGATAAAATAACACCGGAAAAATAACATCCTTGAAAATGGCCAGTGAAGTGGCTGAAAGCGTTTGGAAAGACGAAAATGTTGTGAGATTTTTACATTTCTTACCTCCAAGGAAAAATGTGACGAAAGATATATAAAAGAAAAATTTCTGCCCAAATATATATATATATATATATATATAGATCTAAACTTATTTATAAATGGAACTTTGTCTGTGTGTGTATCTATGTGTGTCTGTGTGTCCGTTACCTATAGACTCCGAAATGGCTGAACCGATTTTCTTGAAAATTTACACAGTTGTACTATAAGCGTCTGCGTGTGTGCTTAGCTAGGTTTTGTGTCGATGTACCCCCGATAAATATCGAAAATCGATAATCGAAACATCGAGTTATAGAAGGAGTGGTCCGATTTTAATCAAATTTGATACACTCACAGACAAAGACATAAGAAACGATATTCAGAAGTTTCAAGGTTGCAGTTCTTACAATAGTGCAGAAAATCGATAATATATATATAAAAGCTTTCATTGCACCCGAGCAACGCCGGGCTATACTGCTAGCATATATATATATATATATATATATGTGTGTGTGTGTGTGTGTGTATGTGTGTGTGTGTGTGTGTGTGTGTGTGTGTGTGTGTGTGTGTGTGTGTGTGTGTAAGAAAATTGATTAAAAAAAGATAATATATTGATATTTCTGATGGACGGCTTTATAAAAAAAAAAAGGAAAAATATCTTCAGATTTATAACAAAACATTATATGAAAATTTGATCTTTTGCAATGAACCAGTAACGCTTTCAGTAGTTCCCAGATTTTAAGTTTTAGTGGGCATTCGGTGAACTTTATCAAATGCAGTTGAGGGATTTTGTTTAATTTAAGTAAACAAAATAAATCTTGTTACTATTGCTAGATGCTATTTTACGACATATTTCTGGAAATCACCGATTGATAAAATAAATTTGAAAAGAAAAGTTCATTAAATGAACCAATAATTCGGTAGCTTCAAGCCATTTATTGCCAGTGAGCCTTCGGCGAGCTGTAAGTCATTATACGTGCTGATGTCCTTAGGAAGGCTTTAAGCAATTGTATTATGGAAACGTTGTGAAACGGCATTTGAGAAAACGTTTCGTGAAATTGGTGGCTATTATAATATGCACTACAATAGGAATAAGAAATTTAAAACAATGTGATAATGATGCAAATATAATATACACAAAAGAGGAAAATTCACAGTCGGTTCCATGTCCCAAAATCTGACGAAATGACCAAACTTTTCTCTTTGTAAGCGTAACTCGGTCGAGAATTTATATGTGCCGTGCAATACAAAGTATAACATGTATCGTCTGATATAGGCCGTGTAACTCAAAGTATAACATGTGCCGTGTGATATGTACTGTGTGATTCAAAGTATATCTGTGCCGTGTGATATGTACTGTGTGATTCAAAGTACATATGTGCCGTGTGATATGTGCTGTGTGCTTCAAAGTATAACATGTCTCTTGTGATGTGTGCCGTGTGATATGAGCCGTGGGATTCAAAGTATAACATGTCTCATGTGATGTATGCCGTGTGATATGAGCCGTGGGATTCAAAGTATAACATGTCTCGTGTGATGTGTGCCGTGTGATATGAGCCGTGGGATTCAAAGTATAACATGTCTTGTGTGATGTGTGCAATGTGATATGTGCCGTGTGCTTCAAAGTATAACATGTCTCGTGTGATGTGTGCCATGTGATATGAGCCATGGAATTCAAAGTATAACATGTCTCTTGTGATGTGTACCAATTTAATAAACCAATTTAACCAAAAATCAGAACCAATTTAATAAAAAATTATCTAAATGTTGAAGAATTTTTGTCTTTATTTTCAACTGAAATTAATACAAAAATACGACGTTTAGAACGGCTCATGGTTAAACATGATAGACATTCATTGTCTCTTATATATAACAGTATATGTTTAGAATATATATATATATATTACAAGAAAGTGGAATAACAGGTAGATTAAAACTTACTGTTCAAGTATTTACTTTTACAAATATTGTAATTTTCTTATTACAATAGTTTATAAAAGCATTATGTCACCAGACAAAATTTTTCAAGCCTCAGAACAATACATATCGTGCTGTGTGCTTCAAAGTATAACATGTCTTGTGTGATGTGTGTCGTGTAATATGAGCCGTGTGATTCAAAGTATAACATGTCTCGTGTGTTGTGTGCAATGTGATATGTGCCGTGAGATTAAAAGTATAACATACTTCGTGTGATTTCTTTGAAATGTTTATCATGATTTCCAATAAATTAAATATTTGCTTTTTTAATCACAAGGATTCTCTTCTTCTTCTTCTTCTTCTTATTATTATTATTATTATTATTATTATTATTATTATTATTATTATTATTATTATTCCACTTCTCTCACTATTTTATTTGACTTCTCTATCTTTTATTACCTTTCTCTTCAACTATGTTGTCTCTACTTCTTACTATCCGTTCTTTATTTCTTTCTTCTTCCTCTTCACTTTCATGTTTTTATTCCTCTATTTTCTTCCTCTTTTTCTTAATCGTCTTGTTTTCCGTTATTTTTGTTGTTTTTCTTTATCTTCTTCATTTCTTTTCTGTTCGTCTACTTTTCGTTGTTTCTTCTATTTTTTCTTATTAATATTCTTTGTTTATTTACGAATGGGCCTGTGCCGTCCAAAATTACAACAAATTATATCGATATGTGGTTTAAAATAACGGCATCATATATATTGATGTACCTACTATGAAGTACCTTACATTAAGACATAAAGAACAAATAATACAAAACCCTGAGCGTGACAGGAGGGAAATGTATCAGAGTGGCCCCATACCGTTCAAAATGATAGCAAAATATTCATATCAATATGTCGTCTAAAATGACAGCAACATATATATCGATGTACCTACTATGAAGTACCTTACATTAAGACATAAGGAACAAATAATCCAAACCCTGAGCGTGACAGGAGGGAAATGTATGAAAGTGGCCTCGTACCGTTCAAAATGACAGCAAAATATTCATATCAATATGTCGTCTAAAATGACAGCAACATATATATTGATGTATCTACTATGAAGGGGTAGAAGTGGGATAATATACTTGTAGGTGTATCAATGTTGTTCAATCAAAATTTTATTGTTTTCATTGAACAATATTGGCACACCTACAAACACATATTTCAACTACTACCCCATCATTTTCTAAATAACCATAAATTCATTTTATACTTTCTGAATAAATTATTTTCATCATTTATCTTAAAATATCACCTGTAGAAAAATAGTATTGTTCTGAGGTTTGAAAAATTTTGTGTGGTGATATAATACTTTTATAAACCATTGTATTAAGAAAATTACAATATTTGTAAAAGTAAATGCTTGAACAGTAAGTTTTAATCTACCTGCTATTCCACTTTCTTATAATATATATATATATATATATATATATATATATATATATATATATATATATATATATATTAAACATAATATATATATATATATATATTAAACATATGCTGTTATATATAAGAGACAATGAATGTCTATCATGTTTAATCATGAGCCGTTCTAAACGTCGTATTTTTGCATTAATTTCAGTTGAAAATAAAGACAAAAATTCTCCAACATTTGGATAATTTGTTATTAAATTGGTTCTGATTTTTGATTAAATTGGTTTATTAAATTGCTTCACATAAGCCATCTTCAGAGAGGTTATTAAGACGTTAACATAATAACATCCTCCATCAGCGACGATTTTATTTTGTGTTGACATAAAACTCCGCTAGGCAACGGCAATAGATACTAAAAATAACAAACGCAGTTCTCAAATTTGCAATGCGGTTCTATGACGTCACACTGCGTGATAGCGCGAGATAACAACAAAACCATGTAATAAAATGCAATGTAACGTGTTATGTCCGGATTTAAAAGTAATTTTATTAAGTGTTGGTTGTTTAGATTTGATGTCCATGGTCTCCAATATCTGAAGGTTCCTCTTACTATGTGTATAAGGATCACCGTATTGTTGACCAAAATCTGTCTGATATTACCTACATGTTTATGTTTTTCAGAGAAATGTTGTTTAAGATGATATGTAAGTCTACGGGAGAGCGTGGTTGTAGTAAAACCAATATATGTACTGGGTTTTTTATTAGTATCAGAAATGCAATCTCTGAATGGGCATGTAAATTGGTACACTACATTGGTTTTTTGTAAAGAATTTAGTTTAGTGCTTGTTGGGCTATTATAGACTATGAGGTCAATTGTTTTAAACTTTTTATCATATATAATGAGTTTAATTTGATTATTACTTTCGACTGGTTTAACATTTCTACGTATTATGTTTTTGAGAGTTTTTTTTCATCTTGTTTATAATTATTATGTATTTGGTTGCAATAGTATAAGTTCATAGTGTTATGTTCATTTTGATGTAAACAATTATTATTAATATTATCATTATTGTTAGAGCTATTGTTAATTTTGTTGAGATACATTTTAATTTGCTGATCAAAAAGATGACATGTGAGTCTACGGGAGAGCGTGGTTGTAGTAAAACCAATATATGTACTGGGTTTTTTATTAGTATCAGAGATGCAATCTCTGAATGAGCAAATAAATTGATACACTACATTGGTTTTTTGTCGAGAATTTAGTTTAGTGCTTGTTGGGTTATTATAGACTATGAGGTCAATTGTTTTAAACTTTTTATCATATATAATGAGTTTAATTTGATTATTACCTTCCACTGGTTTAACATTTCTACGTATTATGTTTTCAGAGTTTTTTTTTCCTTTTGTTTATAATTATTATGTATTTGGTTGCAACAGTATAAGTTAATAGTTTTATGTTCATTTTGATGTAAACCATTATTATTAATATTATCATTATTGTTAGAGTTATTGTTAATTTTGTTGAGATACATTTTAATTTTTTGATCAAAAAGATGACATGTAAGTCTACGGCAGAGTGTGGTTGTAGTAAAACCAAATATGTACTGGATTTTTTATTAGTATCAGAAATGCACTCTCTGAATGGGCATGCAAATTGATACACTACATTGGTTATATATATATATAATGTTCTTCTCTATATTTTCTTCTATTATATTCTTATTATTCCTTTATTTTATTTTCTTTCTTCTTCTTTTTCGTGCTTTTCTTTCTCTATGTCATCTTCAATTTTTCTTATTATTATTCCTTTACTTCTTTTTCTTCTTTTTTATGATTTCCTTCTTCAATTTCCTTCTTCCATTTCCTTCTTCTATTTTCTTATTCATTTTCTTATTCATTTTCTTATTCGTATTTTGTTGTTGTTGTTTTGGTTTTTCATTTTTTCTGTATGCATTTATTGACTTTTTCTCTATTTTCTTTTTGATATTTTATTTCTATATTTCTTTCCTCTTTTCTTATTCGTCATTTTTTTCCTTTATTTCTTTACACTTCATCCTTTTGTTATTTGTTTTCTCATTTCTTTTTTCTTCTTTTTCTATCTTCTTTTTCTTTCTTCTTCTTTTCTTTCTTCATTTCCTTCTTCTTCTTTATGATGATTTTCTTCCTCTATTTTCTATTTGTTCTTCTTAGTTTGACCAGTTCTTCTTCTTTCTTTCTTTTTCAGGCTTATTATTCATGTTTACTGTCGTATCCCATATCTGTGTGTGTCTGTGTGTCCGCTACCTATAGACTCCGAAACGGCTGAACCGATTTTCTTGAAAATTCATACAGTTGTACTATAAATGTCTGCGAGCTAGGTTTTGTGTTGAGATACCCCCGATAAATATCGAAAATCGATAATCAAAAAAATCGGGTTATAGAAGGAGTGGTCCGATTCTAATAGACGTGATGATGAATTAATTCTCGATGCAGGTTTATAACATTTAGCTTGCATTCTGTCATGGTTTATTGATTTATAAAACCATAATGATGGAATACTTAATTACTATACAATTCCCACAATAGAGGGGATGATATATTTATTCTAAGCGCAGGTTCGTGACATTTATCCAGATGCAGCGCGGAAGTCTACCGTTCCCCTTCCCTCACGCGGCTATCAGGTCAAGTAACCTCCCCGTACAAAATGAAATAAAAGCAAAATCTTTCTCATCCTGAACCAGATAACAAATATTTAGCTCCTGCTATCCACCTAGGTGTCCTTGACAAAATCCAGCAGAGAATCTGTAATGTGATTGATCCCGAATTGGCAGCTCAGATACATTCACTTTATCAATGTCGCGATGAGACTTCCCTATGTCTCTTCTACAAATACTTTCACGGCTTCTGCAGCGATGAACTTTACTCTCTGTTGCTCCATATGTATAAATTTACTCGAGCCGCAAGATTAGCAACTAGGTCCCACCCTTTTATTGTGAAACCAATAAATTGTAAACGCAAATTCTACTCCAACAGCTTCTTTTCTCGCACTTCCCGCCTGTGGAATTCCCTTCTATTTTCTTACTTTCCTGACAGCTACAATCTCCAAGAATTTAAATAGACAAAGACATAAGAAACGATATTCAGAAGTTTCAAGGTTGCAGTTCTTACAATAGTGCAGAAATTTGTCAGGCTGTATCAGTAAAAAGTAGATGACAAGTCGGGTAGTAATCCAGTGCGTCACTACTAGGCAAGGAGAGCTAAGTCACAAATATTGCTACAGGCAAAGATTCGTCACGAATATGGGTACACGTTAAGTTTTTCGAGACTCAACAGTGGCATCGCCGATAGGATCCTTGAGTTCGTAGGACGATTCAGAGCACTTTGAAAGCCTCCATAACGATGTCCTTTGCTACAGGGAAGGAGGTGTGGTATAGGAAAATCAATATGACGTTCAGAAGAGGCGAATTTCCTGTTACAGAGAGGGGAACAACATAGCCATAAGTGAAAAAGAAAGAAGTAGGGATATGTTGGAGGATTCAAAAAGAAGAGCTGCGTCACGACTGTTGCTACATGCAAAGATACGTTAAGTTTTTCGAGACTCAACAGTGGCATCGCCGATAGGATCCTTGAGTTCGTAGGACGATTCAGAGCACTTTGAAAGCCTCCATAACGATGTCTTTTGCTACAGGGAAGGAGGTGTGGGATAGGAAAATCAATATGACGTTCAGAAGAGGCGAATTTCCTGTTACAGAGAGGGGAACAACATAGCCATTATTGAAAAAGGGATGTTGCTACATGCAAAGATACGTCACGACCCTTGACACTCACAGGGATATTCTTCTTTTTCTTTTATATGCCCTGTCCTTTCAGGACGTAGGCGATCATGGCTTTCCACGTCTCCCTATTCCTAGTGGCTCTTAGCACGCCTTCTCCTGTTACACCACGCAACCCTTGTTCCCTAACCCACCTGCTCAGTTATCCACTGCTTTCCCCTGTATCTTTTTTTCTCTGTATGTCCTGTTAGTATCAGGTTCTCTAAGCCCTCCTTCCTCATTGCATGTCCCAGGAACTTTAGCTGTCTCTTCTTGATGGATGCTCAGTATTAATTTTCTTTTAGCTTCCAATCTTTCCAAGACCTCGTCATTGCTCACATGTTCGATTCATGATATTCGCAGCATCCTTCTGTAGAACCACATTTCAATTGCTTCAAGTTTTTCCTTTATCTTCGATGATATTGTCCAGCATTTACTGCCATATTGAAGAACTGACATCACATCAATCCAGTACGCTCTTCCTTGTTTCT
The DNA here is from genome assembly GCA_037127315.1 of Ascarosepion bandense. Classification (NCBI taxonomy): domain Eukaryota; kingdom Metazoa; phylum Mollusca; class Cephalopoda; order Sepiida; family Sepiidae; genus Ascarosepion; species Ascarosepion bandense. Next base: position 611,869 of record JBBBDQ010001662.1, on the reverse strand, counting down.
TGCGAAACTGTCCTGTTTCTTAATACTTTACTCTTCTGGAATGCTTCCTTCGCCATGCCAATTTGCCTTCGGATCTCTGTGACGCACTTTCCGTCTTCTGTAGAACACTTCCCAAACATTAAAATTTTTATACCTGCTTGATTTTAGTATCCCCCAACTGTATTTGGCTTTCTGGGATGCTTTGTTTGCTGATGACCATGCATTCAGTTTTGTGCAGTTTATTTCTAGTCCTTTCTTGTCACTCTATTCAACTACCTTCTGTAGGAGGTCATATAGTTTCCATTCTGTGTCTGCTATCAGCACTGTAGCATCTGTGTACCTTATGTTGTTTAAATTGTGGCCTCTGATGACGAATCCTGGCATAACTTCTAGAGTCCTCAGAATAGTCTCATTGTACAAGTTGAATAGATCCGGTGAAAAGACACATCCCTGTCTTACGACTCTGTATCTTTGTATATCTGCTGAATTCGTTACCTGTCCGTATGCAGGCAGTTTGCTGTCAGTAGAGATTCTTGATTACTTTTAGGTCTTGCCCAAATATGTCGAGGCCAGATATATCACAGAGATATACAAGACTCAATATCTACTTTCGGAGAACCTGAAAGAGACAACCACCATCTTTAAATTTGTTGTTTTTCATTTTTTGTTACTTTCTCAGCGCAGTCTTATCGGTTATTACATAAAGTTGCCGATTATCAAAAACAATTGAAAAAATTTCAATATTTACACAATTTTAGGGGGGCTCAGTTTCTCATACAACCTTATAGTAAATCGATCCTCCATTTTGGAACCACTCGTGTTGGGGTAGCTTTGTTTCGTTTTTTTTTTTGTTTGTTTTGTTTTTTTTTTCTTTTTTGGACGAGTTGTGCTCTTGTTTTTGTCTTTTTCAAGTTTTCTTTAGTTCTTACGATGGCATCTTCCTCGGAAACTCCAAGAATGGCTTTCTTCAAAAATTTCGCAAAGGGTTCACTAGTTGAATATGCGCAAGCAAAAACGTTAATTGAAAAGGATCGATTTACTCTAAGGTTGTATGAAAAACTGAAACCCCCCCACACTAAAATTGGTTAAATGTTGAAAGTTTTACAAATTGTTTTTGTCAAACGGAAAGTTTATGGTTTAATCGATAAGATTCCACTGAAAAAAGTAAAAACAAAATGATAATCAACAAACGTACAAGTAGGGGTAATTTCGTACCGGCGAGTGGTTCCAAAATGAAGGGTTGATTTACTATAAGGTTGTATGAAAAACTGAGTCCCCTTAAAATTGTTTAAATATTGAATTTTTTCCAAATTTCTTTTTGTCAATCGGAAAGTTTAGGGTGTAATCGATAAGATTCCACTGAAAAAAGTGAAAAACAAGGAAATGAAAAACAACAAATTTAAAGTTGGTGGTAATGTCGTACCGGCGAGTGTTTCCAAAATGGAAGGTCGATTTAAAGGTTGTATGAAAAACTGAGTCCCCCTAAAATTGTTTAAATATTGAAATTTTTTTAAATTTCTTTTTGTCAATCGAAAAGTTCAGGGTGTAATCGATAAGATTCCACTGAAAAAAGTGAAAAACAAGGAAATGAAAAACAACAAATTTAAAGTTGGTGGTAATGTCGTACCGGCGAGTGTTTCCAAAATGGAAGGTCGATTTAAAGGTTGTATGAAAAACTGAGTCCTCCTAAAATTGTTTAAATATTGAAATTTTTCCAAATTTCTTTTTTGTCAATCGGAAAGTTTAGGGTGTAATCGATAAGATTGCACTGAAAAAGTAAAAAAAAAAAAAGAAATGAAAAACCACAAATTTAAAGGTGGTAGTAGTCCCCTTCAGGTCAGCACCACTTTCTTCTGTTTTCTTTCATTTTTCTTTATCATTTTTCACTTTATTTGCTTTTCCTTTTATTTTTTCTCTTCTATTTGTTTTTCTATCTTTTCTTTCTTTCTTTTTGTTTGCTTTATATCAGAATTTAAACTTTAATTTATATCAGAAGCACAACTACTTCAGGCTATAAATTCTTTATTTCATAATTATTGAAGTTTTAACAGCTGAATAATAAATATCTCACTTCATCCCTACTTCATCATATCAAGATAAAGACTTTAGAGCCGTCAATAAACAAACACACGATTTCCCATCTTATTAGAAATAACGAGCAATTAAAAATATTTTAAGTAGAGTTTTGTATTTTTGGTTTTACCACCATTTTACACATCGTTTTTAGTTTATATAACTTTAAAAAGTTATTGAAAAACTGTATATACCGTTGATTTGACACTTCTTTTACCAAAACAAACGGGCAATTAAGGAAGGAAACATATTAAGGTTTATTACCGTGCTCTCAAAGTAATTAACTGTTTCATCGGTGCTACTATAGTGTGAGGTCTACCTTAATAAAGTTTGAGGTCTAACCCCGTTTCAACTATAGCGAGCGGTCTACCTCAATAGAGCGTGAGGTCTACCTCCCGTTTTGGCTATAACGTGTTGTCTATCTCCAGTTTTGATTATAGCAGGAGGTCTACCTCAACATAGCGTGAGATCTATCCCCACCCGTTTCTACTATAGTGTGAGGTGTACCGCAACATAGCGTAAGATCTAACTCTCGCTTCGACTATAGCGAGAGTTCTACCTCAATATAACGTGAGGTCTACCTCCCATTTAGACTATAGCGTGAGGTATATCTCCCGTTTCAATTATAACGTGAGGTCTACCTCAATATGGCTTGAGCTCTACCTCTAAAAATCGTACAGCATATGAAATACCAAAAGTTCTGAATTTTTTATAATCATATTGCCCCAAGCAAGGCATTTTACTGCCACTGTTTTGCAGGGGGTTACATAGGAGGAAAGTTATGAGAAAGAGTGACAGGTTATAGGGAGTGTCAGGAAGTGGGTAAGAGAAGGATGACTTTGGTCATAAATTGAGGGATCAATTTATATATTGATTGTAATGTAGAATTGATCCCCGACTTTATGTCCACATTATAATAGTATAGAAGTTTTTTTAATGATCATATCGCCCCAAGCAAGGCATTTTACTGCCACTGTTTTTTAGGAGGTTACATAGGAGGAAAGTTATGAGAAAGAGTGACAGATTATAGGGGGTGTCAAGAAGTGAGTAAGAGAAGGATGAGAATACTAATGAGAGTGGAGTGGACGGAGAAGGGAGCATGAGAGAGAGAATTCAGGTTAGAGATATACAAGATGACTATTGACTTTACATTTAAATTCTTGGAGATTGTAGCTGTCAGGAAAGTAACAAAATAGAACGGAATTCCATAGGCGGAAAGTGCGAGAAAAGAAGCTGTTGGAGTAGAATTTGCGTTTACAATTTATTGGTTTCACAGTAAAAGGGTGGGACCTAGTTGCTAATCTTGCGGCTCGAGTAAATTTATACATAGGGAGCACCAGAGAGTAAAGTTCATCGCAGCAGAAGCCGTGAAAGTATTTGTAGGAGAGACATAGGGAAGTCACATCGCGACAGTGATAAAGTGAATGTGTCTGAGCTGCCAATTCGGGATCAATCACATTACAGATTCTCCGCTGGATTTTGTCAAGGACAACTAGGTGGATAGCAGGAGCTAAATATTTGTTAACTGGTTCAGAATGAGAAAGATGTTACTTTTATTTCATTTTGTACGGGTAGATTACTTGACCTGATAGCCGCGTGAGGGAAGGGGAACGGTAGACTTCCGCGCTGCATCTGGATAAATGTTACGAACCTGCGCTTAGAATAAATATATCATCCCCTCTATTGTGGGAATTGTATAGTAATTAAGTATTCCATCATTATGGTTTTATAAATCAATAAACCATGACAGAATGCAAGCTAAATGTTATAAACCTGCATCGAGTAATCAATTCATCATCACGTCTACATTAGGGCACTAGAAGGTAATTACATGTTCCATCAGATATGATTTTAATAAATCAGTAAACCATGATAGACTGCAGGTTAAATGGTACGAACCTGCGTCTAGAATTAATTTATCAACTCGTCTATTAGGTAGATGAATGTAATTACGTGTTCCATCGATATGGTTTTATAAATCAATAAACCAGAATAGAATGCAAGCTAAATGTTATAAACCTGCATCGAGAATTAATTCATCATCACGTCTATTAGGGTAATTAGAAGGAAAATATGGCTGTTCCATCGATAAGTGGATTTTAACAAATCAATAAACTACGATAGACTGTACAATGGTACGAACCTGCGTCTAGAATTAATTTATCAACTCGTCTATTAGGGTAGATGAAATGTAATTAGCGGCTCCATTGATATGGTTTTATAAATCAATAAACCAGGACAGAATGCAAGCTAAATGTTATAAAACCTGCATCGAGAATTAATTCATCATCACGTCTATTAGGGTAATTAGGAAGGTAATTACATGTTCCACTGATATGAGATTTAACAAATCAATAAACCATGATAGACTGCAGGTTAAATGGTATGAAACCTGCGTCTAGAATTAATTTATCAACTCTCGTCTATTAGGGTAGATGTAGTAATTACGTGTTCCAATGGATATGGTTTTATAAATCAATAAACCAGGACAGAATGTGCAAGCTAAATGTTATAAACCCTGCATCAAGAATTAATTCATCATCACGTCTATTAGGTAATTTAGAAGCAATTACATGTTCCATCGATATGATTTTAATAAATCAATAAACCATGATAGACTGCAGGTTAAACAGTACGAAACCTGCGTTCAGAATTAATTTATCAACTCGTCTATTAGGGTAGATGAAAATGTAATTACGCGTTCCCATCATCGATATGCACTTTATAAATCAATAAACCAGGACAGAATGCAAGCTAAATGTTATAAACCTGCATCGAGAATTAATTCATCATCACGTCTATTAGGGTAAATTAGAAGGTAATTGTTAGTTCTATCGATATGATTTTAATAAATCAATAAACCCGCGATAGACCGCAGGTTAAATGGTACGAACCCTGCGTCTAGAATTAATTTATCAATCGTCTATTAGGGTAGAAGAAATGTAATTACGTGTTCCATCGATATGGTTTTTATAAATCAATAAACCAGGACAGAATGCAAGTTAAATGTTATAAACCCGTAACGAGAATTAATTCATCATCACGTCTAACAGGGTAATTAGAAGGTGGTAATTACATGTTCCATCGATATGATTTTAATAAATCAATAAAACCATGATAGACTGCAGGTTAAATGGCATGAACCTGCGTCTAGAATTAATTTATCAAATTCGTTCAATAGGGTAGATGAAATGTAATTACGTGTTCCATCGATATGGTTTTACAATCAATAAACCAGACAGAATGCAAGCTAAATGTTATAAACCTGCATCGAGAATTAATTCATCATCACGTTCATTAGGTAATTAGAAGGTATCATACGTTCCATCGATATGATTTTAACAAAATCAATAAATCCATGACAGACTGCAGGTTAAATGCACGGTTCCAAGTCTAAAATTAATTTATCAACCTGCTCATTAGGGTAGAAGAAACAAATTACGTGCCCCATCGAGTGCGGTTTTATAAATCAGCAAACCAGGAGACAGAATGTAACAAATGTTATAACCTGTACCGAGAATTAATTCATCATCATGTCCAATAGGGCACTAGAAGGTAATTATACGTTCCATCGATATGATTTTAATAAATCAATAAATCCAAGTGATAGACTGCAGGTTAAATGGTATTTAACCTGCGTCTAGAATTAATTTATCAACTCGTCTATTAGGTAGATGAAATGTAATTACGTGTTCCATCGATATGGTTTTACAAATCAATAAACCAGGACAGAATGCAAGCTAAATGCTGCAAAACTGCATCGACAATTAATTCATCATCACGTCTATTAGGGTAATTAGAAGGTAATTACATGTTCCATCGATATGATTTTAATAAATCAATAAACCATGATAGACTGCAGGTTAAATGGTACGAACCTGCGTCTAGAATTAATTTATCAACTCGTCTATTAGGGTAGATGAAATGTAATTACGTGTTCCATCGATATGGTTTTATAAATCAATAAACCAGGACAGAATGCAAGCTAAATGTTATAAACCTGCATCGAGAATTAATTCATCATCACGTCTATTAGGGTAATTAGAAGGTAATTACATGTTCCATCGATATGATTTTAATAAATCAATAAACCATGATAGACTGCAGGTTAAATGGTACGAACCTGCGTCTAGAATTAATTTATCAACTCGTCTATTAGGGTAGATGAAATGTAATTACGTGTTCCATCGATATGGTTTTATAAATCAATAAACCAGGACAGAATGCAAGCTAAATGTTATAAACCTGCATCGAGAATTAATTCATCATCACGTCTATTAGGGTAATTAGAAGGTAATTACATGTTCCATCGATATGATTTTAATAAATCAATAAACCATGATAGACTGCAGGTTAAATGGTACGAACCTGCGTCTAGAATTAATTTATCAACTCGTCTATTAGGGTAGATGAAATGTAATTACGTGTTCCATCGATATGGTTTTATAAATCAATAAACCAGGACAGAATGCAAGCTAAATGGTATAAACCTGCATCGAGAATTAATTCATCATCACGTCTATTAGGGTAATTAGAAGGTAATTACATGTTCCATCGATATGATTTTAATAAATCAATAAACCATGATAGACTGCAGGTTAAATGGTACGAACCTGCGTCTAGAATTAATTTATCAACTCGTCTATTAGGGTAGATGAAATGTAATTACGTGTTCCATCGATATGGTTTTATAAATCAATAAACCAGGACAGAATGCAAGCTAAATGTTATAAACCTGCATCGAGAATTAATTCATCATCACGTCTATTAGGGTAATTAGAAGGTAATTACATGTTCCATCGATATGATTTTAATAAATCAATAAACCATGATAGACTGCAGGTTAAATGGTACGAACCTGCGTCTAGAATTAATTTATCAACTCGTCTATTAGGGTAGATGAAATGTAATTACGTGTTCCATCGATATGGTTTTATAAATCAATAAACCAGGACAGAATGCAAGCTAAATGTTATAAACCTGCATCGAGAATTAATTCATCATCACGTCTATTAGGGTAATTAGAAGGTAATTACATGTTCCATCGATATGATTTTAATAAATCAATAAACCATGATAGACTGCAGGTTAAATGGTACGAACCTGCGTCTAGAATTAATTTATCAACTCGTCTATTAGGGTAGATGAAATGTAATTACGTGTTCCATCGATATGGTTTTATAAATCAATAAACCAGGACAGAATGCAAGCTAAATGTTATAAACCTGCATCGAGAATTAATTCATCATCACGTCTATTAGGGTAATTATAAGGTAATTACATGTTCCATCGATATGATTTTAATAAATCAATAAACCATGATAGACTGCAGGTTAAATGGTACGAACCTGCGTCTAGAATTAATTTATCAACTCGTCTATTAGGGTAGATGAAATGTAATTACGTGTTCCATCGATATGGTTTTATAAATCAATAAACCATGACAGAATGCAAGCTAAATGTTATAAACCTGCATCGAGAATTAATTCATCATCACGTCTATTAGGGAAATTAGAAGGTAATTACATGTTCCATCGATATGATTTTAATAAATCAATAAACCATGATAGACTGGGTTAAATGGTACGAACCTGCGTCTGAATTAATTTATCAACTCGTCCTATTAGGGTAGATGAAATGTAATTACGTGTTCCATCGATATGGTTTTATAAATCAATAAACCATGACAGAATACTGCAATAAATGTTATAAACCTGCATCGAAATTTAATTTCATCATCACGTCTCTTAGGGTAATTAGAAAATGATACATGTTCCATCGATATGATTTTAATAAATCAATAAACCATGATAGACTGCAGGTTAAATGGTACGAACCTGCGTCTAAATTAATTTATCAACTCGTCTATTAGGGTAGATGAAATGTAATTACGTGTTACATCGATATGGTTTTATAAATCAATAAACCAGGACAGATACAGTAAATGTTGTAAACCTGCATCGAGAATTAATTCATCATCACGTCTATTAGGGTAATTAGAAAGGTAATTACATGTTCCATCGATATGATTTTAATAAATCAATAAACCATGATAGACTACGGGTTAAAATGGTACGAACCTGCGTCTAGAATTAATTTATCAACTCGTCCTATTAGGGTAGATGAAATGTAATTACGTGTTCCAGCAAATGTGGTTTTATAAATCAATAAACCATGACAGAATGCAAGCTAAATGTTATAAACCTGCGTCAATTAATTCATCATCACGTCTATTAGGGTAATTAGAAGGTAATTACATGTTCCATCGATATGATTTTAATAAATCAATAAACCATGATAGACTGTGAGTTAAATGGTACGAACCTGCGTCTAGAATTAATTTATCAACTCGTCTATTAGGAGTGAGGTAAATGTAATTACGTGTTCCATCGATATGGTTTTATAAATCAATAAACCATGACAGAATGCAAGCTAAATGTTGTAAACCTGCATCGAAAATTAATTCATCATCACGTCTATTAGGGTAATTAGAAAGTAGTACATGTTCCATCGATATGATTATAATAAATCAATGACCATGATAGACTGCAGGTTAAATGGTACGAAGACCTGGGCGTCTAGAATTAATTTATCAACTCGTCTATTAGGGTAGATGAAATGTAATTACGTGTTACATCGATGGTTTATAAATCAATAAACCAGGACAAGAATGCAAGCTAAATGTTGTTATAAGCCTGCAGCAATTAATTCATCATCACGTCTATTAGGGTAATTAGAAGGTAATTACATGTTCCATCGATATGATTTTAATAAATCAATAAACCATGATAGACTGCGGGTTAAATAGTACGAACCTGCGTCTAGAATTAATTTATCAACTCGTCTATTAGGGTAGATGAAATGTAATTACGTGTTCCATCGATATGGTTTTATAAATCAATAAACCATGACAGAATGCAAGCTAAATGTTATAAACCTGCATCGAGAATTAATTCATCATCACGTCTATTAGGGTAATTAGAAGGTAATTACATGTTCCATCGATATGATTTTAATAAATCAATAAACCATGATAGACTGCAGGTTAAATGGTACGAACCTGCATTTTAAATTAATTTATCAACTCGTCTATTAGGGTAGATGAAATGTAATTACCGTAATTTCCATCGATATGGTTTTATAAATCAATAAACCATGACAGAATGCAAGCTAAATGTTATAAACCTGCATCGAGAATTAGTTTCATCATCACGTCTATTGAGGTAATTAGAAAGGTAATTACATGTTCCATCGATATGATTTTTAATAAATCAATAAACCATGATAGACTGCAGGTTAAATGGTACGAACCTGCGTCTAGAATTAATTTATCAACTCGTCTATTAGGGTAGATGAAATGTAATTACGTGTTCCATCGATATGGTTTTATAAATCAATAAACCAGGACAGAATACAATAAATGTTATAAACCTGCATCGGAAATTAATTCATCATCACGTCTATTAGGGTAATTAGAAATAATTACATTCCATCGATATGATTTTAATAAATCAATAAACCATGATAGACTGCAGGTTAAATAGTGCGAACCGTCTAGAATTAATTTATCAACTCGTCTATTAGGGTAGATGAAATGTAATTACGTGTTCCATCGATATGGTTTTATAAATCAATAAACCAGGACAGAATACCAAGCTAAATGTTATAAACCTGCATCGAGAATTAATTCATCATCACGTCTATTAGGGTAATTAGAAGGTAATTACATGTTCCATCGATATGATTTTAATAAATCAATAAACCATGATAGACTGCAGGTTAAATGGTACGAACCTGCGTCTAGAATTAATTTATCAACTCGTCTATTAGGGTAGATGAAATGTAATTACGTGTTCCATCGATGTGGTTTTATAAATCAATAAACCAGGACAGAATGCAAGCTAAATGTTATAAACCTGCATCAATTAATTCATCACATCACGTCTATTAGAATTTAATTGAAAGGTAATTACATGTTCCATCGATATGATTTTAATAAATCAATAAACCATGATAGACTGCAGGTTAAATGGTACGAACCTGCGTCTAGAATTAATTTATCAACTCGTCTATTAGGGTAGATGAAATGTAATTACGTGTTCCATCGATATGGTTTTATAAATCAATAAACCAGGATAGAATGCAAACTCAAATGTTATAAACCTGCATCAATTAATTCATCATCACGTCTATTAGGAGTAAGTGAAGGTAATTACATGTTCATCGATATGATTTAATAAATCAATAAACCATGATAGACCTACAAGTTAAATGGTACGAACCTGCGTCTAGAATTAATTTATCAACTCGTCTTTTAGGGTAGATGAAATGTAATTACGTGTTCCATCGATGGTTTTATAAATCAATAAACCAGGACAGAATGCAAGCTAAATGTTATAAATACCTGCATCGAAATTAATTCATCATCACGTCTATTAGAATAATTAGGGGTAATTGCTGTTCCATCGATATGATTTTTATAAATCAATAAACCATGATAGACTGCAGAGTTAAATGAAACCTGCGTCTAAAGTTAATTTATCAACTCGTCTATTAGGGTAGATGAAATGTAATTACGTGTTCCATCGATAACAGTTTTATAAATCAATAAACCAGGACAGAATGCAAGCTAAATGTTATAAACCTGCATCGAAAATTAATTCACCATCACGTCTATTGAGTAGTCTGAAGGTAATTACATGTTCCATCGATATAGATTTTAATAAATCAATAAACCATGATAGACTGCAGGTTAAATGGTACGAACCTGCACGTCTAGAATTAATTTATCAACTCGTCTATTAGGGTAGATGAAATGTAATTACGTGTTCCATCGATATGGTTTTATAAATCAATAAACCAGGACAGAATGCAAGCTAAATGTTATAAACCCTGCATCGAGAATTAATTCATCATCACGTCTATTAGGGTAATTAGAAGGTAATTACATGTTCCATCGATATGATTTTAATAAATCAATAAGCTCATGATAGACTGCAGGGTTAAATGGTACGAACCTGCGTCTAAATTAATTTATCAACTCGTCTATTAGGGTAGATGAAATGTAATTACGTGTTCCATCGATATGGTTTTATAAATCCAATAAACGGACAGAATGCAAGCTAAATGTTATAAACCTGCATCGAGAATTAATTCATCATCACGTCTATTAGGGTAATTAGAAGAGTAATTACATGTTCCATCGATATGATTTTAATAAATCAATAAACCATGATAGACTGCAGATTCAAATGGTACGAACCTGCGTCTGAAATTAATTTATAACTCGTCTATGGGTGATGAAATGTAATTACGTGTTCCATCGATATGGTTTTATAAATCAATAAACCATGACAGAATGCAAGCTAAATGTTGCAAACCTGCGTAATTAATGATTCATCATCACGTCTATTACGGGGTGAATTAAAGGTAGTACATGTTCCTTGATATGATTTTAATAAATCGTAAACCATGATAGACTGCAGGTTAAATGGTACGAACCTGCGTCTAGAATTAATTTATCAACTCGTCTATTAGGGTAGATGAAATGTAATTACGTGTTCCATCGTGTAGTTTTGTAAATCAATAAACCATGACAGAATGCAAACTAAATGTTATAAACCTGCATCGAGAATTAATTCATCATCACGTCTATTAGGGTAATTAGAGGTAATTACATGTTCCATCGATATGATTTTTAATAAATCAATAAACCATGATGAACTGCAGGTTAAATGGTGAACCTGCGTCTAGAATTAATTTATCAACTCGTCTATTAGGATAGATGAAATGTAATTACGTGTTCCATCAGTATGGTTTTATAAATCCAATAAACCATGACAGAATGCAAGCTAAATGTTATAAACCTGCATCGAGAATTAATTCATCACCATCACGTCTATTAGGGTAATTAGAAGGTAATTACATGTTCCATCGATATGATTTTGTCGTCAGCAAACAGAGTAGACTGCAGGTTAAATGGTACGAACCTGCGTCTAGAACAATTTATCAACTCGTCTATTAGGAGTGATGAAATAGAGTACGTGTTCCATCGATGTGGTTTATAAATCAATAAACCAGGACAGATAAGCTAAATGTTACCAAACCTGCATCAGAAATTAATTCATCATCACGTCTATTAGGGTAATTGAAGGTAATTACGCCATTTCCATCGATATGATTTTAATAAATCGGCAGCTTCCTTAGTAGACTGCCGTTCAAATGGTACCGAACCTGCGTCTAAATTAATTTATCAACTCGTCACTTGAGGTAGATGAAATGAAATTCCCGTGTTCCATCGATGTGGTTTTATAAATCAATAAACCAGGACAGAATGCAAGCTAAATGTTGTAAACCTTACTCGAGAATTAATTCATCATCACGTCTATTAGGGTAATTAGAAGGTAATTACATGTTCCATCGATGATTTTTAATAAATCAATAAACCATGATAGACTGCAGGTTAAATGGTACGAGCCTGCGTCTTAAATTAATTTATCAACTCGTCTATTAAATTGAGTAAGAAATGTATTACGTGTTCCATCGATATGGTTTTATAAATCAATAAACCAGGACAAGGCTAAACTAAATGTTGTAAACCTGCATCGAGAATTAATTCATCATCACGTCTATTAAGGTAATTGAAGGTAATTACATGTTCCATCAGTATGATTTTAATAAATCAATAAACCATGATAGACTGCAGGTTAAATGGTACGAACCTGCGTAAATTAATTTATCAACTCGTCTATTAGGGTAGATGAAATGTAATTACATTTCCATCGATATGGTTTTATAAATCAATAAACCAGGGACAGAGTCTGGCTAAAATGTTATAAAACTGCATCGACAATTAATTCATCATCACGTCTAGTGGGGTAATTAGAAGGTAATTACATGTTCCATCGATATGATTTTAATAAATCAATAAACCATGATAGACTGCATGGAGTTAAATAGTGCGAACCTGCGTCTAAAATTAATTTATCAACTCGTCTATTAGGGTAGATGAAATGTAATTACGTGTTCCATCGATATGGTTTTATAAATCAATAAACCAGGACAGAATGCAAGCTAAATGTTATAAACCTGCATCGAAAATTAATTCATCATCACGTCTATTAGGGTAATTAGAAGGTAATTACATGTTCCATCGATCTGATTTTAATAAATCAATAAATACCCGATAGACTGCAGGTTAAATGGTACAGACACCGTCTAGAATTAATTTATCAACTCGTCTATTAGGGTAGATGAAATGTAATTACGTGTTCCATCGATAGTTTTATAAATCAATAAACCAGGACAGAATGCAGCTAAATGTTATAAACCTGCATCGAGAATTAATTCATCATCACGTCTATTAGGGGTAATTAAGAAGGTAATTACATGTTCCATCGATATGATTTTAATAAATCAATAAAGCCATGATGAACTGCAGTTAATCGGTACGAACCTGCGTCTGGAATTAATTTATCAACTAATCTATTAGGGTAGATGAAATGTAATTGCGTGTTCCATCGATATGGTTTTATAAATCAATGAGCGGACGAGTGACTAGTATTATAGTAGTAATTAATTCATCATCACGTCTAATAAGGTATTCGAGGTAATTACATATTTCATCGATATGATTTTAATAAATCAATAAACCATGATAGACTGCAGGTTAAATGGTACCGAACCTGCGTCTAGAATTAATTTATCAACTCGTCTATTAGGGTAGATGAAATGTAATTACGTGTTCCATCGATATAGTTTTGCAAATCAATAAACCAGGACAGAATGCAAGCTAAATGTTATAAACCTGCATCGAGAATTAATTCAATATCAACGTCTATTAGGGTAATTAGAAGGTAATTACATGTTCCATCGATATGATTTTAATAAATCAATAAACCATGATAGACTGCAGGTTAAATGGTACGAACCTGCATTAAAATTAATTTATCAACTCATTAATATTAGGGTAGATGAAATGTAATTACGTGTTCCATCGATATGGTTTATAAATCAATAAACCATGACTGAGAATGCAAGCTAAATGTTATAAACCTGCATCGGAAATTAATTCATCATCACGTCTATTAGGGTAATTAGAGAGCCAATTACATGTTCCATCGATATGATTTTAATAAATCAATAAACCATGATAGACTGCAGGTTAAATGGTACGAACTACGTCTAGAATTAATTTATCAACTTTCGTCTATTGGAATAGGTCGATAACAATTACGTGTTCCATCGATATGGTTTTATAAATCAATAAACCATGACAGAATGCAAATACGTGTTATAAACCTGCATCGAGAATTAATTCATCATCACGTCTATTAGGGTAATTAGAAGGCAATTACATGTTCCATCGATATGATTTTAATAAATCAATAAACCATGATAGACTACGGGTTAAGTGGTACGAACCTGCGTCTAGAATTAAATTTATCAACTCGTCTATTAGGGTAGATGAAATGTAATTACGTGTTCCACATCGATATGGTTTTATAAATCAATAAACCAGGACAGAATGCAAGCTAAATGGTATAACCACCATCAAGAATTAATTCCATCATCACGTCTATTAGGGTAATTAGAAGGTAATTACATGTTCCATCGATATAGTTTAATAAATCAATAAACCATGATAGACTGCAGGTTAAATGGTACGAACCTGCGTCTAGAATTAATTGCATCAACTCATCTATTAAATTGATGGAGTGATAACAATTACGTGTTCCATCGATATGGTTTTATAAATCAATAAACCATGACAGAATGCAAAGCTAAATGTTGTTATAAACCTGCATCGAAAATTAATTCATCATCACGTCTATTAAGGTCAGTGAAGGTAATTACATGTTCCATCGATATGATATTAATAAATCAATAAACCATGATGAACTGCAGGTTAAATGGTACGAACCTGCGTCTAGAATTAATTTATCAACTCGTCTATTAAAATTGGAGTAGAAATGTAATTACGTATTTCCGTGATATGATTTTATAATCAATAAACCAGGGCAAATGCAAGCTAAATGTTATAAACCTGCATCGAGAATTAATTCATCATCACGTCTAATAGGGCAATTAAAGGTAATTACATGTTCCATCGATATGATTTTAACCGATCAATAAACATGATAGACTGCAGGTTAAATGGTACGAACCTGCGTTCTAGAATTAATTTATCAACTCGTCTCATCAGGGTGAGGTAAATGTAATTACGTGTTCCATCGATATGGTTTTATAAATCAATAAACCAGGACAGAATGCAAAGCTAAATGTTATAAACCTGTCAATTAAATTTAAATATTAAATATTGGGTAATTGAAAGGTAATTATGTTCCATCGATATGATTTTAATAAATCAATAAACCGCGATAGACTGCAAGGTTAAATGGTACGAACCTGCGTAAATTAATTTTAATAACTCATCCTGAATGAATGATATGATGCAATGTTCCATCGATATGGTTTTATAAATCAATAAACCAGGACAGAATGCGGCAAAATGTTGTAAACCTGCATCGAGAATTAATTCATCATCACGTCTATTAGGGTAATTCGAAGGTAGTACATGTTCCAACGATATGATTTTTAATAGAGTAATATGACATGATAATTTCTGAGTTAAATGGTACGAACCTGCGTCTAGAATTAATTTATCAACTCGTCTATTAGGGTAGATGAAATGTAATTACGTGTTCCATCGATATGGTTATAAATCAATAAACCAGGACAGAATGCAAGCTAAATGTTATAAACCTGCATCGAGAATTAATTCATCATAACGTCTATTAGGGTAATTATAGATGATACATGTTCCATCGATATGATTTTAATAAATCAATAAACCATGATAGACTGCAGGTTAAATGGTACGAACCTGCGTCACAAATTAATTTATCAACTCGTCTATTAGGGTAGATGAAATGTAATTACGTGTTCCATCGATGTGGTTTATAAATCAATAAACCAGGACAGAATGCAAACTAAATGTTATAAACCTGCATCGAGAATTAATTCATCATCACGTCTATTAGGGTAATTAGAAGGTAATTACATGTTCCATCGATATGATTTTAATAAATCAATAAACCATGATAGACTGCAGGTTAAATGGTACGAACCTGCGTCTAGAATTAATTTATCAACTCGTCTATTAGGGTAGATGAAATGTAATTACGTGTTCCATCGATATGGTTTATAAATCAATAAACTGGGACAGAATGCAAGCTAAATGTTATAAACCTGCATCGAATTAATTCATCATCACGTCTATTAGGGTACTTAGAAGGTAATTACATGTTCCATCGATATGATTTTAATAAATCAATAAACCATGATAGACTGCAGGTTAAATGGTACGACCTGCGTCTAGAATTAATTTATCAACTCGTCTATTAGGGTAGATGAAATGTAATTACGTGTTCCATCGATATGATTTTATAAATCAATAAACCGGGACAGAATGCAAGCTAAATATTGCTAAACCTGCATCGAGAATTAATTCATCATCACGTCTATTAGGGTAATAATTGAAGGTAATTACATGTTCCATCGATATGATTTTAATAAATCAATAAACCATGATAGACTGCGGGTTAAATGGTACGAACTGCGTCTAGAATTAATTTATCCGCTCGTCTATTAGGGTAGATGAAATGTAATTACGTGTTCCATCGATGTGGTTTTATAAATCAATAAACCAGGACAGAATACCAAAGCTAAATGTTATAAACCTGCATCGAGAATTAATTCATCATCACGTCTATTAGGGTAATTAGAATGTAATTACATGTTCCATCGATATGATTTTAATAAATCAATAAACCATGATAGACTGCAGGTTAAATGGTACGAACCTGCGTCTAGAATTAATTTATCAACTCGTCTATTAGGGTAGATGAAATGTAATTACGTGTTCCATCGATATGGTTTTATAAATCAATAAACCAGGACAGAATGCAAGCTAAATGTTATAAACCTGCATCGAGAATTAATTCATCATCACGTCTATTAGGGTAATTAGAAGGTAATTACATGTTCCATCGATATGATTTTAATAAATCAATAAACCATGATAGACTGCAGGTTAAATGGTACGAACCTGCGTCTAGAATTAATTTATCAACTCGTCTATTAGGGTAGATGAAATGTAATTACGTGTTCCATCGATATGGTTTTATAAATCAATAAACCATGACAGAATGCAAGCTAAATGTTATAAACCTGCATCGAGAATTAATTCATCATCACGTCTATTAGAGTAATTAGAAGGTAATTACATGTTCCATCGATATGATTTTAATAAATCAATAAACCATGATAGACTGCAGGTTAAATGGTACGAACCTGCGTCTAGAATTAATTTATCAACTCGTCTATTAGGGTAGATGAAATGTAATTACGTGTTCCATCGATATGGTTTTATAAATCAATAAACCAAGACAGAATGCAAGCTAAATATTATAAACCTGCATCGAGAATTAATTCATCATCACGTCTATTAGGGTAATTAGAAGGTAATTACATGTTCCATCGATATGATTTTAATAAATCAATAAACCATGATAGACTGCAGGTTAAATGGTACGAACCTGCGTCTAGAATCAATTTATCCACTCGTCTATTAGGGTAGATGAAATGTAATTACGTGTTCCATCGATATGGTTTTATAAATCAATAAACCAGGACAGAATGCAAGCTAAATGTTATAAACCTGCATCGAGAATTAATTCATCATCACGTCTATTAGGGTAATTAGAAGGTAATTACATGTTCCATCGATATGATTTTAATAAATCAATAAACCATGATAGACTGCAGGTTAAATGGTACGAACCTGCGTCTAGAATTAATTTATCAACTCGTCTATTAGGGTAGATGAAATGTAATTACGTGTTCCATCGATATGGTTTTATAAATCAATAAACCAGGTCAGAATGCAAGCTAAATGTTATAAACCTGTATCGAGAATTAATTCATCATCACGTCTATTAGGGTAATTAGAAGGTAATTACATGTTCCATCGATATGATTTTAATAAATCAATAAACCATGATAGACTGCAGGTTAAATGGTACGAACCTGCGTCTAGAATTAATTTATCAACTCGTCTATTAGGGTAGATGAAATGTAATTACGTGTTCCATCGATATGGTTTTATAAATCAATAAACCAGGACAGAATGCAAGCTAAATGTTATAAACCTGCATCGAGAATTAATTCATCATCACGTCTATTAGGGTAATTAGAAGGTAATTACATGTTCCATCGATATGATTTTAATAAATCAATAAACCATGATAGACTGCAGGTTAAATGGTACGAACCTGCGTCTAGAATTAATTTATCAACTCGTCTATTAGGGTAGATGAAATGTAATTACGTGTTCCATCGATATGGTTTTATAAATCAATAAACCAGGACAGAATGCAAGCTAAATGTTATAAACCTGCATCGAGAATTAATTCATCATCACGTCTATTAGGGTAATTAGAAGGTAATTACATGTTCCATCGATATGATTTTAATAAATCAATAAACCATGATAGACTGCAGGTTAAATGGTACGAACCTGCGTCTAGAATTAATTTATCAACTCGTCTATTAGGGTAGATGTAATGTAATTACGTGTTCCATCGATATGGTTTTATAAATCAATAAACCAGGACAGAATGCAAGCTAAATGTTATAAACCTGCATCGAGAATTAATTCATCATCACGTCTATTAGGGTAATTAGAAGGTAATTACATGTTCCATCGATATGATTTTAATAAATCAATAAACCATGATAGACTGCAGGTTAAATGGTACGAACCTGCGTCTAGAATTAATTTATCAACTCGTCTATTAGGGTAGATGAAATGTAATTACGTGTTCCATCGATATGGTTTTATAAATCAATAAACCAGGACAGAATGCAAGCTAAATGTTATAAACCTGCATCGAGAATTAATTCATCATCACGTCTATTAGGTTAATTAGAAGGTAATTACATGTTCCATCGATATGATTTTAATAAATCAATAAACCATGATAGACTGCAGGTTAAATGGTACAAACCTGCGTCTAGAATTAATTTATCAACTCGTCTATTAGGGTAGATGAAATGTAATTACGTGTTCCATCGATATGGTTTTATAAATCAATAAACCATGACAGAATGCAAGCTAAATGTTATAAACCTGCATCGAGAATTAATTCATCATCACGTCTATTAGGGTAATTAGAAGGTAATTACATGTTCCATCGATATGATTTTAATAAATCAATAAACCATGATAGACTGCAGGTTAAATGGTACGAATCTGCGTCTAGAATTAATTTATCAACTCGTCTATTAGGGTAGATGAAATGTAATTACGTGTTCCATCGATATGGTTTTATAAATCAATAAACCAGGACAGAATGCAAGCTAAATGTTATAAACCTGCATCGAGAATTAATTCATCATCACGTCTATTAGGGTAATTAGAAGGTAATTACATGTTCCATCGATATGATTTTAATAAATCAATAAACCATGATAGACTGCAGGTTAAATGGTACGAACCTGCGTCTAGAATTAATTTATCAACTCGTCTATTAGGGTAGATGAAATGTAATTACGTGTTCCATCGATATGGTTTTATAAATCAATAAACCAGGACAGAATGCAAGCTAAATGTTATAAACCTGCATCGAGAATTAATTCATCATCACGTCTATTAGGGTAATTAGAAGGTAATTACATGTTCCATCGATATGATTTTAATAAATCAATAAACCATGATAGACTGCAGGTTAAATGGTACGTACCTGCGTCTAAATTGTTTATCAACTCGTCTATTAGGGTAGATGAAATGTAATTACGTGTTCAATGATATACAGGTTTATAAATCAATAAACCAGGACAAGATACAAGCTAAATGTTATAAACCTGCATCGAGAATTAATTCATCATCACGTCTATTAGGGTCATTGAAGATAATTACATGTTTCATCGATATGATTTTTATAAATCAATAAACGATAGACTGCGAGTTAAATGGTACAGACACCGTCTAAATTAATTTATCAACTCGTCTATTAGGGTAGATGAAATGTAATTACGTGTTTCATGTTATGGTTTATAAATCAATAAACAGGACGTGGCGATAGCTAAATGTTATAAACCTGCATCGAGAATTAATTCAATGTCACATCTATTAGATGATCGAAGGTAATTATAGCGTTTACCCATCGATATGATTTTAATAAATCAATAAACCATGATAGACTGCTGAGTTAAATGGTACATTTACGTCTACAATTATTTATCAACTCATCCTATTAGGGTGAAGTAAGTATAATTACAGTGATTTCCATCGATATGGTTTTATAAATCAATAAACTAGGACAAGATACAACTAAATGTTATAAACCTGCATCTAAATTAATTCGTATACGTCTATTAAGATGATGAAAGGTAATTATATGTTCCATCGATATGATTTTAATAAATCAATAAACCATGATAGACTGCAGGTTAAATGGTACGAACCTGCGTCTAGAATTAATTTTATCACTCGTCTATTGGGGTAGATGAAAATATGATAAAATGTTCCATCGATATGGTTTTATAAATCAATAGGCAGGACAGAATGCAAGCTAAATGTTATAAACCTGCATCAGAATTAAATTAAATCATCACGTCATTAGGTAATTAGAAGGTAATTACATGTTCCATCGTCATCGTTTAATAAATCAATAATGTGATAGACTTCTGAGTTAAATGAAGTGCGAACATAAATGTAAATTCGATTTAATAACTCATCTGTAGGGTAGATGAAATGTAATTACGTGTTTCATCAAATGTAGTTTATAAATCAATATTAGGGACAAGAATGCAGCTAAATGATGTAAACCTGCATCGAGAATTAATTCATCATCACGTCTATTGAGGTAATTGAAGGTAATTACATGTTCCATCCGATATGATTTTAATAAATCAATAAACCATGATAGACATAGATTCCAAATATAGTACCATTTTCTGATCTAGGTGTTATCAACTCGTCTATTAGGTAGGGTAAAATGTAATTATTGTTCCATCGATATGGTTTATAAATCAATAAACCAGGACAGAATGCAAATGATACATAAACCTGCATCGAGAATTAATTCATCATCAAAAGTATTGGGTAATTGAAGGTAATTACATGTTCCATCGATAGATTTTAATAAATCAATAAACCATGATAGACTTCCCAGGTTAAATGGTACAGAACTGCGTCTAAGTTGGAAATTTATCAACTCGTCTATTAGGGTAGATGAAATATGAAGTACGTGTTCCATCGATATGGTTTATAAATCAATAAACCAGGACAGAATGCAAGCTAAATGTTATAAACCTGCATCGAAGGTAATTCATCATCACGTCTACTAGGGTAATTGAAGGTAATTACATGTTCCATCGATATGATTTTAATAAAATAATGACGCGATAGACTGAGTTAAATGGTGACAACCGTCTAGGTAATTATCAACTCATCTATTAGGGTAGATGAAATGTAATTACGTGTTCCATCGATATGGTTTTATAAATCAATAAACCAGGACAGAATGCAAGCTAAATGTTATAAACCTGCATCGAGAATTAATTCATCATCACGTCTATTAGGGTAATTAGAAGGTAATTACATGTTCCATCGATATGATTTTAATAAATCAATAAACCATGATAGACTGCAGGTTAAATGGTACGAACCTTCGTCTAGAATTAATTTATCAACTCGTCTATTAGGGTAGATGAAATGTAATTACGTGTTCCATCGATATGGTTTTATAAATCAATAAACCAGGACAGAATGCAAGCTAAATGTTATAAACCTGCATCGAGAATTAATTCATCATCACGTCTATTAGGGTAATTAGAAGGTAATTACATGTTCCATCGATATGATTTTAATAAATCAATAAACCATGATAGACTGCAGGTTAAATGGTACGAACCTGCGTCTAGAATTAATTTATCAACTCGTCTATTAGGGTAGATGAAATGTAATTACGTGTTCCATCGATATGGTTTTATAAATCAATAAACCAGGACAGAATGCAAGCTAAATGTTATAAACCTGCATCGAGAATTAATTCATCATCACGTCTATTAGGGTAATTAGAAGGTAATTACATGTTCCATCGATATGATTTTAATAAATCAATAAACCATGATAGACTGCAGGTTAAATGGTACGAACCTGCGTCTTGAATTAATTTATCAACTCGTCTATTAGGGTAGATGAAATGTAATTACGTGTTCCATCGATATGGTTTTATAAATCAATAAACCAGGACAGAATGCAAGCTAAATGTTATAAACCTGCATCGAGAATTAATTCATCATCACGTCTATTAGGGTAATTAGAAGGTAATTACATGTTCCATCGATATGATTGTAATAAATCAATAAACCATGATAGACTGCAGGTTAAATGGTACGAACCTGCGTCTAGAATTAATTTATCAACTCGTCTATTAGGGTAGATGAAATGTAATTACGTGTTCCATCGATATGGTTTTATAAATCAATAAACCAGGACAGAATGCAAGCTAAATGGTATAAACCTGCATCGAGAATTAATTCATCATCACGTCTATTAGGGTAATTAGAAGGTAATTACATGTTCCATCGATATGATTTTAATAAATCAATAAACCATGATAGACTGCAGGTTAAATGGTACGAACCTGCGTCTAGAATTAATTTATCAACTCGTCTATTAGGGTAGATGAAATGTAATTACGTGTTCCATCGATATGGTTTTATAAATCAATAAACCATGACAGAATGCAAGCTGAATGTTATAAACCTGCATCGAGAATTAATTCATCATCACGTCTATTAGGGTAATTAGAAGGTAATTACATGTTCCATCGATATGATTTTAATAAATCAATAAACCATGATAGACTGCAGGTTAAATGGTACGAACCTGCGTCTAGAATTAATTTATCAACTCGTCTATTAGGGTAGATGAAATGTAATTACGTGTTCCATCGATATGGTTTTATAAATCAATAAACCATGACAGAATGCAAGCTAAATGTTATAAACCTGCATCGAGAATTAATTCATCATCACGTCTATTAGGGTAATTAGAAGGTAATTACATGTTCCATCGATATGATTTTAATAAATCAATAAACCATGATAGACTGCAGGTTAAATGGTACGAACCTGCGTCTAGAATTAATTTATCAACTCGTCTATTAGGGTAGATGAAATGTAATTACGTGTTCCATCGATATGGTTTTATAAATCAATAAACCAGGACAGAATGCAAGCTAAATGTTATAAACCTGCATCGAGAATTAATTCATCATCACGTCTATTAGGGTAATTAGAAGGTAATTACATGTTCCATCGATATGATTTTAATAAATCAATAAACCATGATAGACTGCAGGTTAAATGGTACGAACCTGCGTCTAGAATTAATTTATCAACTCGTCTATTAGGGTAGATGAAATGTAATTACGTGTTCCATCGATATGGTTTTATAAATCAATAAACCAGGACAGAATGCAAGCTAAATGTTATAAACCTGCATCGAGAATTAATTCATCATCACGTCTATTAGGGTAATTAGAAGGTAATTACATTTTCCATCGATATGATTTTAATAAATCAATAAACCATGATAGACTGCAGGTTAAATGGTACGAACCTGCGTCTAGAATTAATTTATCAACTCGTCTATTAGGGTAGATGAAATGTAATTACGTGTTCCATCGATATGGTTTTATAAATCAATAAACCAGGACAGAATGCAAGCTAAATGTTATAAACCTGCATCGAGAATTAATTCATCATCACGTCTATTAGGGTAATTAGAAGGTAATTACATGTTCCATCGATATGATTTTAATAAATCAATAAACCATGATAGACTGCAGGTTAAATGGTACGAACCTGCGTCTAGAATTAATTTATCAACTCGTCTATTAGGGTAGATGAAATGTAATTACGTGTTCCATCGATATGGTTTTATAAATCAATAAACCAGGACAGAATGCAAGCTAAATGTTATAAACCTGCATCGAGAATTAATTCATCATCACGTCTATTAGGGTAATTAGAAGGTAATTACATGTTCCATCGATATGATTTTAATAAATCAATAAACCATGATAGACTGCAGGTTAAATGGTACGAACCTGCGTCTAGAATTAATTTATCAACTCGTCTATTAGGGTAGATGAAATGTAATTACGTGTTCCATCGATATGGTTTTATAAATCAATAAACCAGGACAGAATGCAAGCTAAATGTTATAAACCTGCATCGAGAATTAATTCATCATCACGTCTATTAGGGTAATTAGAAGGTAATTACATGTTCCATCGATATGATTTTAATAAATCAATAAACCATGATAGACTGCAGGTTAAATGGTACGAACCTGCGTCTAGAATTAATTTATCAACTCGTCTATTAGGGTAGATGAAATGTAATTACGTGTTCCATCGATATGGTTTTATAAATCAATAAACCAGGACAGAATTAAGGTTAAAGGGTACGAACCTGCTTTTATAATTAATTTATCATCTCGTTTCTTAGGGTAATTCGAAATAATTACGTGTTCTAACGTTATGGTTTTATAAATCAATAAACGATGATATATTTAAGGCTAAACGTTACGAACCTGCGTCTAGAATTATTTTATCATCTCGTTTATTAGGGTAAATAGTAACGTATTCCATCGTTATGGTTTTATGAATCAATAAACCATGATAGAATTAATGCTAAATGGTACGAACCTGCATCTAGAATTAGTTTAGCGTCTTTTCAGTTCTGGTGTTCGTAAACGAATTACGCAATATCAAGACATGGAATGGCGTACAGGGAACTACACAAAAGGAAATAAGGAGAAAATGAAGACGAGCTAAAGAGAAATGACTCAATGACAAATGTGCAAAAGAAAGAATGAGCATGCATAATAAAGCAGACATGCATAAAGAAATAAAAGAACTGACAAAAAAATCTTGCTCTTCAACAGGATGTATAAAATCCAAAGATGGAACAATTATATTGGAGAAAGAGGAAATACTCCAACGATGGCAAGAATATATAAAAGATCTTTTCCATAACAAGAGAGAGTAACCGATAATACACAAAGATGTGGACGGACCAGAACTATTAAAGTCTGAAGTGGAATCTGCAGTAGCCAAACTGAACAGAAAAAAGTAGTGGGACCAGACGGCATAGTCATGAGCTGCTGATAACCCTGGAAGAATTTAGCATAGAGAAAATTACAGAAATAATAAATGAAATTTATAATAGTGGTGTAATACCAGATGATCTCAGCAAGTCGATCTTCATAGCGCTGCCTAAGAAGCCAGGAGCAAACGAGTGCGAATTCCACAGAACCATCAGTTTAATGAACCATGTAACAAAACTGATCGTCCGAATCCTGATGAATAGAGCGAGAAACAGAATCAGGCCAGAGATAGGACGAGAACAGTGCGGTTTCGTCAACGACACTGAAACAAGGAACGCCATATTTATGATTAGGATGCTCTCTGAAAGGTCAATACAAATGAAGAAGGACTTGTACCTATGTTTTATTGATTATGCAAAGGCGTTTGACAAAATACGCCACAAAGAATTGATGGAGATGCTTGGCAGCCTCGATATATTTAGGAAAGACCTAAGAGTAATCAAGAATCTCTACTGGCAGCAAACTGCCTGCATACAGACAAGTGACGAATTCAGCCATTATACTAAAATTGAAAGGGGCGTAAGACAAGGATGCGTCTTTTCACCGGATCTATTCAACTTGTACATCTAGACTATTCTGAGAATCCTAGAAGTTATGGCAGGATTTGTCATAAGGTACGCAGATGATACAGTGTTGATAGCAGACACAGAAAGAAAACTACAAGACCAAATGCATGGTCATCAGCAAAAAGGGTAGCCCAAAATGCCAATTACAGGTGTGGAACTCTAAAATCAAGCAGGTAAAAAATTTAAATACCTAGGAAGTGTTCTAACAGAAGACGGAAAATGAGACACTGAGATTCGAAGGCGAATGGGCATGGCGAAAGAAGCATTCCAGAAGTTGAGTAAGGTATTAAGAAACAGGACAATTTCGCTAGAAACAAAGAAGAAAGTACTGGATTGCTATGTTTTTTTTTAATCATTTCATCCCGAGCAAGGCGAAAATGCCACTGATGTGGGGGGGGGGGGGGGGGGTACATAACTGTAAAATGATTAATTAGAAGAGAGTGAGGAATACAAACCAGTTAGAAAGGAGCAATAGAAAGATGAGAATGCAGGTGTGGTGACAGTTACATAGGTGCAGGGAAAGGGAAGGATATACGGGGTGGGGAGAGAGCTAGAATCCAGTGGTTAATAGACGAGTATTGACATTGCATTTAAATTCTTGGGGGTTGTAGCCATCAGGAAAGCAAGAATATGGGAGAGAGTTCCACAGGCGGGAAGTGCGAGAAAAGAAGCTGCAGGAGTAGAATTGTCATCTGCATTTGGCTAACCTAACTGTGAATGGGTGGGACCCAGTTGCCAATCTGGTTGCACGAGTAAACACCTGTTGAGGAAGCACCAGTGACTTAAGTTCGTCCGAGCAGGAGCCATGAAAGTATTTATAGAACAGACAAAGGGAGGTCACATTTCGTCGGTGGGGAAGTGGCTGCAGTCGAGCCGCCAAGTCAGTACCTATCACATTACAGACTCTCCTTTGGAGCCTGTCGAGAACACTGAGGTGAACGGCAGGGGAGCCTGACCATAAATGGCAGCAGTACTCCATGTACGGAAGGATGGTTGACTTGTATATATGCTGGATGGATTCAGGCGGAAAAAACATCCTGGATCGACATAATGACCCAACCTTCTTAGCAGTGGATTTAGCTATGGATTCGATATAGTGGTTCCATTTGAGGTCTGAAGAGAGGGTAAGGCCGAGGAGGCGCAGTGTATTGTTCTGATGTCAGTTCTTCAATATGGCAGAGAATTCTGGACAATATCATCGAAGATAAAGAAAAAACTTGAAGCAACTGAAATGTGGTTCTACAGAAGGATGCTGCGAATCTCATGGATCGAACATGTGAGCAATGATGAGATTTTGGAAAGATTGGAGACAAAAGGGAAATTAATACTGAGCATCAAGAAGTGACAGCTAAAGTTCCTAGGACACGCAATGAGGAAGAAGGGCTTGGGGAATCTGATACTAACAGGCCAGACAGAGGGAAAAAGAGACAGAGGAAAGCAGCGGATAACATATTTCAAGGACCTGATCAGGATGACGGAACGAAGGTTGCATGGTGTAACAGGAGTAAGTGTGCTAAGAGCCACCAGGGATAGGGAGATGTGGAATGCCATGATCGCCTTCGTCCTGAAAGGACAGGGCACATAGTAGAAAAAGATATATACCAACTGTTTATAAGAAATTATAATGTGGATATAAAGTAGGGGTTCAAATCCATATTATAATCAATATATAAACTGATCCCTCATTTTGTGGCCATGCTCGCTTCTATACATTTATATTCTAGATTTATGGGCTTGAGCTAGTGGATGACAGAACGATGGTTGCATGGTGCAACAGGAGAAAGCGGGCTAAGAGCCACCAGAGACAGGGAGATATGGAAAGCCATGGTCGCCTACGTCCTGAAAGGACATAAAAGAAGATGAAAAGAATGCTAAAAATTATGAGTCAACCAATTAAAGTTGAACCACGGTTGAATCGTCAACATGACTTCTTTTCAATCATTTCACCCCAAGCAAGGCAATATTGCCACTAGAAATCAGGTGTGCAAGAAATTTAATATATGACTTTAGTGGGGAGACACGAGGAATATGTCAGTAATAAAACTGAATTCAAGATCACAGGAAATTGTTATATAGTCACTTCTTCGAAAAAAGAAACTGTAAAACTATGTCGAGCCCAGTGCTGACTGGAACAAATGATGCTGAACAAAGCGTAACCCGTCTGCATCTCTTTCACTAACATACGTGGTATCCGCACTAACTTTCTCAGCGTAGAACCATTCCTTCACACTAACTCACCTGACATCTTAGCCCTACGTGAAACTAACCTTGACCCTTCTATCCCCTCTTCTGAATTTTACGTTCCTGGCTACCTTCCCCTCTTCAGGTAGGACTCCAATGTTCATATGCATGGGCTTGGTATATATATCAGCGAACAACTTCCCCTAGCTAGGGTGACATCTCTTGAATCCCTCGATCATTCTTTCATGTACTTCCGTCTCTCACTTCTAAGCTCGATTAGCTATCTCTTCTTTCTCTACCGCTCCCCTTCCTCCTCTGACTGTTCGTTACTTGACAGCATCTCTGACAATATCGACAAAGCCATTTCTTCCCATCCCTCTGCCCATATATTTGTGTTTGGTGACTTTAACGCCCACCACACTAGAGAACTCTGTCACCGACCCTGCTGGTGTCCACACCATGAATTTTTCAATCACCCAATCCCTCACGCAAGTGGTGGACTTCCCCACGCGTTTCTCCGACAACCCCAACGGAAGGGACTCACCACTTTTCTCGCACTCCCCGACTATGGAATTCCCTTCCACATGACTGCTTTTCCGACGGCTGCAATCTCCAGGAGTTTAAATGTAAGGTCAATACACACCTCCTAACACACTAACTCGCTTCCATCCTTTCAAACACTCTTCCCATCCACCCGAGCCCCAGCCTCCGTATCCATACACATCTATCACCCCCCTTCTGACATTTCCTATATCTAACCACTCTTTCTATTTACCTTCCCCTATGTAGCCCCAAGCGCAATAGTGGCAGTGGAATGCCTTGCTTGGGGTGAAATGATTAAACAAAAAAACACTGCAGAAACTTCGGCGCCTCTCACTATGACTGAGATTACGATAATTTAACCACTTTATAACTCAAGTCATTTTCGTCGAGGAACAATTTCAACCCATTTTTCACAGGGGACAATGTTCACAAACTTCTTTTCCATAAAATGTCGGCGCAAAAATAACTTTTTTTTCGTCGCCCGATTCATTAACAGCAGCAATCAGTATCAAATGCTTCGTCGAAAATAAAATGTAAATTAAATATTATATTTTTCTTTTTTAAACAAGATGATGAATTGCCTGGTGGTAGACGTTGTTTAATTTGTTACCACCCCTCATACAGAAAGGACTCGCCAATCAAAAGGTAGGGCCTTTCTCTGAGCTGTTCTCAAATCGACTCGTCTCGGTAACTGTTGAAATTAGACTCTCAATGCAAACTCTGAAATTACTACTAAACATTTCAAACAGTCAGCTTGACGCCACTTCCGCTTTACTGACAGCTGTCTTCCGGTGCAACTTTTTCTCTAAGAGCTGGTCTTTGACCTAACGAGTAATAATAAAAAATTTTAAATCCAAACGTATTCTTTTTAAAACAGTCCCCATTTTTTCAAATCTTAAATCAACATCTGCGTCAGTTAAATGCCATACTCGATACACGCTTGGGCGATCATGTCTCGAAAGAGACATAACTGACTGGGCAGAAGATAATCCCGCAATAGGTTGCCATTGCTTTCTGCGGTAGACTGGTTGCCGACCATGGCTATAGAACCCAATCTGTTCTGTTATTTAACCCATAACTGGAAGGAAGAGACGGATTAATACCTTTCCCAAGGGTATTTGCGCGTAAGTGAATACAATGGATTCAACTGGAATTCGAACTCGGCTCCCCCGCTTCTCGTTCCGATCTGCGTCACCCAGCGCAAATACACTTTATGTCAAAAATCTATACCAGCGAAGTAACGAAGCCATAACAAAATGGCAATTGACGTTACAATTCAAATTTGTGAAGATTATAGTTATCAGGAAAGGAGGAAATCCGAAGGTTCTACAGGTGAGAAAAGAAACTTTAAAGTAGAAAGGAAAGTTGAATCTAGTTAGTTTACCTGTTTAAACGGCGATACCCAGTTGACGATCCAGTAGCACGCTTAAATTCATGTTGTTGAGGCACTTTGGAAAAAGCCCATCAAGAAGACGGAAGTCACGTCACGTAAGAAGACGGAAGTCACGTCACGTAAGAAGACGGAAGTCACGTCACGTAAGAAGACGGAAGTCACGTCACGTCGGTCAGATGTCTGGTCTGATTCGATTACATTACATACTCCTCTTTTGTCTAGAATCTCGAGATGTACAGTAAGGGCACCAGACCAAATATGCCAGGAATATTCAATGCGAGAACGCATGGTAGATTTGTAAATGAGCAAGACAGATTCTGACGAGAAACATTGTCTGACACAAAGCAGTGAAGCAACATTCCTAAGAATAAATGCAGATAACGATTCATTTAATCGTTCCACATCAGTTGAGTAGAAAACGTAAGACGTAAAGTGTTGCTCTCTTGGAGTTTAGTATTAGTCATGGTATTAGCAAAGGTGGATTGTGGTGCAGTGGATATCGACTCGGAACGACAAATCGGGGTACAGAGTTCGAATTCCAGTTGAATCCCTAGCATTCGCTTACGCACAAATATCCTTGGGAAAATTATTAATCCGTTTCTTCCCACCAGCTATGGGTTAAATAATAAGGCAAATTGGGTTCTATAGTCTTGACTGGCAACCAGTCTACTACAGAAAGCAATGGCAACCTACCGCGGGACAATCTTAACTTTTGAGACATGACCTCCCCAAGCGTGTATCACGTATGGCACTTAACTAGCTGACCAAATATAATAGCTGGAATCATGATTAAGGTTTGTACTGGTCATAAAGTGGGGGTTCTGTTTTCTATTGTTATGAAGTTATAAACTGATCCCCCAATTTTTTGTCAGATTACAATATGATTAAAATTATTTCCGGTTTTATTCGGAAAATAAGATTCAACCGATTTAATTTGTAGCAGGTTCTGTTTTATTCATCAATGTTGGATAAGTTAAACGTTTTTGTCAGATTATAATAAGAACAAAAATATTTCCGGTTTTATTGACAGAATAAGATATAATGTACTTATTCTTTGATTAAACGGAGTTGACAATGCATGTCTTAAGCTGACATGTTAAAAATAGCTATTCTCCCTCTAAATATCATTTGAATTTATATATATATATATATATATATATATATATATATATATAAATTCAAATAATATTGATTTTTTAATTACTTAGTTTCTGGTCATAATAAGGTTAGACCAGTGCACATTTGCATTAAAAATGTTCAATACAAAAGAAATTTAAAATTATATAATCAATTAAATTTAGAGGTACAACCAAATTAGGACAAATAGTTTTTAAACTGATAGATAGACACTTTCCAAAAGGATCTGAACCAAACAAAATTTTCAATAGAAACACAATCAAGCTAAGTTATTTTTGCACTAAATATTTACATAGTTTCATAAAAAACAAAACGCCAGAAACTTAGAGAGAAGTGTACCAAACAAAACCACTAATAAAGAAGGCAACTCCAGGGACAAAAAATGTCTACTTTAAGGACCTTGCAACACAAAAGGAATAATTTACAAGGCAAAGGTACATGACCCAAATGGCCAAAATAAAATATATTTGGGTTCAACCAAAAACACCTTTAAGACCAGGTGGTTCAATCACAGGTCTACATTAAAAATAGAAAACTTAAAACTTACAACTTGGCTAGCCACGTGTGGAAATTAAAATAAAAATATGGAAAAGACCCAGACATAACGTGGAGTATAGTAAAAACAGCCAAGCCTTACAATGGTAGCAAAATATGTAGACTGTGCCAAGAAGAAAAGTTAGAGATTATGCTATTCCCAAACAAAAGCGAACTGTTGAATGAAAGAACGGAAATTATGACTAAGTGTAAGCATACTAAAAAATACCACTTAGGTTCATACAACCATGAATGAAAACGCCATAATTCCTTGTGATTTTAAAAATTGTGCGTTCGAAAATTCCCTGCCACGTGAGTGTTAAAAAAAACCGTTACCTGAGCGTTCTTTAAAAAAAAAACGGTAAACGGAAATATCAGTTATTGCAAATCGCCTGAAGACAACACTCATGGTAGAAACCTATGTCGCATAATAACTCGTTTACAAATGGAATATATATATATATATACAACGGTCATTATTATAACAGAGAGAGTCGTTTAATCTGACTGCTATTCTCCATTCTGCCTGCATATATAGCTCTTTTGCGTGATATCATTAACAAGATATTGTTGGAAATAAAATGTATATTCCCCCTTAATGATAGTGAGAAATAACCGGCGTTTATAGAACAAGAGTCAATGGAACTATTTAAGGGTTTTGTAGAAGGACATATCTGCAGAGAATTGTAAGGAAGAGAGCGAGTGATTCTTAAGATTGTAACAGTGATATTGCTTACCCATGGAGCGGCATCTCGGGTGAAAATTGTCAGCGTTTTCCAATCCATGTCGTGAAGCAGTTGGTCATGTTTCTGTTCGCCAATACCGTAGAGATTTGCTGAAGGTAATCGTGTAGTCAGCTGAAGGAATTGGTCACTCATTATAAAGCCAGGAGGACTGCAGTCAAAACTGAAATAGATAGATAGATAGATAGATAGATAGATAGATAGATAGAAAATGGCATAGACTCATCGATAGATGCACAGACTGTAATAGATCATGAAAAAAAACTGAGATAGATAGATAGATAGATAGATAGATAGATAGATAGATAGATAGATAGAAAATGGCATAGACTCATCGATAGATGCACAGACTGTAATAGATCATGAAAAAAAACTGAGATAGATAGATAGATAGATAGATAGATAGATAGATAGATAGATAGATAGATAGATAGAAAATGGCATAGACTCATCGATAGATGCACAGACTGTAATCGATCATTAAAAAAACTGAGATAGATAGATAGATAGATAGATAGATAGATAGATAGATAGATAGATAGATAGATAGATAGAAAATGGCATAGACTCATCGATAGATGCACAGACTGTAATAGATCATGAAAAAAAAACTGAGATAGATAGATAGATAGATAGATAGATAGATAGATAGAAAATGGCATAGACTCATCGATAGATGCACAGACTGTAATAGATCATGAAAAAAAACTGAGATAGATAGATAAATAGATAGATAGATAGATAGATAGATAGATAGATAGATAGATAGAAAGATAGGATGAAAGAAAAGGCATAGACTCATCGATAGATGCACAGACTGTAATAGATCATGAAAAAAAAACTGAGATAGATAGATAGATAGATAGATAGATAGATAGATAGATAGAAAATAGGATAGATAGAAAATGGCATAGACTCATCGATAGATGCACAGACTGTAATAGATCATGAAAAAAACTGAGATAGATAGATAGATAGATAGATAGATAGATAGATAGATAGATAGATAGATATAAAAATGACTCATAGATAGATGAACATACTGTAATAGATGACGAACAGACTAAAATAAATAGATAAATTTTAGACAACCTTAATCTGGTCATCTATAAATTCTGGTCTTTCCCACATATCCTCATAAACTTCGTATCTTACTCTTACCGCTCATTCGACAACTTGGTTCGGTAACCTTTTACTTTAAGTGGCTCTTGGGTCTCTTATAGGGTGAACATTAGTAAAAAAGAGTGATAGGTAGGTAGATAGATAAATGGATAGTGTTATGGTGCACCCTTATGGGGAATGAACTCTTCCTCTGGTTACATGTAGTTGCCTGCGTGACTTCCGGGGGAGCAGTACAGCAGTTAACGGAAGTATTTAACAGCTGTACTGCTCTGTTAACTTGTACTGCGATATTTATTAGTCTCCCCACTTAAGACAAAATGAGGCACAAGGCCTTTTTAATGTGTGTAATCCGGACCATATAGCCCGACCAAAAATTTATGTCTGATTTTCCCCAGACAGGACACCACATCCCGTCCGAAGACAGAGAGTTTGACAATGTGTAAAGCAGTCAACTGCTGTACTGCTCTCCCGGGAGTCACGCAGGCATCTACATATAACGTGAGGAAGAGTTCATTCCTCGTAGAAAGGGCACCATAACAGAGAGAGAGTTATATATGTAGATAACCTTAACTTGTTCAAATCGTTAAATTGTTTCTTTCCCACATACCCTCATAAACTGCTTTTTACTGTTCGCACAATAACCTCCTTCAATAATAATCTTCATTAAGTGGGACGTGTAAGTTGATCATTATATATATATATATATATATATATATATATATATATATATATATATATATATGAACAATAAATCACGACAAAAACAGAAAATAATATAACAACCACCAAACGAAAAAATGTCACACATAAAGCCCACAAACACATGGAAATTTTAGCAATTCTTCCACAGTATGGATAATATATCAATTTTGAACTGACCTTTTGTCACATCCGGTTGCGATGTGGTCGTACTGATAAAACTTACTCCTGATTGTTTGGGGTGGGCAATAGTCACAGGATGTGCGTTGGGGTGCAGTGGATATCGACTCGTTATGAGAATACGGGTGAGCCGAGTTCGAATTCCAGTTGAATTCCTCTCATTCACTTGCGCACAAATAACCTTGGGAAAGGTATTAATCCGTCTCTTCCCTCCAGTTATGGGTTAAATGACAGGACAGATTAAATTCTATAGCTTAGCTGGCAACCAGTCTACCAACAGACAGAAATGGCAACCTACTGCGGGATAATCTTCTACCCAGTCAGTCATGTCTCTTTCGAGACATTGATCGCCCAAAGCGAAGTATCACGTATGGCACTTAACTGACTGACTGAATATAATAACTGAAAACATGATTAAGGCTTCTACTGGGCATAAAGGGGGGGATCGGCTTTCTATTCTTATAAAGTAATAAACTGATCTCCCGCTAATTTCTATTTAATAATATAATACATCTCTTTCCCCTCTAGCTATTAGTCAAATAACAAGACAGATTGGGGTCTATAGCCTTGAGTGGCAACCAGTCTACCACAGAAAGCAATGGCAACCTACTGCGGAGTAATCTTCTGTCCAGTCAGTCATGTCTCTTTCGAGACATGATCGCCCAAAGCGTGTATCACGTATGGCACTTAACTGACTGAATAGTCACAGGACTTTTGTCAGGGATATATGACAATATTCGTACCAAGACCGTCTATTTGAAATAAACATAACCGAATTGTAGGTTAATGAATTTAACATTTCGATCCATACTTAGATATTCAGTATTGAATATTATTCGCTTAATTTGAGTAGAAGGACACAAGTATTAGATACCAAGTAAATATTGAACTCTCTACTCATGATGTACCAAGCCAGCTTGTAAATCATTACACTATATTGAGTGATTGGAGGTCATATATAAGAAAATACCTCTACTTACATAACAGCTCCAGTTGATCTTCGAAGAACTTTTACTCCAAAATTGGGTTCGTTCGTAAATTGTATTTCATACAACGTGTCAGTGTCATTTTCTGGGTTCTTTTCGGGTCGAGTGGTATTCACAGGAACTTCAAAACGAGGTGTATCTGGAAAGAACTGAAAAAATAAAAAATAATACTTCAATGACAGTTATTATGGTGCCACGCCTTTTTTCAACTCGTGCTGCCATTTATGGTCAGGTGCCCCTGCCGTTCTCCTCGGTGTTCTTGACAAGCTCCAAAGGAGAGTCTGTAATGTGATAGGTACTGATCTGGCGACTCGTCTGCAGCCACTTTCCCATCGTCGAAATGTGGCCTCCCTCTGTCTCTTCTATAAATACTTTCATGGCTTCTGCTCGGATGAGCTTAAATCACTGATGTCTCCTCAACTGGTGTTTACCCGTACAACCAGACTGGCAACTGGGTCCCACCCATTCACAGTCAGGTTAGCCAAACGCAGACGACAATTCTACTCCTGCAGCTTCCTCTCTCGCACTTCCCGCCTATGGAACTCACTTCCGTATTCTTGCTTTCCTGACGGCTACGACCTCCAGAAATTTAAAAGCAAAGTTAATACTCACCTACTAACCACTGGACTCTAGCTCTCTCCCCTCCTCTGTATAATCTTCACATTTCTCTCCGCCCATGTATCTGTCATTGCACCTGCTTTCTCAGCTTTCTATTGTTCCGTTCTAACTAGCTTGTACTCCTCACTCTTTTCTAACTAATCTTTCTACATTTATGTAACCCCCTGCACATCAGTGGCGTTTCTGCCTTGCTCGGGGTGAAATGATTAAAAAAAAAACAAAAAAAATTTGTTTCTTTAATATTTTCGGCAAAATAATTTTCAGAGCTTGACGAAGCTGATCATGGTACTTTAGTCTACTATCTTTAAAACCCTTTAACTTCATGAGACATGTCTTACGCCACTCCTCTTGGTTTGATGCTTAGAATTCCCAGGTTTTCAGAGCAAAGTTGAGACGTTTCAGATGGTCTTTCAATATGTCTTTGTAGCGTAGAACATCCAACTGAACGCTTGTAATTTGTTAGTTATCCATACAGGACCTGATACGGAAGCCTGTTCTCATCCAATCTCACACTATGTCCAGCCTACCTATGCTGTATTCTTGCTAGAATGGTTTCAATGTGACAATAGCGAGGCAATCTCGGGTCAATTCATTCTCTTTACTACCAGTTTTTAAACTGTACTACCACTTATGAGAACACTTTCCGCGTGTTTGCACTTTAACACTGCCTTCTTATTTTAATTTTTGCAATAATCATATCGTCGAGTAGTAAAGAACTTACACTGCCGGCCATAATTATTAAGCCACCCCAGTTTTTTAAAAGAAATTATGTATTTCATACTATTTTTAGTATTTATTGCCAAGTGGATTATTCTAAATGAAAATAGAATGGTTCTTTTGTTATTATTACTTTGCAAAATTTTTCAAGGCAAGGAAGCAAAGATGAACTCGTCTGCATCACCCTAAATTTTCTTTATTTTTTCATTGATGAAACTGCAATATAGGTAATTATTAAATATTTATAAATTCATTTTATGCACAAGTTATTGTGCAATATGTTAATATTGCACAATAACCATTATATTTTCATTTACAATTATTCACTTGGCAATAAATACTAAAATATAGTATGAAATACATCATTTTTTCAAAACACTGGTGTGGCCTAATAATTATGGCCTGTATGTATATATAGATATAAAATAGCAAATCAATAATTATTAGGCCACTAAGGTGGCCTAATAATTATCGCTGGCAGTATATATATATATATATATATATATATATATATATATCCTCTCTATTATAATAAAGATCGTAGTGTATTTTATTTATATAAAGAGTAATGCGTAAATCGAAGAAGCAGCTACTGCTTTTTTTTCTCCTCTAGAGCAAAATTAGTCATCCACATAACAAGCCTGTTTTGCTATATCCCAGCTCATCAGTGTGGCTCGACATCCGATTGCTTCCAGCCAGGATAGAGACACGGCCGATTTGGCAACACTCAGAGATTCTATCCCTAAGATGTCTGCGCTGAGAGAGAGGGAGATTTTAACGTGTTATATACGCGGTGTATACACACGCCAGCAGCAACAAAAATCAGTTCTTAACTGAATCGCAGAAGCGGCTACTTATATATTCTTTTTAATTTTCTCCTCTAGAGAATAATATATAATATATTTCCCTCCTGTCAAGCTCAAGGCTTTGGATTATTTTTTTAATAAAAAATACTCAATAGTAGATACATCAATATATATGTTGCCGTCATTTTAGACGGCACGGGGTCAATCGTTTATTATAACTTGTAATAATAATTCTACTTATTATAATTTAACATTTAAATGTTAAAATATTGAAATGTTTCAGCTTCCAGTAAATACTAGACCAGTATTACAAAACGATCAATCTTCGAGAATTTTCGAAAATATTAAAACATATAGGCAATTTGTCAAAAAGGCTGATCTTTACATACAATATTTTTTTCAAATATTTATAAGCGTTTTCAGAAACAAGAAACTTTCAATCATTGTTAATCAATAAAACCTGTTTATATTATTTGTACATTTGTCCTCATCTTGGTTCACGTACTAACGACGTTTCACCCGTTGTACGCTCCGACCTTCTTTAGGTGTTTGGAATTTTTAACAGAACCCTTTATTTTGTACACTGAGATAGATTGTTCTAGTTTCATGAGTCATGCCACTTCCGTCCTTAAGAACACATCGGATAAAAGCGTTTGCTGGATCTGATAATTTGCCCCAAAGTGTTGTGACTTCAATACCTCGCTCCAGCAGTGGTGTACAAAAAACTTGAGAGCTTAGCTAAATGGAAATGACTGAGACATCTTATACATATAAACAGGTCAGGAAGAAGGCCAGGACGTACAACGACTGAAACGTTGTAAATATTACAATAAATATGAGGACAAAAATACGAAAATGTAAATAGTGTAAATAATTAAAATAACTCCACTCAGAAGTATAGACAGATCCTTAAGAAGGTCGGAGCGTACAACGGCCGATACGTTATAAATATGGCAAAAAAGATGAGAACAACAGTTCGAACAATATAAATAGTGTAAATAATTAAAATAACTCCTCTCAGAAGTATAGACAGATCCTTAAGAAGGTCGGAGCGTACAACGGCCGAAACTTTATAAATATGTCAAAAAAGATGAGAACAACAGTCCGAACAATATAAATAGTGTAAATAATGAAAATACTTCTCTCAGAAGTTTAGAGAGATCCTTAAGCAGGTCGGAGGGTACTACAGCCGAAAGGTTAGAAATATGTCAAAAAAGATGAGAACAACAGTCCGAACAATATAAATAGTGTAAAAAATTAAAGTAACTCCTCTCAGAAATATAGACAGATCCTTAAGAAGGTCGGAGCATACAACGGCCGAAACGTTATATATATGTCAAAAAAGATGAGAACAACAGTCCGAACAATATAAATAGTGTAAATAATGAAAATACTTCTCTCAGAAGTTTAGAGAGATCCTTAAGCAGGTCGGAGGGTACTACAGCCGAAAGGTTAGAAATATGTCAAAAAAGATGAGAACAACAGTCCGAACAATATAAATAGTGTAAAAAATTAAAATACTTCTCTCAGAAGTTTAGAGAGATCCTTAAGCAGGTCGGAGGGTACTACAGCCGAAAGGTTATAAATATGTCAAAAAAGATGAGAACAACAGTCCGAACAATATAAATAGTGTAAAAAATTAAAGTAACTCCTCTCAGAAATATAGACAGATCCTTAAGAAGGTCGGAGCATACAACGGCCGAAACGTTATATATATGTCAAAAAAGATGAGAACAACAATCCGAACAATATAAATAGTGTAAATAATTAAAATAACTCCTCCTAGAAGTATAGACAGATCCTTAAGAAGGTCGGAGGGTTCAACGGCCGAAACGTTATAAATATAACGAAAAAGATGAAAACAACAGTCCGAACAATATAAATAGTGTAAATAATGAAAATACTTCTCTCAGAAGTTTAGAGAGATCCTTAAGCAGGTCGGAGGGTACTACAGCCGAAAGGTTATAAATATGTCAAAAAAGATGAGAACAACAGTCCGAACAATATAAATAGTGTAAAAAATTAAAGTAACTCCTCTCAGAAATATCGACAGATCCTTAAGAAGGTCGGAGCATACAACGGCCGAAACGTTATATATATGTCAAAAAAGATGAGAACAACAATCCGAACAATATAAATAGTGTAAATAATTAAAATAACTCCTCCTAGAAGTATAGACAGATCCTTAAGAAGGTCGGAGGGTTCAACGGCCGAAACGTTATAAATATAACGAAAAAGATGAAAACAACAGTCCGAACAATATAAATAGTGTAAATAATTAAAATAACTCCTCTCAGAAGTTTAGACAGATCCTTAAGAAGGTCGGAGCGTAGAACGGCCAAAACTTTATAGATATGTCAAAAAATATGAGAACAACAGTCCGAACAATATAAATAGTGTAAATAATGAAAATAAATCCTCTCAGATGTTTACACAGATGCTTAAGAAGGTCGGAGATTACAACGGCCCAAACGTTATAGATATGTAAAAAAAGATGAGAACAACAGTCCGAACAATATAATTAGTGTAAATAATTAAAATAACTCCTCTCAGAATATAGACAGATCCTTAAGAAGGTCGGAGCGTACAACGGCCGAAACGTTATAAATATGGCAAAAAACATGAAAACAACAGTCCGAACAATATAAATAGTGTAAATAATTAAAATAACTCCTCTCAGATGTTTAGACAGATGCTTAAGAAGGTCGGAGCGTACAACGGCCGAAACGTTATAAATATGGCAAAAAAGATGAGAACAACAGTCCGAACAATATAAATAGTGTAAATAATTAAAATAACTCCTCTCAGAAGTTTAGACAGATCCTTAAGAAGGTCGGAGCGTATAACGGCCGAAACGTTATAGATATGTCAAAAAAGATGAGAACAACAGTGCGAACAATATAAATAGTGTAAATAATTAAAATAAATCGTCTCAGATGTTTACACAGATGCTTAAGAAGGTCGGAGATTACAACGGCCCAAATGTTATAGATATGTAATAAAAGATGAGAACAACAGTCCGAACAATATAAATAGTGTAAATAATTAAAATAATTCCTCTCAGAAATATAGACAGGTGCTTAAGAAGGTCGTAGAATACAACGTCCGAAACGTTATAAATATGTCAAAAAAGATGTGAACAACAGTCCGAACAATGTAAACAACATAAATGAAACCTCATCCGAGAAATATAAAGAAATAATTAATCTTGTTTTCATCCCTATACGATGAAAAATAAAACTTCTTCTGTGCCATCAGTCAGTCAGTTGTTTCGAAAGAAACATAACTGACTGGGCAGAAGATTTTCCAATAGAAGTTTGCCAGTTCTTCCCTTCCTGCCGGACCTATATAGACAGAGATTGTATGTGTGTGAGAAACGAGGGAGAAATTTATATATGTATATCGCTCATACAAGGTGATATGGCTAAATTCAGTTTGTATTTTTAATTTCACGCATGCGCGTTGTTTGTTTCAGATTTTGTCAACTGCACAGTAAAGTATGGACACCGTCTGTAAGAAAAAGATTGCCATGACTGATTGTCCACCAAGATTATATAATCTCATCTCTCCTGCTCTTCAATCCTTTTGTCTAGATCAGTCAGTTGGTGCCTAAGTGATACACGCTTGGGCGATCATGTCTCTTTCAATCCATGAATGACTAGACAGAAGATTTTCCAGCACAATTTTGCCATTTTTTTCTGCATTATACTGTTTGCCCACGAAGGCTATAGAACCCAACCTGTTCTCATATTTAACTCATAAATGGAGGGAGAAGCGCCGGATTCATATCTTTCCCAAAGTTATTTGCACGTAATTAGATGCAACGAATCTAAGAGAAATTAGAACTCAGCTCACCGATTTCTAGTTCCGAGCCGATATCCTTCAAATTTTCCCAGCAAGCTATAACATTTTCTTTCAACCGTATCTGAAAAAATATAAAACTTACTCTTGTCCATACTTGACGAACTATAAAATATGTTTACAACACAATCAATTTGGTTCTAAATGACCCACAAGAGTTTGAGATGGCGTTAAGCACAATCAATCTATCATTCAACATTTAATGAGATATCTGAGCTGGACGTTTTTGTAAAATATCTTCATTGTAAAGTTGAATTTTCGACAGACAGACTCTTAAATCTTATCCAAATATTCTAGCCGTGATCGATTTTGTTTTTAATATTGTTTATTGCAAAAATATTTGCCTTTTTACTTTTTTTGTTTTTTTTGGTTTCACTTTATATATTATATATCTTTATTCATCTAGGTACGAATTTGCATGAGATACTAGATTAGCAACTAGGCGCCACCCTTTTACAGTGAACCCGATAAAATGTAACCACAATTTCTACTCCAATAGCTTCTTTTCTTGCACTTCCCACATGTGAAATTGTCTTCCACATACTTGCTTCCCTGACAGCTACAATCTCCAGGAGTTTAAATGTAAGGTCAATAGACACCTCCTAACACTAACTCGCATCCATTCTCTCAAACGCGCTTCCCACCTACCCAACCCTCATCCTCGGTATCCTTACCCGTCTATCACCCTCCTTCTGACATTTCTTATATCTAACCACTCTTTCTCATCACCTTCCCCTTTGTAACCCCCTGCGCAATAGTGGCAGTGGAATGCATTGCTTGGGGTTTAAAAAAATATCAATGATATGCTTTTATCAAGGGCAGGTAACCTTTTGAGGGTGAGAGACATATTAGACTTTTAGGAGCAAACTGCGGTCCAGAATAACAAGCAAACGACACCAAAGTGAATATTGTATTATCATCATCATCATTTATCCATCAGCACACCCAATGGTGCATAGGGCAGCAACTTTTTGTTGCTGTTTCTGTAGCAAATTGTTTTTTACGGGGCAGGGTTGTTAGCCCTGCACCCAACCCCCAAACCTGAAGAACCGGTGGACCATTCTTAGTCCTTACGTTTACAGCACCTGGTATTCCAAAATTTAAATACGGACCAGGCTCGATGTTGCTTAAAAAACAGATGAGACTTTTGGGAGCAAACTGCGGGCCAGATTGACAAGCAAACGACCCCAAAGTGAATGTTGTATTATAGAAAGCGTATATTATATATATATATATATATATATATATATATATATATATATATATATATATACACGAGAAAAAATCGCAAGATCGCCAAGACCTACCGCGGTTTCGCACAACGGCTCGTCAGGGCGATCTTGCGATTTTTTTCGTGTGTTTTTGCTCTGCGTAACTGCCTTTTTGTTAACACTTTTTGGTTAGTTTAGTATCGAGCACTTTTCTTTCCTGGTGGTTCGTTCCGTTCGAGGGTTTTTTTCTTTACTGTGAAGAACCGTATGCATTGTCGGTCCTACGCAGTTTTCTTTTTTTCCCTCTTCGTCCAAAGCTCTATAGCCGAGGACGATAACGGAGTTAGATTCTGCTGTTTATTCATAGTCTTTAAAAGTTTCTTGTGTAACATTTTAAGATTAGAATACGTACAGAGTCGGTTTTATTATTATTATATATATATATATATATATATATATATATATATATATATATATATATATATATATATATATATATATATATATATATATATATTAAAAAAGGATTAATTCAAAGATGTTGATTGGCCATTTCGATATGAAAACCTTTCAGAAACTGGAGCCAGTTTCTGAAAGGTTTTTTCTGTTGCTGAGGTGATGTGTCGTCCCCCGTGGGGATCTTCATATCGAAATGGCCATTCAACATCTTTGAATTAATCCTTTTTTAATATATATTTGCTCTGTAATATTTTATTACATGGAGCTCTCTTCCTGTATCATTTTTTAATATTAAAATAAATTTTTAATATTAATTAGGATCGGGTTTTTTGGAATTTACCTTCCTGCTTTTTTCCCTTGGATTGAAGTATCTGAATTAAAATATATATATATATATATATATATATATATATATATATATATATATATATATAATGTTAATGAAAAAATGTTAGAGCATGTCCTTAAGCAGAAACAAGGT
This sequence comes from Ascarosepion bandense, assembly GCA_037127315.1. NCBI lineage: Eukaryota > Metazoa > Mollusca > Cephalopoda > Sepiida > Sepiidae > Ascarosepion > Ascarosepion bandense. Next base: position 568,332 of record JBBBDQ010001662.1, on the reverse strand, counting down.
AAACTAGTATATAACTAGACAATGCATACGTATATAAGAATTTTACTGAAAGAGTATAAATATGGAAGGAACTAAATGTATCGTAGACAAGAATTCTATAGAAAACATACAAATCAGTTTGACGGCTGGTGCTGTTTGTTATGAAGAAATACTTCGATGTTCGGCTCGATGGAATAGGTAGACGGCAAAAGAATGTCAATGGTGGCGATCGGAAGGTTAGGAGCGAAGATGAGATTTTTGTTTAACTCATTTTAGAGAATTGCTGCTCGCAACAGAATTAAAGCCCCATTAAATTGATTATATAAGTCTTATAAATAAATGTAAAGAAACTTTAATTTTGATATTTGCTTTTATCGATATGTACTATTATGTACATTTGGGTGCCATGGATGTCGGCTCTGAATGAGAACTCGGAGAGCCGAGTTCGTTGCATTCACTTATGGACAAATAACCTTGGGAAAGGTATTAATCCGTCTCTTCCCTCTATCTATGAGTTAAATAACAGAACAGACTGCGTTCTATAGCTTTGATTGGCAACCAGTTTACTGCAGAAAATAATGACAACCTACGGCGGGAAAATCTCCTGCCCAATCAGTCATGTTTTATTCGATTGCCCAAGCGTGTATCACGTATGGTACTTAATTAACTTACCTTTATGTGCGTTAGAGTGCAATAGATATCGGTTCAGAATCTGAAATCGGAGAGGCGAGTTCGAATTTCAGTCGAATTCGTTGCATTCACTTCCGCACAAATACCCTTGGGAAAGGTATTAATCCATCTCTTCCCTTCAGTTATGAGCTAAATAATACGACAGATTGGGTTCTATAGCCTTGGATGGCAACCAGTCTACCGCAGAAAGCAATGGCAACCTACTGCGGGATAATCTTCTACCCAGTAAGTCATGTCACTTTCGAGACATGATCGCCCAAAGCGTGTATCACGCACGGAACTTAACTCACTGACTGTTTCCGTCTAGACAAATTTTCACAACGACTGCCACTTTGTGTAATAGACTTCCGTGTGAGTGCTTTCCTGAAATTTTCTTTTGACTCCTTCAATTTAAGGATAAATCGGTATCTATACTCCTTATCCTCATAACCGTCATTTCGAAACATATTCTCTTTCATTCATACTATACATTTAATACAGCCATACCATTTTGACAGCAACCATCTACTTTGAGTAAATCTGGGTTTTGTATTCGGTGATATTTACTAATATATATATATATATATATATATATATATATATATATATATATATATATATATTACTCATACACACAGTAAAAAGAACCTTCAGATATTGGAGGCCATGTACATTAAATCCAAACAACCAACCCACACTTAATAAAATCACATTTAAATCCGGTCATAACACATTACATTGCATTTGAATACATGGTTTTGTTGTCATTTCGCGCTATCACGCGGTGTGACGTCATAGAACCGCATTACGAATGTGCGAACTGCGTTTGCTATTTTTGGTAACTGTTACCGTTGCTTAGCGGACTTTTATGTCAACACAAAATAAAATCGTCGGTGATGGTGGATGTTATTGTATTACGGTCTTGATAATCTCTCTGAAGATGGCTCATGTGAGCCGAAAGCTTAGAACGAATTTAATAAAAAATTATCCAAATGTTGGAGAATTTTTGTCTTTATTTTCAACTGAAATTAAAGCCAAAATACGACGTTTGGAACGGCTCATGAATAAACATAATAGACATTCATTGTCTCTAATATTTAACAGTATATGTTTAGAAAATTATTTGCTGCCTCGATACACTATATATATATATATATATATATAACCATAGAAAGTATACTTTTGTGTGTCCAGCATATATTTCAGCATCCCACTTCTCTAATTTAACTTGTGAGAAAGAAATTCGAACGAATTCAACGGAAAAAGAACAACGCTGAGAGATATGGAAGCTACGTGTGTATTCTGAAGCGAAAAGAGGCAGCATGACTTTCTGCTCCCACGCATGCGCTCTGAGTACGCTCAGCACTTATTACATTAGGGCAACGAGTTGAGGAAGTTTTTAATGCGTTTTTCTACCATTTGAGAATGATGAAAGCGCCGCGGCATTGTTTACGTCCAGCTTCCGGAGTGAGGAAAATGAATTATATTCGAGACTAATGGACGTTAAGAAAAGCATTAATGTATAAATTCAAAACAAACATGGATCGGAAAATAGATAGATAGATAGATAGATAGATAGATAGATAGATAGATAGATAGATAGATAGATATTTGTGTAGAGAAAAACAATTGGGTATTTCGTCCAGAAACACTTGCACAATGACGTTTCTCAGGTAATATATATATATATATATATATATATATGATATTTTGTCTTATGCGGTGGCAAATTTCATCATCACAGACATATATATATATATATATATATATATATATATATATATATATATATATATATATATATATATATATATATATATATATATATATATATATATATATATTTCTAGCCTAGAGGTAGAATCGCCGACTGACGCCAATTCGGTCGGGTTTCAATCCGGGCTTAAAAAGCAATCGGAGCCTAACCGTACTGATGAGCTGTGATACAGCGGAACAGATCTGTCTGCAGATGACTATATATAGAGACAGCGTTTGAGTTTTGTTTTACGTCATATCAACCTCTGTGGGTTATTAAATGCCAAAAAGGTGGGGTTTTAAGATATTTTTTAATGTTTGGTTATAGTGAAAAGGTTGACTTAGTCAGATTTTAATGAAAATGTTTTGTTTTTATTCTTTTTTATTTTAGAAAATGTAAAATGCGTTTTATTTTTGTATTCAAAAATGTTTTGCTGAGAATAATTTATTCTTTCAAAAATGTGTTATGATAACAATTTTTCTCTCCAAAAATGTATTGTTGGCAATATTTTTCCTTCAAAAACGTATATTTTAAGTATATATTTTTCTAAAGGTATATTTTTACACTTTCACAGTGTCTCGACTCCAGTTTGGGATTTGGTTAACTATTTGCCCATAGCTGGGACCCCCCCCCCCCAACAGGTGCTACCACTCCGGGTCAGGGTGGGTCTGGGAACATCAGCAATTAACAGGTAGTGCCATGCTCCTCACAACTTCCCAAACAAAGGCCTTGCTGCCGGATGCAGTTTATCGTCATACCCAGGATCTATATAGACAGAGAGTGCAAGTGTATGAGAGAGAGAGAGGAGAAATATATATATATATATATATATATCGCACATACAAGGTGAGATGGCTAAATTCTTGTCAGTTTATATTTTTAACTAGCAGTATAGCCCGGCGTTGCTCGGGTGTAATGAAAGCTTTAAAACTAATCCATGGTCCTGGAGCTCAGATTCTTTGGACGAAAGACTAAAAAGCAATAGCTGTTTCCAGTTAAAGCGAAACCGTAGATTGAAAGAAAAATGGATGTAAGTCAAATTTTGATTTCCTGTGATCGATATCAAAACAGTTTTTTCGTTGTAAACTGAATTTTAAAGGCTAAATAAGTTCTCTGAGGAAATGGTATCATGGTTGAGACTAAGAACTACAATTATACATACTTAGAGCCAAACCCCAAGCAAAAACTACAATAAAAAAGCTGAAAAAATACAGACATACAGGCAGATAAACAGACACACACAAACATCTTGCTTTTATATATATATATATTATCGATTTTCTGCATTATTGTAAGAACTGCAACCTTGAAACTTCTGAATATCGTTTCTTCTGTCTTTGTCTATGAGTGTATCAAATTTGATTAAAATCGGACCACTCCTTCTATAACCCGATTTTTTCGATTATCGATTTTCAAGATTTATCGCGGGTACCTGAACACAAAACCTAGCTAAGAACACTCGCAGACGCTTATAGTACAACTGTGTAAATTTTCAAGAAAATTGGTTCATCCGTTTCGGAGTCTATTGGTAACGAACACACACACACACACACACACACACACACACACACACACACAGTTCCATTTATAAATTAGTTTATATATATATATATATATATATATATATATATATTTTTTTTTTTTTTTTTTTTTTTTTTTTTAATTCAGATACTTCAAGCCAAGGGGAAAAAGCAGGAAGGTAAATTCCAAAAAACCCGATCCTAATTAATATTAAAAATTTATTTTAATATTAAAAAATGATACAGGAAGAGAGCTCCATGTAATAAAATATTACAGAGCAAATATATATTAAAAAAGGATTAATTCAAAGATGTTGAATGGCACATCGCCTCAGCGACGGGAGAATCCTTTCGGAAACTGGAGAAGGGTTGGTCTGCTTTTCCTTTTTAGGTGGATTGCAAAGAAATTGAGAAAAAAAAAAGTGGGGGGGGGGGGAATATAAAGGAAAGGAGGAAGATAAAATAAAATAAAGTGGAATAGAATCAGATGAGCGGGAGGAGAGGGAATTTGGCATCGTCTGGGTTCGCGGAAGGGAGATGGAGAATAGTGGCTAGGAATTGGCAGACAGCCGTGTTGGGTCGAGGTGGGTTTGGGCAGCGCGGAGGTGGGGGGAGAGATGGGTGAGGGAGGGGAGGGAGAGCGAGAGGAAGGGGAGGAGGAAATTGTTTTTTAATATTACAGACGCTGGACAAATAATTTTTCTCCAGTTTCTGAAAGGATTTTTCTGTTGCTGAGGTGATGTGCTATCCCCCGTGGGGATCTTCATATCGAAATGGCCATTCAACATCTTTGAATTAATCCTTTTTTAATATATATATATATATATATATATATATATATATATATATAAGAAAAATATGCGCCCTCTGTCAAGATTCGAACCTCTGTCTTATGGACAGGGGGAAATTGCCGTTAGATCTGACATGCCATAAACTAACTCGGTCAAAAAAGAATGAAAAAGAATGACTTCCAAAAAAGATAGAACTCCTTTTCACAGCCCTTTTCGAAATTAATCCAAAGGTAGATCCTTCTATAATCTTTAAAATGGGCCCAAAGATTTAAATGTAAACATCTACCTTTGCAGGCCAGAGAATACAACGGTCGATATGTTGTGTCATTCAAGACATTTTGAAGAAGAGCCCTAAAAAATCCATGTAGTCATTCAGAACATAGACGATCATGGCCCTCCACATCTTCCTGTCACTTGTATCTCCTAATATATTTTGCCTTGTTATTTCTCCCAAATCCCAAAGCCCATCAAGTATGTCACACGTTGCTTCCTGTATCTTTTATTCCCTCTATCTGTTCTGTGAGTATCAGATTTTCCAAGCCCTCTTTCCTCATCATATATCATCGAAACTTCCCGATGTTAAATGTTTCCTTTTTATTTCCATTCTCTTGAAAACCTCGTCGTTGCTTTCGTGTTCGGTCCACAGAATCCTCAGTATCCTTCTGTAGAACCGCATTTATGTTGTTTCGAGTATTTCTTTCATCTTTGAGGAGATTGTCTAGCATTAACTGCCATATAAAAGGAGAAGTAAAACTTTTATGATGCGCTATTTGTTTGTTTTTTTTTGTTTGTTTTTTTTTGTTTTTGTTTTTTTGTTGGGGCTCGTGTTTTGTTTGTTTGTTTTTTGAGTTTCCTATTTTTAATAAATATTTTAACCCGTTTCTGCAACTGGACGAGTGTCTCTCATGACATTTCTTGACATTAAATAAACGAAAGACGATTGATTGACCGTGAAATTCCGCTAGACGCAAAGTCAACATCTAACCTTGTTTAGTGAAACAAACTCATTTTCTGAGAAACATTTTGTTTGCATTTGGTTTGTTTGGCAAGAAATGAACAGAATTTCCCGTACAAACATGGAAACAAAGTGAAAAATAATGACAAAGCCTTGCAAGAATAGATACAATCACAACAGACGTACATATGGACACACATAAGCACACACACACATATGCTAAAATATATTATCCATGTTATCTTCATGCTAACGCCAAACATATGGACATAAATTCTTGCATTTGGGTGTAAGGGCTAAAATTTATATATAAATATATATCGAAATCAGTTACTAAATCGATTAACTTCGATATATTTTTAATTTATTTTATTTATTTATTTAATTTATTTATTTTAAAAGTTTGTAACACTTATTTTTTAATGGATACTTATATTTAATACCCTGGTTTTCTTAATTATATACATATTTATTTATATCTAGACGCTTAAATTAATCGAGAAATCTTGTGAGGAAAATATGCGTCCACCTATTTTCCTATTTTATATATATGTCAGTGTGTGTGTGTATAAAAAGATATATATATACAAATACATATATATGTGTGTGTGTTTCCTATTTCATATATATATACATATATATGTGGGTGGGTGTCTTATTTTATATATATATATATATATATATATGTGTGTGTGTGTGTGCGTGTGTCAAAAGATATATATATATATGCGTGTGTATCCTAAAAAAATTTTTTCAGATATTCCAAGAAATTTTTATCTAAAACAAACAGACTTTCTCTACGGACGTGCCGCATGTTGTGAACAAACACACCACGTGATGTAAACAAAAAAATATTCGAACGCTATCGTGAAATACGTTTCTAATTCAAATTTAAAAATCAGTTGTTTCTGATGAAGGACCGAGGGCGGTCTGAAATATAAAATATAATAAAAATAAACAAATACTGTTCAAAAAAAGTACATTTTTAAATTCAAAACTTTTTATTAATATTCTTTCCTATATGTACATATATATATATATATATGTGTGTGTGTGTGTGTCATATATATATATAGTAGCGGCCATAATATAAGGAACAGAAATAACAAAGACATAAATATGTGTATTACTTAAAAAGTAATGCACGATTATCATTGAAACTTTTACCGAATAAAAATTAGGGTGTGATGCATAAATATTATACAAAGTAACAAAACTTTGTATGACAGTTTTATTTTTATAAGGATTCAATTGAACAAAGAAAATTAGCTACTAGACAAAAGTGAAGGAATGATGTTAATAATTTGCATAAACTTTGAATTTACATTGTTAGAAAACTCGATGGAGCTTTTCAACAATAAGTAAAAGTTCATTTATCATTAAAACTTTATTTTTAAGTAATATGGCAAATTCTACACGCAAAACGCTCTCTTTTGAAGAAAAAAAAACTCATAATCGCTATCAAGAAAAAGAGTTAATTTCAGAAATTTGTTGTTTATAGGTCTGAAAGTGTCGTTCATTGTGTAATTAGCAGGTATAAAACCGATAAAACGTTTAGATGCAAAACCAAAAACCGGCAGACCTCCAAAACATCGCAAAAAGAAGATCAAAGAATTGTTAGAATATCTACAAAAAACCGTTTTGAAACTGCTACATCAATTGCCCGTAAATTTAGTGAAGACACAGATAATAAAATCACAAGGAAAACGGTTGCTCGCAGGTTAAAAAATGCAAGATTGCATGCCTGTATTTCAGCTTGGAAGTCTCTCATTTCAAAGCGAAACCAAAGGGCACTCCAAGAGTATGCGAGAGAACATGTTGTTTGGACTGATGCACAATGGGATACAGTTTATTTCAGTGACTGGCAACCAGTCTACCGCAGAAAGAAATGGCAACCTACTTAATTTTCGGGTTAATAGTCTGCCCAGTCAGTCATTTCTCTTTCGAGACATGATCGCCCAAAGCGTGTATCACGTATGGCACTTAACTAACTGAATATAATAGTTGAAAACATGATTAAGGCTTCTACAGGGCATAAAGTGGGGGTCAGTATCACGTATGTCATTTAACTGACTGAACAAGAGAAAGGGAAATCGAGAAGGCTATGATCGCCTACGTTTCAAAGGGACACAGCACATAGAAAAAGAAGAAGAATAAAAAGAAATGCAATAAGCCAAGCTAGGCAAAACTTTCAATCATTTGACATTTCTACACAGATTTATAGTCAATCATGTTGCTACTGATATTGAATATATAGTCCTTATTACGCACCTAATATCTATGATCCTGTAAGCGAATAAAATTTAGCTTATCAAATGTATACATTTACATACAAAGCAAACTCAATGACCTATCGGTCGATTTGTGTGTGTGTGTGTGTGTGTGTGTGTGTGTGTGTGTGTGTGTGTGTGTGTGTGTGTGTGTGTCCCGAAAAATAATCTTTCGTGGGATTTCTTGTTTCTCAATAAATCTGGTCATATTATGAAACTGTTTTCTAACGTTGACATTTTATTTAGGATTAAACATACCTTTGAGATGGCATGCCAAGAGGACACAATTATTATTTTTTATGGAAACAAAAAGGAAATTAATGCTGAGCATCAGGAAGAGACAGTTAAAGTTCCTGGAACATGCAATAAAAAAGGTGGGAGAACCTGACACTCTCAAGTCCGATATCTGGAAAGAGAGACAAAGAAAAGCAGTGAATAACAATATTTGAAGGGCCTGAGCAGGTGGATGGCAGAGCCGGGTTTGGGTAGGGTAACAGGAGAAAGCGTGCTATGAGCCACCAGGGATAGGGAGACGTGGAGGCCCATGATCAACTACGTCCTGAAAAGACATGGCACATAGAAGAAGAGCAACAATAAAGCTGACAAACTTTGCTCGAGACATTCGTTCCGTGTACGGAGATGAAATGCTACGAAACAACCAACCTGCCAACGCTAACCTGTATGTTCAAGAAATAAACAGGCTCAAAGATGCAATTTCGCTAAAACGACATGGCCGGGGATGCAGACAGTGTAATTATATTATTCAACATGACCTTTCCCGTCCCCACGTCACTAACAAGAACAAACATGCAATTCAAGAGCTGGCACACCCATCATATTCTCATGAGTTTGTTCTTTCAGACTACCATCTTTTTTCGGTCGCTTTCTAACAATTTCAGGGATGCTTTGTCCTACAACGATGTCGAGCTTAAAAATGACTTGATTATTGGTAAGAGTCCGAAAAGTAATGGAGTAGACAGACTAAACTATCGCCCGGTTCACATCCCACTCACGTCTATTGAACAGGTGAAGAGGCTCATCCCTTGTTTCCTGTTTAGGATGTGGTTTCCGGTTTTCTCTTTTCCAATCTTCTCACTTTTTTTTTTCAATTGGAGTAGATAGACTAAACTATCGCCCGGTTCACATTCCACCCACGTCTATTGAACAGGTGAAGAGGCTCATCCCTTGTTGAACTGATACAACCATCTTATTCTTATGTGTTTGTTCTTTCAGACTACCATCTTTTTTCGGTCGCTTTTAGTATCAGATTCACCTAGCCCTCTTTCCTTATTGCATGTCCCACGAACTTCAGCTGTCTCTTCCTGGTGCTCAGAATTAATTTCCTTTTCGTTTCCATCCTTTCCAAAACCTCATCCTTTCTTATATGCTCGATCCATGATGTCCGCAGCATCCTTCTGTAGAACCACATTTCAGTTGCTTTAAGTTTTTCCTTCATCTTTGTTGATATTATCCAACATTCACTGCCATATTAAAGAATTGATATCATATAGCAATCCAGTACTCTCTTCTTTGTTTCTTTGTGAAAGTTTCCTGTCTCTTAATACTCTACTCAGCTCTTGGAAGGCATCCTTGTGCTTTTGGATCTCAGAAATATAAATGTATAGAAACTGATGTGACCACAAAGTGAGGGGTCAGTTTATATATTGATTGTAATATGGAATTGATCCCCCACTTTATACCCAGCATCCTTCTGTAGAACCACATTTCAGTTGCTTTAAGTTTTTCCTTCATCTTTGTTGATATTATCCAGCATTCACTGCCATATTAAAGAACTGATATCATATAGCAATCCAGTACTCTCTTCTTTGTTTCTAGCGAAATCTTCCTGTCTAAAACGTCAATTAATCTTTCGAGTCAACACCTAGTGTTTTCTATCGTCTGGGCATTAAATAATAAGTAGATCGTTGACAGAAGGTTGTAAACAACCACCATGAATGCATTGTTGAATGATTCATCAGAACCATTAAATAATAAAAAATATCGATTGGTTTGTTTGTTTGTTTAACAGTATTTCAACTCCTATATGGGTCATTTAATGCTGAGATTTAATTTCCTTTGGAGTTTTGAAGTGATAGAAATATAATATGCAGGATGCAATGGATAAATTGTCGCCATTTCATATTTTTAATTTTGCGTGTTGTTTGTTTTGGATTTGATGAATAAATTTTACTCTTTAGTATTTGTTCCTGGGTATGACGGTAAACTTCATCCGGCAGCAAGATTGGGCGGTTTTGAGGAGCATGGAACCATCTCTTAATTGCTGTTATTCCCAGGTTCTTCCTGACCCGAAGTGCTAGCATCAATAAGGGTCCCGGCTATGGGTAAATAGTTAACCCCTAAACTAGGGTCAAAACACTATGAAAGTATAAAAATAGACTTTCATTTTTAAAAATATACATTTTTGAAGGAAAAATATTATCGACAATACATTTTTGAAGGAAAAAATTATTGCCATAACATTTTTGAAGGAAAAAATAATATTACCAGCAATACATTTTTGAATACAAAACTAAAAATAAACAAATAAATTTTTCATCAAACTTTGATTAAATCAACGTTCTCACTATAACCAAACATTAAAAAATACCTTAAAACTGCCCTTTTTGGCATTAAATAACCCACAGAGGCTGATATGCCGTTAAACAAAACTCAAACTCAAACTCTTTAATATTTTCATATATTTATGTGATTTTAGTTAATGTATCTGTTAAAATGCGATGTCATTGTTATTTTTATCTTTGCTTCATTTAGACGACAATTTATTAATCGCAATCTGTATATTATTCTACTTTCACAAATGAATACATGGTAGACAATACTTAGCTTTTGTGAATATATACACGACCGGCCATAATTAGTAGACCAACCCAGTTTTTTAATATATTATGATGTATTTCATAATATTTTTAGTATTTATTACCAAGTGGATAATTCTAAATGAAAATAGAATGGTTCTTTATTAATACTGTACGATAATATGTGCACCCATTTAACTTTTCTGGTGTCCAGTTTTTGTGATCTCTTCTCGATGCTAGTCTTTTCTTCGTATTGGCTGGCCGAAGCAAAGGCTTCCTGGCTGCCTTGTAAAATTTTACAAAGTAATAATAACAAAAGATCCATTCTATTTTCCTTTAAAATTACCCACTTGGCAATAAATACTAAAAATAGTTTAAAATACATCATTTCTTTAAAAAAAAACTGGGGTTGCCTAATAATTATGGCCGGTAGTGTATGTTTGTATGGAGATAATTACTAGAGACGGTGTTATGTACGTTCTATGTTGCTATTTTTTAGTTATATTTTGGGATATAGTTTGATTTAAGAAAGTGTTTTTTTTTTTCATGTTCATTGGTGAACAGTTTGTAGTTTGTTTTGTTTTTATCGTTTCACCCAAGCAAGGCGTTACCGCCACTGATGCGCAGGGTTTTACATAAGAGTAAAAGTTTAGAAAGGAGAAGAATGAAGAGAAAGACGGACCAGTTACAGGGGGTGTCAGACAAAGGTCAAGAGAAGGATAGAAACACAATTGCGAAGGTAGAGAGAAAGGAAAAGAACAAGATATACGGGGTGATGTAGAAAGAACTGGAGTCAAGTGGATACGAGATGAGTATTGACATTTCATTTAAATTAATGGAGGTTGTAGCCGTCAAGAAAGCAAGTATATGGAAGAGAGTTCCACAAGCGGGAAGTGTGAGAAAAGAAACTGTTTGAATAGAATTATCGGCTGCATTTGGTTGATCAAACTGTAAATGAGTGTGACCTTGTTGCCAGTCTGGTTGCACGAGTAAATTCTTGTAGCAGGGGCACCAGTGACTTAAGTTCGTCGGAGCAGAAGCCATGAAAATTACTATATGTATTATTATAATTTATTATATAAAAGTGTATTAATGCTATTTTTACTATAAAAATGTATTGGTCATGATGGACCTGGTCATCATGGACCTGGACACAAAAGCAATTCAGAGGTGGTTCCAGGCTCTTCAAAACTTCAATCTCCCGATAAGATAAGAGGGCTTGCTGCCAGATGTAGTTCGTCGTCATACCCAAGACTAAATAAATATATAGTATTGAAATAATTTATTAAAAAAAGAATGAATTTATGTAACAACGGAATATCTCTTTTTTTAGTGGAGAGGTTATAATTTTTTTTAATTTCTACATTCATTTTTCTACAGATCTGTTTCGGTTTTGGTAGAAATTGACAACGACCCTGTGTCTCCAAAGGGGATAAAAGTGTTGGTTGAAGTGATGCAAAAGTAACTTGACCTAGAAAGTTTTGAGTTCAATCCCTGGCTGCGGCAGAAGTAAACAAAATCTTAGTAAGTTGATTTAATAAAGGAAATTAACTGAAACTGAGATATCTAGAAAAGGCATGACAGGTGGAACTAGAACAATTTACCTCCAGTAGACTAAATGGACAGAAATTTCAACGTTTATCTTCTAAAGAAGACCGGAGTGTACAACGGACGAAACACTGTTAATATAGCAATAAGGATGAGGACATCAGTCCTCGTCTTTTTTACTGTTTGTTTATTTTTTTTATTTTTTATTTTACACATTTTACACATCTCTTTCCCCAAAATTTTCAATTTTTCTCTTTCTCTTGTTGTCAATTTATTTATCTTTATTTGGGCGTGTGTTCATGTTTTCTTCTTTCAGGTCTTTACCCTCCATCTTCAGACCCGTTATTCTTTTTCCATCTTTTTGATCTTTTTCCGCTTCTGCTGCTGCTGCTGCTGCTGCTTCATCTTGTCATGAACCGCGACCAATTTTGATTCTTCTATTTTCTTCTTCCGTTTTCTTAACCTAATTTTCACCCTTCTCTTTTTCACTTTTCCTTCTTTCTTAAATTATCTATCTATCTATCTATCTATCTATCTATCTATCTATCTATCTATCTATCTCAGTCTATTCATGTCTATCTATCTATCTATCTATCTATCTATCTATTTATCTATCTATCTATCTATCGCAGTCTATTCATATCTATCTTTCTATCTATCTATCTTAGTCTGTTCATCTATCTATCTATCTATCTATCTATCTATCTATTCATATTTATCTATCTATCGATCTCAATCTATTCATATCTATCTATCTATCAATCTATCTATCTATCTATCTATCTATCTATCTATCTATCGCAGTCTATGCATATCTATCTATCTATCTATCTATTCATATCTATCTATCTATCTCAGTCTATTCATATCTATCTATCTATCTATCTATCTATTGCAGTCTATTCATATCTATCTATCTATCTATCTATCGCAGTCTATTCATATCTATCTTTCTATCTACCTATCTTAGTCTGTTCATCTATCTATCTATCTATCTATCTATCTATCTATTCATATCAATCTATCTATCAATCTATCTATCTATCTATCGATCTATCTCAGTCTATTCATATCTATCTATCTATCTATCTATATATGTCTATTCAAATCTATCTATCTATCTATCTATCTATCTATCTATCTATCTATTCATATCTATCTATCTATCGATCTCAATCTATTCATATCTATCTATCTATCTATCTATCTATCTATCTATCGCAGTCTATTCATATCATCTATCTATCTATCTATCTATCTATCTATCTATCTATCTATTGCAGTCTATTCATATCTATATATCTATCTATCTATCGCAGTCTATTCTATATCTATCTATCTATCTATCTATCTATCTATCTATCTATCGCAGTCTATTCATATCTATCTATCTATCTATCTATCTATCTATCTATCTATCTCAGTCTATTCATATCTATCTATCTATCTATCTATCTTAGTCTATTCATATCTATCTATCTATCTATCTATCTATCTATCTATCGCAGTCTATTCATATCTATCTATCTGTCGCAGTCTATTCATATCTATCTATCTATCTATCTATCTGTCGCAGTCTATTCATATCTATCTATCTATCTATCTATCTATCTATCTATCTCGTCTATTCATATCTATCTATCTATCTATCTATCTATCTATCTATCTATCTTCTAGTCTATTCATATCCATCTATCTATCGCAGTCTATTCATATCTATCTATCTATCGCAGTCTATTCATATCTATCTATCTATCTATCTATCTATCTATCTATCTATCTATCTATCTATCTATCTAGTCTATTCATATCCATCTATCTATCGCAGTCTATTCATATCTATCTATCTATCTATCTATCTATCTATCTATCGCAGTCTATTCATATCTATCTATCTATCGCAGTCTATTCATATCTATCTATCTATCTATCTATCTCAGTCTATATCTATCTATCTATCTATCTATCTATCTATCTCAGTCTATATCTATCTATCTATCTATCTATCTATCAGTCTATTCATATCTATCTATCTATCTATCTCAGTCTATTCATATCTATCTATCTATTTATCTATCTATCTATCTATCTCAGTCTATTCATATCTATCTATCTATTGTAGAAATTTTTTATGTCGTAAGAAAAACTTCTGCTGTGAACAAAAGGGGAAAGTAATAAAAAAAATAAAAATTTCAATACAACACAAGTGTTCAAATTAAAGGAAATTTGCAGCTTTATTAAAAACAGAGAGGAGTTGTGCGCTGACTGCAAAACAGGTCCGTTAGTAAAGGCTAGGTTATAGCCTTGGTACCACAAGAAGAAAAAAAATTAAAGTCTTTCTCAGTTTACCTTGTTAGGTACAGTGTTCGTAGCTTGTTTCTTTTCCTCCGCTTAGTGCTATGCTTAAGTTCTGCGGGTCGTCTCAAGCCTGGAAAAAGTGTTTGCCTTTTTATTGTTGTTGTTTTTTTGTTAAGTCTCTTCTTCAACTCTTGTTTGTTGTGGGCCGACCTGGGAAACTGTATCCCTTTTCTGAAAAGTAAAATTTCTTTCTTCCTCTGGAAGAAGTGTCTTTTCTTAAAATGAATTTTCTGACGCCACGTGGGTTAAAGACAAACAGGGGAAACGGTCCTTTTAGGGAAATAAACTCTTCCTTCCTCTGGAAGTGGTATCGTAGAATCTTGTTTCTCCTCTGTCCGTCAGGAGGAATTCCTTTCTTTTCTTCTTTTGCGAGCTTCTCAAACCCACAAATAAATTCAGACTTCTTTTTACGTCTTTGGTCTGACGGAGCTAAAATTTTCAGGACTGCTCAAGTCGACGAAAATAAAAAAACTGAGAGTTCCCGCTCCTTGAAATTATGTCAGAAGGAGCTAACCAATCTGAGTCGAGATACGCGACACGTGGTACCTCAAAGACATTTCAATTTCCCAACGGCCTTAGCGAGAAAAGGAGAGAAAGAAAACCGACCAAACGAACGGACAAATAAAATTTCAACACTATCTATCTATCTATCTATCTATCTATCTATCTATCTATCTATCTCAGTCTATTCATATCTATCTATCTATCTATCTATCGATCGATCGATCTCAATCTATTCATATCTATCTATCTATCTATCTATCTATCGATCGATCGATCGATCTCAATCTATTCATATCTATCTATCTATCTATCTATCGCAGTCTATTCATATCTATCTATCTATCTATCTATCTATCGCAGTCTATTCATATCTATCTTTCTATCTACCTATCTTAGTCTGTTCATCTATCTATCTATCTATCTATCTATCTATCTATCTATTCATATCAATCTATCTATCAATCTATCTATCTATCTATCGATCTATCTCAGTCTATTCATATCTATCTATCTATCTATCTATCTATCTATCTATGTCTATTCATATCTATCTATCTATCTATCTATCTATCATATTCATATCTATCTATCTATCGATCTCAATCTATTCATATCTATCTATCTATCTATCTATCTATCTATCGCAGTCTATTCATATCTATCTATCTATCTATCTATCTATCTATCTATTCTATTGCAGTCTATTCATATCTATCTATCTATCTATCTATCGCAGTCTATTCATATCTATCTATCTATCTATCTATCTATCTATCTATCTATCTATCGCAGTCTATTCATATCTATCTATCTATCTATCTATCTATCTATCTATCTATCTTTCTCAGTCTATTCATATCTATCTATCTATCTATCTATCTTAGTCTATTCATATCTATCTATCTATCTATCTATCTATCTATCTATCTATCTATCGCTAGTCTATTCATATCTATCTATCTGTCGCAGTCTATTCATATCTATCTATCTATCTATCTATCTATCTATCTATCTATCTGATCTATTCATATCTATCTATCTATCTATCTATCTATCTATCTATCTATCTCAGTCTATTCATATCTATCTATCTATCTATCTATCTATCTCAGTCTATTCATATCCATCTATCTATCGCAGTCTTATTCATATCTATCTATCTATCATGTATCTATTCATATCTATCTATCTATCTATCTATCTATCTCAGTCTATTCATATCCATCTATCTATCGCAGTCTATTCATATCTATCTATCTATCTATCTATCTATCTATCTATCTATCTATCTATCTATCTATCCAGTCTATTCATATCTATCTATCTATCGTCAGTCTATTCATATCTATCTATCTATCTATCTATCTATCTATATCTATCTATCTATCTATCTATCTATCTATCTATCTAGTCTATATCTATCTATCTATCTATCTATCTATCTATCTATCAGTCTATTCATATCTATCTATCTATCTATCTCAGTCTATTCATATCTATCTATCTATTTATCTATCTATCTATCTATCTCAGTCTATTCATATCTATCTATCTATTGTAGAAATTTTTTATGTCGTAAGAAAAACTTCTGCTGTGAACAAAAGGGGAAAGTAATAAAAAAAATAAAAATTTCAATACAACACAAGTGTTCAAATTAAAGGAAATTTGCAGCTTTATTAAAAACAGAGAGGAGTTGTGCGCTGACTGCAAAACAGGTCCGTTAGTAAAGGCTAGGTTATAGCCTTGGTACCACAAGAAGAAAAAAAATTAAAGTCTTTCTCAGTTTACCTTGTTCGGTACAGTGTTCGTAGCTTGTTTCTTTTCCTCCGCTTAGTGCTATGCTTAAGTTCAGCGGGTCGTCTCAAGCCTGGAAAAAGTGTTTGCCTTTTTATTGTTGTTTTTTTTTGTTAAGTCTCTTCTTCAACTCTTGTTTGTTGTGGGCCGACCTGGGAAACTGTATCCCTTTTCTGAAAAGTAAAATTTCTTTCTTCCTCTGGAAGAAGTGTCTTTTCTTAAAATGAATTTTCTGACGCCACGTGGGTTAAAGACAAACAGGGGAAACGGTCCTTTTAGGGAAATAAACTCTTTCTTCCTCTGGAAGTGGTATCGTAGAATCTTGTTTCTCCTCTGTCCGTCAGGAGGAATTCCTTTCTTTTCTTCTTTTGCGAGCTTCTCAAACCCACAAATAAATTCAGACTTCTTTTTACGTCTTTGGTCTGACGGAGCTAAAATTTTCAGGACTGCTCAAGTCGACGAAAATAAAAAAACTGAGAGTTCCCGCTCCTTGAAATTATGTCAGAAGGAGCTAACCAATCTGAGTCGAGATACGCGACACGTGGTACCTCAAAGACATTTCAATTTCCCAACGGCCTTAGCGAGAAAAGGAGAGTAAGAAAACCGACCAAACGAACGGACAAATAAAATTTCAACACTATCTATCTATCTATCTATCTATCTATCTATCTATCTATCTCAGTCTATTCATATCTATCTATCTATCTATCGATCGATCTCAATCTATTCATATCTATCTATCTATCTCTCGATCGATCGATCGATCTCAATCTATTCATATCTATCTATCTATCTATCTATCTATCTATCTATCTATCTATCGCAGTCTATTCATATCTATCTATCTATCTATCTATCTATCGCAGTCTATTCATATCTATCTATCTATCGCAGTCTATTCATGTCTATCTATCTATCTATCTATCTATCTCAGTCTATATCTATCTATCTATCTATCTATCTATCTCAGTCTATATCTATCTATCTATCTATCTATCTATCAGTCTATTCATATCTATCTATCTATCTATCTCAGTCTATTCATATCTATCTATCTATTTATCTATCTATCTATCTATCTCAGTCTATTCATATCTATCTATCTATTGTAGAAATTTTTTATGTCGTAAGAAAAACTTCTGCTGTGAACAAAAGGGGAAAGTAATAAAAAAAATAAAAATTTCAATACAACACAAGTGTTCAAATTAAAGGAAATTTGCAGCTTTATTAAAAACAGAGAGGAGTTGTGCGCTGACTGCAAAACAGGTCCGTTAGTAAAGGCTAGGTTATAGCCTTGGTACCACAAGAAGAAAAAAAATTAAAGTCTTTCTCAGTTTACCTTGTTAGGTACAGTGTTCGTAGCTTGTTTCTTTTCCTCCGCTTAGTGCTATGCTTAAGTTCAGCGGGTCGTCTCAAGCCTGGAAAAAGTGTTTGCCTTTTTATTGTTGTTTTTTTTTTGTTAAGTCTCTTCTTCAACTCTTGTTTGTTGTGGGCCGACCGGGAAACTGTATCCCTTTTCTGAAAAGTAAAATTTCTTTCTTCCTCTGGAAGAAGTGTCTTTTCTTAAAATGAATTTTCTGACGCCACGTGGGTTAAAGACAAACAGGGGAAACGGTCCTTTTAGGGAAATAAACACTTTCTTCCTCTGGAAGTGGTATCGTAGAATCTTGTTTCTCCTCTGTCCGTCAGGAGGAATTCCTTTCTTTTCTTCTTTTGCGAGCTTCTCAAACCCACAAATAAATTCAGACTTCTTTTTACGTCTTTGGTCTGACGGAGCTAAAATTTTCAGGACTGCTCAAGTCGACGAAAATAAAAAAACTGAGAGTTCCCGCTCCTTGAAATTATGTCAGAAGGAGCTAACCAATCTGAGTCGAGATACGCGACACGTGGTACCTCAAAGACATTTCAATTTCCCAACGGCCTTAGCGAGAAAAGGAGAGTAAGAAAACCGACCAAACGAACGGACAAATAAAATTTCAACACTATCTATCTATCTATCTATCTATCTATCTATCTATCTATCTCAGTCTATTCATATCTATCTATCTATCTATCGATCGATCTCAATCTATTCATATCTATCTATCTATCTCTCGATCGATCGATCGATCTCAATCTATTCATATCTATCTATCTATCTATCTATCTATCTATCTATCTATCGCAGTCTATTCATATCTATCTATCTATCTATCTATCGCAGTCTATTCATATCTATCTATCTATCGCAGTCTATTCATGTCTATCTATCTATCTATCTATCTCAGTCTATATCTATCTATCTATCTATCTATCTATCTCAGTCTATATCTATCTATCTATCTATCTATCTATCTATCAGTCTATTCATATCTATCTATCTATCTATCTCAGTCTATTCATATCTATCTATCTATTTATCTATCTATCTATCTATCTCAGTCTATTCATATCTATCTATCTATTGTAGAAATTTTTTATGTCGTAAGAAAAACTTCTGCTGTGAACAAAAGGGGAAAGTAATAAAAAAAATAAAAATTTCAATACAACACAAGTGTTCAAATTAAAGGAAATTTGCAGCTTTATTAAAAACAGAGAGGAGTTGTGCGCTGACTGCAAAACAGGTCCGTTAGTAAAGGCTAGGTTATAGCCTTGGTACCACAAGAAGAAAAAAAATTAAAGTCTTTCTCAGTTTACCTTGTTAGGTACAGTGTTCGTAGCTTGTTTCTTTTCCTCCGCTTAGTGCTATGCTTAAGTTCAGCGGGTCGTCTCAAGCCTGGAAAAAGTGTTTGCCTTTTTATTGTTGTTTTTTTTTTGTTAAGTCTCTTCTTCAACTCTTGTTTGTTGTGGGCCGACCGGGAAACTGTATCCCTTTTCTGAAAAGTAAAATTTCTTTCTTCCTCTGGAAGAAGTGTCTTTTCTTAAAATGAATTTTCTGACGCCACGTGGGTTAAAGACAAACAGGGGAAACGGTCCTTTTAGGGAAATAAACACTTTCTTCCTCTGGAAGTGGTATCGTAGAATCTTGTTTCTCCTCTGTCCGTCAGGAGGAATTCCTTTCTTTTCTTCTTTTGCGAGCTTCTCAAACCCACAAATAAATTCAGACTTCTTTTTAAGTCTTTGGTCTGACGGAGCTAAAATTTTCAGGACTGCTCAAGTCGACGAAAATAAAAAAACTGAGAGTTCCCGCTCCTTGAAATTTTGTCAGAAGGAGCTAACCAATCTGAGTCGAGATACGCGACACGTGGTACCTCAAAGACATTTCAATTTCCCAACGGCCTTAGCGAGAAAAGGAGAGAAAGAAAACCGACCAAACGAACGGACAAATAAAATTTCAACACTATCTATCTATCTATCTATCTATCTATCTATCTATCTCAGTCTATTCATATCTATCTATCTATCTATCTATCGATCGATCGATCTCAATCTATTCATATCTATCTATCTATCTATCTATCTATCTATCTATCTATCTATCGATCGATCGATCGAATCTAATCTATTCATATCTATCTATCTATCTATCTATCTATCTATCTATCTATCGCAGTCTATTCATATCTATCTATCTATCTATCTATCGCAGTCTATTCATATCTATCTATCTATCGCAGTCTATTCATATCTATCTATCTCAGTCTATATCTATCTATCTATCTATCTATCTCAGTCTATATCTATCTATCTATCTATCTATCTATCTATCTATCTATCTATCTATCTATCGTCTATTCATATCTATCTATCTATCTATCTCAGTCTATTCATATCTATCTATCTATTTATCTATCTATCTATCTATCTCAGTCTATTCATATCTATCTATCTATTGTAGAAATTTTTTATGTCGTAAGAAAAACTTCTGCTGTGAACAAAAGGGGAAAGTAATAAAAAAAATAAAAATTTCAATACAACACAAGTGTTCAAATTAAAGGAAATTTGCAGCTTTATTAAAAACAGAGAGGAGTTGTGCGCTGACTGCAAAACAGGTCCGTTAGTAAAGGCTAGGTTATAGCCTTGGTACCACAAGAAGAAAAAAAATTAAAGTCTTTCTCAGTTTACCTTGTTAGGTACAGTGTTCGTAGCTTGTTTCTTTTCCTCCGCTTAGTGCTATGCTTAAGTTCTGCGGGTCGTCTCAAGCCTGGAAAAAGTGTTTGCCTTTTTATTGTTGTTGTTTTTTTGTTAAGTCTCTTCTTCAACTCTTGTTTGTTGTGGGCCGACCTGGGAAACTGTATCCCTTTTCTGAAAAGTAAAATTTCTTTCTTCCTCTGGAAGAAGTGTCTTTTCTTAAAATGAATTTTCTGACGCCACGTGGGTTAAAGACAAACAGGGGAAACGGTCCTTTTAGGGAAATAAACTCTTCCTTCCTCTGGAAGTGGTATCGTAGAATCTTGTTTCTCCTCTGTCCGTCAGGAGGAATTCCTTTCTTTTCTTCTTTTGCGAGCTTCTCAAACCCACAAATAAATTCAGACTTCTTTTTACGTCTTTGGTCTGACGGAGCTAAAATTTTCAGGACTGCTCAAGTCGACGAAAATAAAAAAACTGAGAGTTCCCGCTCCTTGAAATTATGTCAGAAGGAGCTAACCAATCTGAGTCGAGATACGCGACACGTGGTACCTCAAAGACATTTCAATTTCCCAACGGCCTTAGCGAGAAAAGGAGAGAAAGAAAACCGACCAAACGAACGGACAAATAAAATTTCAACACTATCTATCTATCTATCTATCTATCTATCTATCTATCTATCTATCGATCGATCGATCTCAATCTATTCATATCTATCTATCTATCTATCTATCTATCGATCGATCGATCGATCTCAATCTATTCATATCTATCTATCTATCTATCTATCTATCTATCTATCTATCTATCGCAGTCTATTCATATCTATCTATCTATCTATCTATCTATCGCAGTCTATTCATCTATCTATCTATCTATCTATCTATCTATCTATCTCAGTCTGTTTAGTATCTATCTATCTATCTATCTATCTATCTATCTATCTCAGTCTGTTTAGTATCTATCTATCTATCTATCTATCTATCTATCTATCTATCTATCTGTGCGTACGTTCATTTTTTGTGTCTTTGTTCAGGGCTTTATACTCCATTTTCGGCCAATTGGAGTAGATAGCTCTATCTATCGTCCGGTTCACACTCCACCCACGTCTATTGAACAGGTTAAGAGGCTTGTCCCTTGTTCCCTGTTTAGGATGTGGTTTCCGGCTTTCACTTTTCCGATCTTTTCACTATTACGTAGCCCCCTGCACATCAGTGGCCTTACCGCCTTGCTCGGGGTGATACGATAAAAAAAATAAAATAAAATAAAATTTTTTCGTATCCAGCTTCTCTTTCCTTTACCACCTTTTCTTCTTCTCACCTGAAACCGTTTTGACTCTTTCTGCTTCTATCTATTTTCTTCTTCCCTTTTCTTGTGCTACTTCCCCTCCGCTGTAAATTTTTTCCGGTTCTCCTTTTGCATTTTTCCTTCTTTTTCAAATGACTTTTCCTTCTTTTTTTCTTTCTCTTCCTTCTATTTTCTCAAACTCTCTCCCATATTTCCTCCCGTTTACATCTTTCAGACGCATACTATTATTGCTTATTTTTCTCATTAACTTAAATTTCATCCTTTTATTACTTCTTTCTTTAAATTTCTTGTTACTTTTCTGCTTTAACTAATCTAAATTCCTACTCCACCCGTAGTTTTGTGTCTCTATTTTCGACGCTTAGGTTCTTTTGTTTTGTTTTTTTTACTCAACAACTACAGCTCTTTAGTCAAGGGAAGTAATAAAACTTTGACGTTGTTCCCAGCCCCATATAATTAGTTTCCTGCAAATGCAAAATGGCTGCTTGCTTTGTGCTTCTGCGAAATACCGACGACGTCGAGCATAGCAAAAAGAAATTCAGTATGGCTTCCCATTCGAATAATACTTTTGATTTTTGTCTCAATTTTAAAGTTTTTTTTAGAGAAATCTGTCTATTTTTTTAAAAATAGTTTTCATTCTCCGCGTTTTCTGAAAGGGCAAAGAATGGAATTGTATTTTTTTTTTTCTATTTTACCTCAGACCAAGACTTTTGCACGGATAATTCTTGTACTTCAAATTGACAAGAACACAGAAATGGAAACCGTGTGGAAAATTCCGCCAGAAAGGCAGGCTGGGAAGTCCATGAATAAATAACAAATGACTGTCAGAGAGACTTGTGGACAAAAGCAACGACCAAGCACATAGATACAAATAAATTACTTTAATTTTGGACAAATATTTTTTCTTTCTCAACTCGGAACATTTTCATGAAAGATATTAAACATGAAGAAATGGTTGTAGCGTTTTTGTGCGTTGTGGTGCAGTGGATATCGTCTCGGAACGACAAATCGCGAAACCGAGTTCGAATTTCAGTTGAATTCGTTGCATTCACTTACGCACAAATACCCTTGGGAAAGGTATTAATCCATCTCTCCCCTTCAGTTATGGGCTAAATAATAGGAGAGATTGGGTTCTATAGCCTTGGCTGGCAACCAGTCTACCGTAGAAAGCAATGGCAACCTACTGCAGAATAATCTTCTGCCCAGTCAGTCATGTCTCCTTCGAGACATGATCTCCCAAAGCGTGTATCACGTATGGCACTTAACTGACTGACTGAATATAATAGTTGAAAACATGATTAAGTCTTCTACTGGGCATAAAGTAGGGGATCGGTTTTCTATTGTTATAACGTAATAAACTGATCCCCCAATAATTACTACTTAATAATATAATACATTTCTTCCCCATCTAGCTATGAGTCAAATAACAAAACAGATTGTGTTCTTTCGCCTTGGTCAGAAATCAGTCTACCGTAGAAAGCAATGGCAACCTACTGCGGGATAATCTTCTGCCCAGTCTGTCATTTGTCTTTCGAGACATGATCGCCCAAAGCAAGTATCACGTATAGCACTTAATTGATTGGCTGTAAAGACAAATTTAGTTATTCGTACATACTTCTTCTATGTGTCGTGTCCCTTCAGAACGTAAGCGATAATGGCTCTCCATATCGTCCTATCTATTGTAACTTTTAACAGACTTTGTCTTGTTATTTCTCCCGTACCTTGCTCTGCTAACCACTTGCTCAAGCCCGTCAAGTATGACACGCGTTGCTTCCCCTTTGCCCTACGAGTATCAGATTCTCTAAACCCTCCTTCCTCATTACATTTCCCCCAAAACTTCAGTTGTCTTTTCCAGATGTTAAGTATCAGTTTTCTTTTCGTATCTGTCCTCTCTAAAACCTCCAAAAATGTTCAGTCCTTGGTATCCTCAGCATCCTTCTGTATAACAACATTTGATTGGATTGCCCATTATTCTCTGCCATATTGAAGTTCAGACATTACATACAGTCCAGTACTCTTTACCTTGTTTCCAACGAAATTTTTCTGTCTCTTAATACTCTGCGTAACATTTGGAATGCGTCCTTGGCCCTGCCAATACGCCTTCAGATCTGAGTCACACTTTCCGTCTTCTGTTAAAATACTTCCCAGATATTTAAATGTCCGTGCCTTCTTGATCTACGATCTGTAATTGGCATTTTGGGCTCCTAGTAATAAATGTGCCTTGTGGTGCAGTGGATATCGACTCGGAAGGAACACATCGGAGAGCCGAGATCGAATTCCAGTTGAATTCCTTGCATTCACTTCCGCACAAATACCCTTGGGAAAGGTATTAATCCGTCTCTTCCTCCAGTTATGGGTTAAATAATAGGACAGATTTGGTTGGCACCCAGTCTACCGCAGAAAGCAATGGATACCTACTGCGGGATAATCTTCTACCCAGTCAGTCATGTCTCTTTCGAGACATGATCGTTCAAGCGTTGCTCACGTATGGCACTTAACTGACTGAGTACAACCAATACCAATGAACGATTATTAACGCGGCTGTCTGAGTTATGCTGGAATAGATTTCAACCCCCTGCCTCTCTCTCTCTCTCTCTCTCTCTCTCTCTCTTCTACAAAGTGGAACTGCTACTTATATATAGTTTGAACGCGTTCATGAGTCATATGGGTAGGTCCTCATAACAAAATTCAATGTGTGATTATCTGAAAGGGGTACGTAATGGACAATGTTCTTTCAATATGTGCAGATAAATAGCATCACGTTATTCGGATACGGATCGATTTTTGAGTAATCAGCGTTGGTTCATTTCTTTTTTCCAAGTACATTTTTCACTCCACATTGTTGTAAACAATCCAATTTTAATCGTATGCGGTCTTTCTTTTCGAAAATGAGTCATTTTTGTTGTGTCTGGGTAGTAAATCTGCATTTACATGGATATACATAGGTGCATACAAATATTTTTATTACATTTTATACCTACAGTAGCAGTACAGCCCGGCGTTGCTCGGGTGTAATGAAAGCTTTAAAACTAATCCATGGTCCTGGAGCTCAGACTCTTTGGACGAAAGACTAAAAAGCAATAGTTGTTTCCAGTTAAAGCGAAACCGTAGACTGAAAGAAAAATGAATGGATGTCAGTCAAATTTTGATTTCCTGGTATCGACATCAAATAAGTTTTTTCGTCGTAAACTGAATTTTGAAGGCTAAATAAGTCCTCTCAGTAAATGGTATCATGGCTGAGACTAAGAACTACAATTATACATACTTAGAGCCAAACCCGAAGCAAAAACTAAAATAAAAGGGCTGAAAAAATACAGATATACAGGCAGATAAACAGACACACACACAAACATCTTGCTTTATATATATATATATATATATATATATATATATATATATATATATGTATGTATGTATATATATATATTATCGATTTTCTGCATTATTGTAAAAACTGCAACCTTGAAACTTCTGAATATCCTTTCTTTTGTCTTTGTCTATGAGTGTATCAAATTTGATTAAAATCGGACCACTCCTTCTATAACCCGACTTTTTGAATTACCGATTTTCGATATTTATCGGGGGTACCTCGACACAAAACCTAGTTAAGAACACTCGCAGACGCTTATAGTACAACTGTGTAAATTTTCAAGAAAATCGGTTCAGCCGTTTCGGAGTCTATAGGTAACGGATACACACATGCAGACACACACACACACAGAGAAAGTTTCATTTATAAATAAGTTTAGATTAGTTATTAACATGTACCTAATTACTGAGATATAAAAATGCAAATAAACATACACATAATCGTGCATCTAAAAACATCTATGTCTAAAATATAAGTAAAAAATATTACATATATATATATATATATATATATATATATATATAGAGAGAGAGAGAGAGAGAGAGAGAGAAAGAGAGACTTAAACAAAATGGACGTCATGTTATACCTTATGTACCTTTCAAGCAACACTTTTTCAAAGGTATATGTTGGCAAATTAGAAAACAGAGACACAATCAATATAACGATTCTGGATGGAAAATTGGATCGCGATAAAAAGAAATTTTTTTAATCGTTATATTGATTGTGTCTCTAACTGTTTTCTAATTTGCCAACATATACCTTTGAAAAAGTGTTAGTTGAAAGGTACCTAAGGTATAACATGACGTCCATTTTGTTTAAGTCGATGTTTTGTTTCTATGTGTACAAATCTCTTTTTGTATATAAATATACACTAGCGGCCATAATTATTAGTCCACACCGGTGTTTTAAAAAAATGTTGTATTTCGTACTATTTTTTAGTATTTATTGCCAAGTGAATAATTGTAAATGAAAATAAAATGTTTTTTTTGTTAATAATGCATAGTAACATGAGCATCAAATGAATTTATAAATATTTAATAATTACCTATATTTGCAGTTTCATCAATGAAAGAATGAAGAAAATTTAGGGTGATTCGAACGAGTTTATCTTTGCTTTCTTGTAAAATTTTGGAAAGTAATAATAACAAAAGAACCATTCTATTTTCATTTGACAATAACTCCAAATAATAGTATGAAATACATTATTTCTTTTTTAAAAAAACTGGGATGGCCTAATAATTATGGCCGGTAGCATATATATATGTATATATATGCTACCGGCCACATATTACGAGTCCCGTAACCCAATATGGTCGGAGTGGAAACATACATACTGTTGGAGTAAGAGCAGTGTTTTTTTTATGGAAAGAAACCCTGACGAAGCCCAACCTTCTCCAATGATGTTTTAAATTCAGTGTTTCCGTTTCCCTTTTACTCCACTACTAATAAACAACAAAGTGTTTACATTTTAGTAGTATAAATTTAACTCTGTTATTATACATCAAGCACTGTTTTAGATTTGCCCCAACACGCAAGGAGTCGAGTATATTGTTAAAACCGGATTTATGCGATCCGAAATACGGAATAAAATCAGTAGAACATTGAAACGCCAGGGGTGTAGTTTTTATATATATTTATATCTCGATTGCATACACAGATATAATAAACAAGTCAGAGCTAGTGACACTCAACTGTTGGCTGGTTTTTCAAAAATAAATTCAGTTAAAATGTTCTCGGAGTCGGGGTTTACTCAGTCATCTTTAGTAACAAGTCAATCTCAGTCCGATCGTTTTATTCAAATCACTGCCCGAGATCCGTTCCTAGCAGCAGGCCGCTTTCAGCTCGACTGCCTCATCCAAATTACTGGTCTTGACTTATCCTGACTACCGTCTCGTTCGAATCACTGATCCCAACTAATAATCTCGCGGCAGGCCGAATTCCGTTCGACTGACCCCTTCAAATCACCGGCGCTAAATATATCTTTCTAATGTCTCATTCAAATCACTGGCCCCAACTAACTAATTTCGTCTTCCACCATGGTTTCATTAAACAAACACAAAACCGGGGTAGTAAAGGTTAGTCACGGGGATTTCAGTTTTCCCTCGCTGTATAACTCTTACCAGCTCGAAATGAAAACAATATCAGTTATTCATTTGACTCAGTCCCTGGGCCCTTTACTAATGAGCGGGGATTAACTCACTCTCTGTTATCAAAGCCTGTCCGTTTCCAAAAGTCCAGTAGCTCAGGACAGGAAATTTTCACAGTCAAATTTTGACCTACGGTCACATTTTGTCGAAACAGGATGACAATATTATGACTAGAATAGTTTTACACGGATTCAATCAATTCAGATGCTCCTCCCGACAGATATAATTGTAATCTCCAATTTTATAACTTCGGTTCTTTTCACCACAAAATAATTGTATTCTCCCATTTTAGAGAAATCTCTTCTTATCTTTAAAATTAATTTAAAAAAATTAATACCAGCCATCTCCCCTCCCCTGTATAATCTTCCCTTTCTCTCCACCTATGTATCTGTCATCGCACCTGCTTTCTATTGTTCCTTTCTAACTAGTTTGTACTCCTCACACTTTTCTAATTAATCTTTTTACATTTATGTAACCCCCTGCACATCAGTGGCGTTTCTGCTTTGCTCGGGGTGAAATGATTAAAAAAAAAAATCTGGAAATAGGATTACATCCCTGTCGATACCAATTGTACTCTTCTATCTTTTATTACCAATGCAGGGTCATTAAACTCTATTCCGGCTTCGTGACGATGAAGCCAGTCTTGTCCAAAAATCGCCTCCTCACACAAACCTGAGGCCACTTAAACCTCTGGACCCTACTCGACCTCTCTATTTCCACCAGGAGATTCACCATCTTCTTTATCTTCATCATTGTTCCTGTCGCTTGAGTAATTTCTATGTCTGCCTCCTTCAAATTACCTCTATATCACAAGCGCTCACAATCTTTAATTCAGCATCGAAACCTTTGACACAGTATCTATTAAAGGCAGCAATTTTTTTGACATGTCAGATTTAATTAATTTGCAAATATTGTGTCTGTTTATTTTTAATAAAATCCGTTCATACTCACGTATTTGAAAATTGTCAGAAATGAGCTGTAATGCTGACAGATGTTATTATCATTCATTTCTCCATGTACCCAAGTACTTTCAATCTCTTTCCGAGATCATCTTCAGGGGTGTGAGTCATGGTAACAAAAATAACCGCAAAACTGTGTTGGTAAAAATTACTGTAAATTTTTTTCCTACATCTTTCAATTATAATACGCGACAGATTATCCGAGAGTATGAATAGATTTATTAAAAATAAGCATTGTGCAATGTTTGCAATTTATTTAATCTGACATGTCTAAAACAAAATGTCCTGCCTAAACACACACGCACACGCACATACACACACACACACACACACACACACACACACACACACACACATATATATATATATATGATCATAATTAACGTGAAGTTCGTCACTTAGCTAAGCTGTTTTTTGTTGTTGTTTTTTTTGTCATGCAGTTTTCGACAGTTCGTGAAGCATTATTGTAAAGTCTTCACTCTTCAGGTTCATATGCTTTTTACTGCTGCTGTTTCCCAGTTTTTTCGTATTTATATAAAGTTCGGAGTAATTTGATATGTGTGTGTGTGTGTGTGTGTGTGTGTGTGTGTGTGTGTGTGTGTGTGTGTGATTTATAGATCATATTTATAGTGATTTATAGATCATATTTATAGTGATTAATAGATCATATTTATAGTGATTTATAGATCATAATATACAATTACAATAATTTCTTTACGAAACTTCGGAATCGGCATAACGAAAATAAGACTGTTCAGCTAAGTTGCAAAATTCTCCATATTAATTCTATTAACGTTCTATCCTTATCTTGATCCAACAGCTTCTTTTCTCGCGCTTCCCGCCTGTGGAATTCCTTTCCACATGCCTGCTTTCCCGACAGCTACAATCACCAGGTGTTTAAATGTAGGATCAATAGACACCTCCTATCACACTAACTTCCAATTATTCTCCCAAAACTCTCATCTACCCAACCCTCATTCTCGGTATCCTTACACGCCTATCACCCACCCACTGACATTTCCTATATTTAACCATCCTTTCTCCATTTTATGTGGCCCCCTACGCAGTAGTGGCAGTGAAATGCCTTGCTCGGGGTGAAACGCTTATAAAAAAATCTAGCACTCCATGACAAAACTCTGCTTGCCTAAAATGCCTTTGCACGAGAAAACTACTAAAAACAGCATTTTTGGCAGTAAACATTACATTTTAACTCTCTCTCTCTCTCTCTCTCTATATATATATATATATATCATTAAAAACTCACAAAACAAGACAGAAATGTAGATTATGAGGAATGTAGGCTAGAATATGGCTGTTCCTAGATTAAATGTGTAGAATTTGGGTTTAATTGAATTCCTAATTTAATTCTTTAAAACTTATCAACCTTTTGTAGGTTTGTTAAAGTTGAAACATATTTTTGACTAGTAAGGCATTTTTCTTTTGCGAATGAATATTAGATTAACATTTGAAATAGAGAATAACAATGATTTTTCGGATACAAGTCCTACCATTTAACCCATAACTGAAGAAAGGAGATGAATTCATATTTTTACGAATGATATTTGAATGTATGCGAAGGTAATAAGTGCGTAGTTTTCGGGAAGCTATCCTCTCAAGAATATTTTCCAAGATGTAGGGATTGTTAGGAGGAGACAGTCCAAATGGAGCATCGTTCATACCATTGGAATATGAAAGGAATGTAGATAGCTCGCCTCTGTGTATGTAACATGTAAATGCTTGAACCGTTGAAACTGAGGAATATAACCTGTCATTTCTATGGAAATAGGGCAACCATAAATGCAGCCGTAACTTCTACTCCAACAGTTTCTTTCCTCGCACTTCCCGACTGTGGAATTCTCTTCCAAACGATTGCTTCCCCGACGGCTACAATCTCCAGGAGTTTAAATGTAAGGTCAATAGACACCTCCTAACACACTAACCTTCTCCCATTCTATCAAGCACTCTTCCCATCTGCCCGACACTCATCCTCGCTATCCTTACTCATCTATCACCTTTCTCCTGACATTCCCTATGTCTATCCACTCCTCTTTACCTTCCCCTATGTAGCCCCATGCGCAATAGTGGCAGTGGAATGCCTTGCTTGGGGTGAGATGATTAAAAAAAAAAAAAAAAAAAACCAGAGACTTGCGACATTACGTCTGTGGAAGAAGAATTGTATGGGGGCAATAGCAGACACAGAAAGGAAACTACAAGACCTCTTACAGAAGGTAGCTGAAGAGAGTGACAAAAAAGGACTACAAATAAACTGCAAGAAAACCGAATCCATGGTCATGAACAAAGAGAGCAGCCCAAACTGCAATTGGGGACACTAAAATAAAGCAGGTACAAAAATTTTAAAACCTGGGAAGTGTTCTAGCAGAAGACGGAAAGTGCGACACAGAGATCCGAAGGCGAATTGGCATGGCAAAGGACACGTTCCAGAAGCTGAGTAGAACATTGAGAGACAGGAAAATTTTGCTAGAAACAAAGAAAAGAGTACTGGATTGCTATGTGATGTCGGTTTTTCAATATGGCAGTGAATGCTGACAATATTATCAAAGATGAAGGAAAAACTTGAAGCAGCTAAAATGTGGTTCTACAGAAGGATGCTGTGAATATCGTGGACCAAACATGTGAGCACTGATGAGGTTTTGGAAAGGATGGAAACAAAAATAAAATTAATACTGAGCATCAGGAAAATACAGCTAATGTTCCTGGGACATGCAATGAGGAAGGAGGGCTTGGAGAACCTGATACTAACAGGCCAGTTAGAGGGGAAAAGAGACAGGGAAAAGCAGCGGATAACATATTTGAAGGGCCTGAACAGTTGGATGACAGATCGAGGGTTGCGTGCTAAGAGCTACCAGGGATAGGGAGACGTGGAAAGCCATGATCGCCTACGTCCTGAAAGGACCAGGCACAGAGAAGAAAGTTTTCACTATTAGAATGTCTGAATTTCAGTTAAATTCGTTGAATTCCCTGACGCACAAAAATCCTTGCAAAAGGTATTAATCCGTTTTTCCCCACTAGCTATGGGTTAAATAACAAGACAGACTGGGTTCTATAGTTTTGGTTGCCAACCAGTCTACCGCAGAAAGTACTGCGGGAAAATCTTCAACCTAGTCAGTCATGTCTCTTTCGAAACTTGATCGCCTAAGCGTGTATCACGTATGGCACTTAACTGACTGAATATTATAGTTGGAATCATGATTAAAACTTCTACTGGCCATAAAGTGAGGGATCGGTTTTCTATTGTTATGAAGTAATGAACTGATCCCCTACTAAATATACTTAGTAATATAATGAATCCCTTCCCCCTTGAGCAAGAGTCAAATAACGGACAGATTTGGTTCTATAGCCTTGGCTTGCAAACAGGCTACCGCAGAAAGTGATGGAAATCTATTGCGGGATTATCTTCTGCCCAGTCAGTCATGTCTCTTTCGAAACATGCTCGCCTAAGCTGGTATCACGTCTGGCACTTAACTGATTTTCATTATTATATGATTTGATATTCGGACTACCATTATTATTATTTTTCTTCAACTTAACTCTCTTGTTTACCACTGCTGTAGCCAGGTATTGAACTCACAACTCTTTAGGTCAAGTCATTGTAACTAACCAACGCTTATATCTACTGGGCCAAGTGTCCCTGAGGACAAAGATGAGGACAACAGTCCTAACAATGTAAATAATATAAATAATTACTATACCTCATCTCTCTCTCTCTCTCTCTCTCTCTCTCTCTCTCTCACACACACACACACACACACACACACACACACACACACACACATAACATATATATATATATATATATATATATATATATACTATTACTTACATTGTTTGGGGTGTTGTCCTCATCTTTGATGCTATATTCTCTTCTCAACTTACCTTTTGAAGTTTTTCAACATATATATATATATATATATATATATATATATATATATATATATAGCATAGTGATGATCCACGTATACTGTCTTAATATGTATAGGAAAGTACGTTTTGAGTTTGAAAATGTGTTTTTTTTTACAGTATTTGTTTATTTCTACTATTACATTTTATATTTCAGACCGCCCTCGGCCATCCATCAGAAACAAATGATTTTAAAATGTGTATTAGTAACGTATTTCGCGAGATTTCGAGAGAGCGTCAGTGAAGAGTTTGTTTACATCACGTGACGCGTTTGTTTACATCACGTGACGCGTTTGTGGAGACAGTTTTTGTTTTTACATCAAGTGACGTTGAAAGCGACAGATTTTTTTTAAAATTATGTTTGTAAACGTAAACCTATCTTTAATAATGCTTGTAAATTTGTTTTAGATAAAAAAAACATTTTAAATTGTATCTAAAAAAGTTTTTAAAATATTTTTAAATGTATCTAAAAACGTTTAGTTATTGAAGTATTTGTAATGATTCAAAGCACCTAAGTCCCTATTTAACCCTAGCCTGTGTGTATTTAATTTTAAAATCCATCATTTTTCTTTCTTTCTGCGTGCGTATGTAGAACTAAAATTGGAGTCTATTAGTAAACATTTGCAATTTTCTAAGGTGTGACCCGGTTGATTGAAATGTGCTCCTACTGGGGAATATTGATTATTTTGGCGTATATTAAGTTTGTGATTATTGAAGCGAAATCTAAAGCTATTACCGGATTCGCCAATATATCCACTATTGGGACATATTGAACAAAAGAGGAAGTATATAATGTTTTCGCTGTCACAAGTGAGGCGTGGTGGCTGCAATTTGATTTTGGTGTTTGGTACAGAGAATATTGTGTCGTTTACCAAATGTTTAAAAATTAGGCAACTGGGTTTCTGATATTTTAAATTCCCTGATAGGTTTGTGTAAACAAATACTGTCAAAAAAACACATTTTCAAACTCAAAACGTTTTAATATTCTTTCATATATATATATATATATATATATATATATATATATTTACGCTCTCACACCCTTACTGAGCACTCTGGAAGAATGGTAGACTTTGAAGAAGCAGTAGCTACTCTGGCATCTACGCATCGCTCATTCAGTAATGAATTAGAGCACTTGGCTACTGCCGTATAATACATCATACGCTAAAAGTTTGCCTCCTTCTACCAAGCGCCTATAACTCAGAGGTAGAATCGCCGACTGACGCCAATTCTGTCGGGTTTCAATCCTGGGTAAAAACAATCGGATGTCTATCCGTACTGATGAGCTGTGATACAGCGAAACAGATCTGCCTGCGGATGACTATATATATATATATATATATATATATATATATATATATATATATATATATTTCATTTTTAAACGAATTATTACGCAACTCAGGTTTCTACCTTCCGGTGTCTTCTGACAACTGGGTTGCGTAATAACTCGTTTACAAATTAAAATATTCAAAAGTTAATAATATAATTGTATTGAACACATTTTAATACAACTGTGTACTCGTCTAATTTAATTATGACCAAAAGCTAAATAATCAATATATATATATATATATATATATATATATATATATATATATATATATATATATATATATTGTTTAATTGTGATAATGTTTAGTGCCAAGGTTGTTGTTTTTGCAAGATTGTGGTTTTACTGATAAAATTTTATTTTTGGCAAGCAGTACCTTTTTTCTGTCGTAAAGTGCTCAATATCGGGTGTAGATAGAGGCTTGATAATTACAATAAGTTTCACCCTTTAACAGTCAGACATAAGAATACATTCGTAACGTGAGAACATGACTTTGTCCAAAATGTAAGGCTTACCTTCAGTCTGAGGGTTTGTGCGTCCCAAAATTCAACAAGGAGCGTAATGTTCTGAAATGCTCCACTAAACGGTATCAGCGAGTCATTTTGCAGTCTTACTCGATAGCCATTTTTCTGCTTAATTGGTGTTCCCACCATCGAATAGCCATACTTCTCCGGATAAACACATCTGGGAGCACGACTGCTAGATCTGTTCTCACTCCAGATGCCACTAAAAAAGAAACAGTGATCATTATCTCTCAATGACGAGACAAAATAAATAGATTTTCTAAAAAAAATAAATAAATCATTTTTTTTAATTCTACGTAAATATCTGATAACTTATTAAAATAATTCAAAAACCTTTACCAATATTATTTTTAATTTCCTTTTGCTGGACATATAATTATTTTCCAAATATAACTAATTACTATTTTTAGCACAAGTTTCAGTCTTTTTAACGAAATGACATGTTACTTGGATATTTCGAAAAGCCATGTCTGCATTATGGCGTCCTGCCGAGGTTTAATCCAACTATTTTCACGCTCATTAAAATATTGCGTATAAACTCAATGCTTCTTTTCGCAACAGTTGGTATCGAAAAATAT
Organism: Ascarosepion bandense; assembly: GCA_037127315.1. Taxonomy (NCBI): domain Eukaryota; kingdom Metazoa; phylum Mollusca; class Cephalopoda; order Sepiida; family Sepiidae; genus Ascarosepion; species Ascarosepion bandense. Next base: position 533,191 of record JBBBDQ010001662.1, on the reverse strand, counting down.
TCAAAAATTATTAATAATCGCTAATAATCAGTAGTGGGTGTGGAACTCCGAAGGTGAAGGAGATCATATAGGGGCTTTGATTTTTCTGAGAAGAAGTGGGGGTAAACTCAAACAGCGTCTTCATTTTCATCCTCCACCACTATCGTATACACAACTTAGGAATGAGTTGGGGTATAAGTATGTTACTTCACTAAATTAAACGGAATAACTTTTCATCTATGGAAGTTCTAAGCTATACATGCTCTCTTTTCCACTCTCAAACACAAGAGAGGTTAATTTCAAACACAAGAGAGGTTAATTTGTTGAAATTCAAGAGAGGTTAATTTCAAAACAAAATCAAAGGGTTAATACTAACGTCAATACGAGCATGACAGTGTCATATGTCTGCTCTAATTTTATTTCCGCTATGAAACTTTTTTGAGGCACAAAAAATAAATGCCAGTCAAAAAAATAAATGCAAAAATAAAACAATGCAACGAAATCAATCAAAATGTTGTGGGTACCACAGCCGTACAAAAATCAGGAAAACAAAACGTACAAAAATTAATCTTTTAATTAATTTATGTTTTCGGCTATACGATCAAGAAACTGCTTTGAAATAAGGAAATAATTTAAATAATATCATTATTCTATGACTCTCAAACAAAATATCAAATAAGGCAGCTGAATTTTAACAAACCCAAGTTAACATACATTATATATCATATATATATATGTATATATATATATACATGATATATTGCTTCGATTTTACTTTCGATTTTAATTTCAGAGACTAATCAGTTCTTGTCTTTGTCTATATTTCTAAGATGCGGTAGTGTTTGCAGTATTTACATTATTCGGGCTATTGTCCTCATCTTTGTTGCCATTTGTACGACGTTTAATAATAGATCATTCTATTTGTCTATATTTCTGAGATGAGGTAGTATTTACAGTATTTACATTATTCGGACTATTGTCCTCATCTTTGTTGCCATTTGTACGACGTTTAATAATAGATCATTCTATTTTTCTATATTTCTGAGATGAAGTAGTATTTACAGTATTTACATTATTCGGGCTATTGTCCTCATCTTTGTTGCCATTTGTATGACGATTATCATAGATCATTCTATTTGTCTATATTACTGAGATGAGGTAGTATTTACAGTATTTACATTATTCGGACTATTGTCCTCATCTTTGTTGCCATTTGTACGACGTTTAATAATAGATCATTCTATTTTTCTATATTTCTGAGATGAGGTAGTATTTACATTATTTACATTATTCGGCCTATATCCTTCATCTTTGTTGCCATTTGTACGACGTTTCATTAAAAATCATTCTGTTTGTCTATATTTCTGAGATGAGGTAGTATTTACAGTATTTACATTATTCGGACTATTGTCCTCCTCTTTTTTGCCATTTGTATGACGTTTAATAATAGATCATTCTATTTGTCTATATTTCTGAGATGAGGTAGTATTTACAGTATTTACATTATTCTGACTATTGTCCTCATCTTTGTTGTCATTTGTATGACGTTTAATAATAGATCATTCTATTTGTCTATATTTCTGAGATGTGGTAGTATTTACATTATTCAGACTATTGTCCTCCTCTTTGTTACCATTTGTACGACGTTTTGGTCGTTGTACGTTCCGGCCTTCTTGGTATACTGGGGTATATGAACTCCATTCCTCGCGTAAAGCATCGATTGGAAATCATGGGTTATCTCCCTCTAACCCTGCAAGTTACTTTTTCACCACTGCTGTAGCGTGGTATTGAACGCACAACTATAAGAGTCAAGTTAGGAACTAACCAACGTCTATATACATGTATCCTTAAGGACAAGAACAACTGAATTTTTGGGACTTATAAATGTAATATCCAGTAATCATTTTTTTACCAGAGTTCACATTGCAATTTTTTTATGTTAATGGTTTTCTCTAGTATTTTCTATCAGAGTATTGCAATTTTAGATTTTCTCGAGCACTCCGTATTAATTGTTCCCATATTGTGTTCATATCTATGTTTGGTAGGCTTAGGAGAATCGCTACTGCTGACAATGCTTCACTACATACAGAATGACGATGAAGTAAATACTAGTCAAAAATGAATAATAATTGACAACAAAGTTTCCCGTAATAACAAATGAGAACAAACGTAATTCAAATCAAACCACAATCGAATAAGCTAACAATGCTTTGCCTAAAAAAATGAAAGAAAGAGATAATTCTCAAAACTTAATGAAAGCCCTTCGTCTGATACGAAAGGAAAATTAAATTGAATATATTTTAAAAATTAATTATAATGATGGACAATCTAACAAAAAAATGAAGATGAAAGTAAGTACTAGTCAAAAATTAATAATAATGGCTAACAATGCTTTTTCTAAGAAAAATCTGAAGGAGAGTAACTGCTTGTCAAAACTTTATTATAATTGCAGATAAAGTCAATACTAGTGAAAAATGAATAATAATGGCTGACAATTCTTCTCCTAATAAAAATGAAGATGAAAATCAATACTAATCAAAAATTATTAATAATAAATGACAATAATTTGTGTAATACCAATTGTAGATAAAAGTCGATACTAGTTAAAAAATTTTAATAATAGCTGACAATGATTTATGTAATAACAATTGTAGATAAAAGTCAATACTACTCAAAAATTTATAATGGTTGACGATGCTTCATCAAAAACAAAATAATAAAAGTAAATATTAGTTACAAATGAATACTTGCTGACAATGGACACAAATAATTGTCAATCATTAATAATAACAAATGAGAACAATAATAATAATAATAATAATAATAATAATCATAACTTGAACAGATGAAACAGCGCTGGCAAGACTTGAACAGATGAAACAGCGCTGGCAAGACAAACCTCTGCATGGCCAATATCCAGTACGTGCCAATAAATCCAATGTTGAAAAAAGTTAATACTCATCGATGGTTACATGCATCTGGATTAAAGTCTGAAACTGAAGGCTTTATTCTTGCAGCACAAGACCAAAGTCTTTTCACTAGAAACTTCCAGGCAAATATTATGCATAATAATATGGATCCAAAATGCAGGTTTTGTGATAAACACCAAGAAACAATAGACCACCTAATCTCAGGCTGTTCTGTGCTTGCCCCAAATGAATATAAAAATCGCCACGATAGAGTTGGGCAATATTTACATTGGGCAATATGCAAACATTATGGAAAAGCTGTAGGCAAACACTGGTATGAACATCACCCAGCACCGGTTACAGAAATAGAAGATGTAACCATTCTATGGGATTACACCATCTACACAGACAGAAAAATTGAAGCAAACAGGCCAGACATTATTGTTAAAAACCAGAAGGAGAAAACTTGTCTATTAATTGATATGGCTTGTCCAGCGGATTGTAACATAGCAATCAAGGAATTTGAAAAACTGTCAAAATATAAAGACATGGAAATTGAAATAGAAAAAATGTGGAAATTGAAAACAAGAGTTGTACCAGTGATAGTAGGTGCACTTGGAATGATAAAAAATGGAACAAAACAACACATTGAAAGAATCCCTGGAAACCCCAGCTTAAGAGATATACAAAAAATTGTCTTATTAAGTACAGCCCACACACTAAGGAAAACTTTATCTATGTAATGCTGGAGATGATAGGGAAGATAGAAAAACATGAAATGGAGCCATAACAACACGCCACTACCTGCCTTAGGTCTCCCCGTAGACTTAGTTGGTAGTGAGACCAAAGCAGAAATCGAAATATGATGAAAAATGACATAATAATAATAATAATATCTGACAATGCTTAATCTGAAAAAAAGTTTTGTAAATAGTTTTCAACCATTAATAATAATGGCTGATAATGTTTCATCAAATAAACAAATAAGGATAATATTCTATTTGTCTATATTTCTGAGATGTGGTAGTATTTACATTATTCGGATTATTGTCCTCCTCTTTGTTGCCATTTGTACGACGTTTCGGTCGTTGTACGTTCCGGCCTTCTTGGTATACTGGGGTATATGAACTCCATTCTTCGCGTAAAGCATCGATTGGAAATCATGGGTTATCTCCCTCTAACCCTTCAAGTTACTTTTTCACCACTGAAAAACCCAGTCGTCTAACAATGTTTATACCTATGCTCCAAATTACACCAGTTTCTGACATATTCTGAAATTCACATAAACTTAAATTAGCTTCATTTTGAATAAGATAAAATGAGATTTGCGTCTCGCCGTTATCTAATAGATATTAAAGATATTTTTTTACTATTACTACTGATTTGTGATGTCGATCATCGCTGTGTATCCTATTCACGGTTAAATATTATATATCCTAGAGTTAATCTGTCGCAAAACGAAGACATTAGATTGAGGTGTCTAACACAATATCTAAAGGGTTATTGTTTTCTCACAATCGCCAAGTTTAGATACTTTTATTTCTATTCGAAAGGTCTTTCTAAGCTTAATCACTTTCGCATATGGACACAAAACTCGGACCTATTACTAGGGTCATATTCGTATCCCCAAACTATGCATTAATCCGTGAAAAGTTTTTTGTATATACATTTCTTTTCCATCCCTTTAAACATTATTGTTTAGCAGAGACTCGTATTTGAATAGACGCTCCGCTTATATATTAAGCGGTATATTTTTTTTTTTTAACCTACCAACCCGAATGCTCGAGAAATCTTATTAAGGGAAAAAATTTGATATCTTTGTCAAGGTTCGAGCCTACGTCACTCAGGGTACAGAAGCCATAGTTTAACACGGTGCGCCTTACCGCTTGGCCAAGAAGAAACAGACGATCTAGCGAAGCCAATTTCATGCTTTTTAAGCGAATTTTCTCATAGAACTCTTGAAGTATCTCGAAGTTCCGTATCTACACAAAGTTTCGTATTCAATCTTAAACAAAGAGGTACCGCGTACAGTGTCGATAAAATCCAAAAGCGTATCCGCGTCCTTGTGGGTGACAAATAAGTTTCCATCCTAGAACTCTTTTACCACAGATGAAACGCCGCTAGCCTTTCATTGCTCTATCGCTATTTTCATTAAAAGTGCTCAGACTTGCTACATTTCTTAGTTCCAACAGTTCAAACTTTCGTTCAAACCTTCACGCCATGCTGTGCACATGGTGGCAAAACTTCCTTATTCGTGTTCGTGTTTCATTGATGAGATGTAAATACGACTCTAGCAGTTTCTTTCGGCGAACCACTGCTCTACTGAAACTCCCAAAAGAATGTTTTCCCGATCACTGCAATCTTAACCTGTTCAAGTCTACTGTTAATCGTTTTATTCCCCACATGACTATACGCAAAATGAGCAGCCCAAAATGTCAAATACAGGTGGGGGATAATAAAAACAAGCCGGTACAAAAATTTAAATACCCGGGAAGTTTTCTAACAGAAGACGGAAAGTGCGACACAGAGATCCGAAGGCGAATTGGCATGGCAAAGTACGCGTTCTAGAATCTGAGTATTAAGCGACAGGAAACTCACTGGTGAATGCTGGACAATATCATCAAAGATGAAGGAAAAACTTGAAGCAACTGAAATGTGGTTCTACAGAATGATGCTGCGGATATCATAGACCGAGCATGTGAGCAATGATGAGGTTTTGGAAATGATGGAAACGAAAATGAAATTAATATTGAGCATCAGGAAGAGACAATTAAAGTTCCGGTGACAAGCAATGCGGAAGGAGGGTTTAGAGAACCTGATAATAACAGACCAGATAAAGAGAAAAAGAGACAGGGGAAAGCAGCGGATAACATATTTGAAGGGCCTGAGCAGGTGGATGACAAAATTGGGGCTGCGTGGTGTTATAGGAGAAAGCGTGCTAAGAGCCATTAGGGATATAGAGACGTGGAAAGCCTACGTCCTGAAAGGACAAGGCACATAGAGGAAGAAGAACTATACACATAAACTGTAGCCTTCTACCTCGAGTGACTCTCTGGACTTGTACAGGGTGAACATATATCTAATAAAAGTTGTATACTTGCAGCTTACCCGAAATTTATACACTTGTCTTTTCCTATATCTTTGTCATATGGCAAAACGAGGGGGACTTTCGGCATCTCTGGCTTCTCCGCTGCGTGAATTTCAAATACTCTGTCTGCTGTTGGAAACCAGGTTCCTTCCACACCACAGAACAATGTCCCAAAGAGGACAAATAATGTAGTTATACTTCCGTCTTCCATATCTGCAAAATACAAGTTTTATTAAATGATAAATCCAGTTAAAAATATTTGCCTACATATTCTTGATCGATATATAACTTTCCATCAATATGATTATCTAAACTTATTTATAAATGGAACTTTGTCTCTCTCTGTGTATGTGTGTGTGTGTGTGTGTGTCCGTTACCTATAGACTCCGAAACGGCTGAACTGATTTTCTTGAAAATTTACACAGTTGTACTATAAGCGTCTGCGAGTGTTCTTAGCTAGGTTTTGCGTCGAGGTACTCCCGATAAATATCGAAAATCGATAATCGAAAAAATCGGGTTATAGAAGGAGTGGTCCGATTTTAACCAAATTTGAGACAATCATAGACAAAGACATAAGAAACGATATTCAGAAGTTTCAAGGTTGCAGTTCTCACAATCGTGCAGAAAATCGATAATATATATATATATATATATATATATATAAGCCTTTATTACTCCCGAGCAACGCCGGGCTATACTGCTAGTTAATTTTTAAAAGCGAATCAGACATTGCTGTAATAAATGAACAATTAAATATTTGAAGAAAAAATAAGAACAAAATTAGAATTGTAAGCAAAAATAATTATTCTAATTTAACGATTTCGCCATTTTGAATAGGTTTCATTTCGCAGAGAAATTAAGATGAAATATTCCGTAATGCATATTAAACTAACCTCACAAGTTTTAGGCCATACATCCTCCCACCAATTATCCTAGAAATTCAGGCAGAACTTATCATTATTTACACTAATGTGGCGCAGTGGATATCGACTCGGAACGAGAAATCGGAGAGCCGAGTTCGAATTCCAGTTGAATTCCTTGTATTCACTTACGCGCAAATACCCTTGGGAACGGTATTAATCCGTCTATTCCTTCCAGTTATGGATTAAATAACAAGACAGATTGGGTTCTATAGCCTTGGTCGGCAACCAGTCTACCGCAGAAAGCAATGGCAACCTACTGCGGGATAATCTTCTGCCCAGTCAGTCATGTCTCTTTCGAGACATGATCGCCCAAGTGTATATCACGTATGGGACTTAACTGACTGATATTCGAACGATTTTCCTTCTATTTTGTTGTTTTACAACCACAACGTTTTGGCCGATGTAGCCTTATGACTTTCTGTCGTGTATTATCTATCTTTGAAACCTAAAGTCAGTTAAGTGCCGTACGATCCGATCGCTTGGGCGATCATGTCTCGAAAGAGACATGACTGACTGGGCAGAAGATTATCCCGCAGTAGTTTGGAAACCTAAAGGCAATTCTAAAATGAACCGTTTATTTATTATCCGAATTTAGGCTGTTCTCGTGTCTAGGGATATCGTCGAGTTTTTATTTTTATTTTTTATTTGGTACTGTTCAGTTATTGCTCGCCCGTTTCCGTTTCCACTGAGTGCAAGTCCACAGTGCCTGACATAAGGATTGAGCTCACAACTACTATGTCACCAGATTCACAAAGGGATATCGTCTAGTTCTTATTTTATTTAGTACGGTTCAGTTATTGCTCGCCCGTTTCCACTGAGTGCAAGTCCACAGTGCCCGACCTAAGGATTGAACTGACAACCACTATATCCCCAAATTAACAAAGGAATATCCTCTAGTTCTTATTTTATTTAGTACAGTTCAGTTATTGTCTATTTCATTGTGCATTTCCACTGAGTGCAAATACACAGGGACTGAACTTACAATCAATATGTCACCATTTTCACAAAATGAGTGTCGTCTTGTTCAGGGGTCTCTAAAGTGGTCAATATCGGTCCCTGGCAGTCGAAGGGTCTATTCTTGGGGTCATAAGGTGGTCAATAAATGTCGGGGCTCAACTGAACTTTTGGAGTCGAAATTTGATATTCGTATAAGAATTAAAAATACAACTTGCTGAAACATACATGACTGACCATCCAATGCAGTGCGCATAAAACTCATATTCACACCGAGTTAGCAGCGACAATTTTTTTTCCTTCCGGCAAGGTAGACAATCTTTTCGCTTAGGGCAGTATCACACACTTAGCGCCCAATACATAGCGCGTGTCTGCTGACCAGAGCCAAGGTCAGGTGACCATTGACACCACCTAGTCAAGAGAATTTTAAATTTAAATTTATATCCTCATTTAATTATGAAACAATGCCTGCGTTCCGGCTTTTCGAAAAAAAAAACTTTTAGTAATGATGTCATAAAACCCGTAAAAATAAAAAATCAGATTGAAAGAATTAATTCTGATAAAACAAAGATCTTGATTTTTTTTAAGAAGCAGAAAGAAAAATTTAGAAATTAGTCAAATACCCTGCTGTTCTCCTCGGGCTTCTCGATAAGGTTCAGAGGAGGGTCTGTAATGTGATAGATACCGACTTGGCAGACTAATAATAGTCTGCAGTCTCTCTCCCACCGGCGCGACGTGGCTTCCCTGTGTCTCTTCTATGAATACTTTCACGGCTTCTGCTCCGATGAACTTAGATCACTGGTGCCCCCTAAATACGAATTTGCACGAGATACTAGATTAGCAACTAGATCCCACCCTTTTACAGTGAAACCGATAAAATGCAGCCGTAACTTCTACTCCAACAGTTTCTTTCCTCACACTTCCCGACTGTGGAATTCTCTTCCAAACGATTGCTTCCCCGATGGCTACAATCTCCAGGAGTTTAAATGTAAGGTCAATAGACACCTCCTAACACACTAACCTGCTCCCATTCTATCAAGCACTCTTCCCATCTGCCTAACCCTCATCCTCGCTATCCTTACTCATCTGTCACCTTCCTCCTGACATTCCCTAACCACTCCTTCTCTTCACCTTCCCCTATGTAGCCCCATGCGCAATAGTGGCAGTGGAATGCCTTGCTTGGGGTGAGATGATTAAAAAATGTATTTATCCGTCTCTTCTCCCTCTAGCTATGGATTAAAAAGCATGACAGATTATAGCCTTGCTTGACAACCAGTCTACTACAGAAAGTTATGACAACCTACTGCGGGAAAATCATGTTTCTTTCGAGACATGATTGCTCAACCATGTATCAAGTATGGCAGTGAAATGACTGACAGTTCAACGAGCGATTTATGAGCTGGCGGATAAAGCAGGGATAACCCTGAAATCTGGGCTTCAACAGTGGAAGTTTTCTATTCAACTCGATGAATCAACTGTTAGCAGTTCAAACATACTCATGGCCTTCGTGAGGTATTATAGTCCAAGCCTGAAATACACTACCGGCCATAATTATTAGGCCACCCCAGTGTTTTAAAAAATGATGTATTTCATACTATTTTTTTAGTATTTATTGCCAAATGAATAATTGTAAATGAAAAATGGTTCTTTTGTTAATACTGCACAATGCGCATAAAATGAATTTATAAATATTTAATAATTACCTATACTGCAGTTCCGTGAATAAAAAAATTTAAGAAAAGTTAGGGTAATTCGGACGAGTTCATCTTTACTTCCTTGCTTTATAAAATTTTGCAAAGTAATAATAACAAAAGAACCATTTTATTTTTATTTAGAATTATCCACTAAAATAGTATGAAATACATCGTTTCTTTAAAAAAAAAAACAGGGGTTGCCTAATAATTATGGCCGATAGTATACATTGTTGACGAGATTTTATTAACTAAACATCTTAAAGGTGATACGAAAGGTGAGACGTTGGTATCTTAATAAAATCTTTTTTTCAGCAAATTCTTAGAAAACCCAACTAGTATAAAGATTTATGTTGGTGGCACTAAGAATTCACTAAAAAAGAGTTTATCAACACACTTCTTAATTTAATAATAATTAGTACAGAAATAGAACATCCCTATCGAAATAGTTTTGGTATCTAAAAGAAAGAAATAAAACTCCTACAATAAAATGCAAATTTTAAAAAAAATAAAACTAGAATATGTAAATCTTTAAACGACCCATGTCTCTTGTGTCTGTATGAAAAACTATATATTATATTTTTTAAGAATAAAAATCTATTAAATAAACGTAATGAAAATCTATTAAATGAACGTAATGAAAATCTATTAAATGAACGTAATGAAAATCTATTAAATAAACGTAATGAAAATCTATTAAATGAACGTAATGAAAATCTATTAAATGAACGTAATGAAAATCTATTAAATGAACGTAATGAAAATCTATTAAATGAACGTAATGAAAATCTATTAAATAAACGTAATGAAAATCTATTAAATGAACGTAATGAAAATCTATTAAATGAACGTAATGAAAATCTATTAAATGAACGTAATGAAAATCTATTAAATGAACGTAATGAAAATCTATTAAATAAACGTAATGAAAATCTATTAAATGAACGTAATGAAAATCTATTAAATAAACGTAATGAAAATCTATTAAATAAACGTAATGAAAATCTATTAAATAAACGTAATGAAATGAATTTCATAAGTAAACATTATAAATATTCACCTTAAAATATGGTTTTAAAAAATTCCTCATAAAGGACATCCATTAACATACATATATCCAAAAATTTGTTTTGAATTATAATATAATATTAATTAAATAAACATTAAAATCTTTACAAATTAAAAATTTAATGAATAAATGATCTTCGAACCGAAATAAAAATAGTATAAAAATAAAGGGTCCTTTTAATTCAAAACAAAAAAATAACATGTTTTCTTTCTTTCCTTTTTTGTTTGTAAAAATTGCTGGGATACTAAGAAAGCTAAGACAATAATCTTATAGCAAAAATGGATACGTCGTACCAGAAGTAAAGCAGTCTAGATGGTGGCTCGATTAGCTGACACCTTAGTGGTTAGATTGAAAAAGTCTGTATTCGCTAAACATATAACCTATATTTTCAAATTTAAAAATTGAATTGCATTCTGATTAGTTAAATTAAACATACACATATTTTTCTGTCTTCTCACATCCATATCAACTCTTTAAATAACAGGCGTATTTGTTTTATGCATTCAAATGTACATTATTTTTACAACAATAAACAACACTGCCCGATGACGAGGTAAAATATCGAAACAGAAATTTCCGTGCCGCAATGTGAATTAAATTAATTTTAAATAAAAAAACAAATATAATTATAATTGCATTTTGCTCTACCATATATATTGTATTAAGCAAGTTTAAAAAATTGTAAATGCCTGAGAACTCAGAATTCTAAATAGTTGGTTCTCTTTACCTGGATATATATATATATATATATATATATATATATATATATATATATATATATGTAAACATGTTACGGAAATTAACGAAATTTAACGAAACTTGGTTATAAGCAACCGACAATTTGTAATGAATTATTTTGAACATTATTTTTACCGATACTCGTATTTAAGTAGATATTCTGTTTTTAATTAAACAGTATTTTTATATTTATATCTACCGGCCTGATTATTTCACGATAATTTTTTAATGACGAAAATGTGTGCTACCCAGCAGGATTCGAACCTGCGACCCCTATTACATAGGGGAAGCATACCATGATAAAAACCTCGTCTGATCAAGAGGCTATCCATGTTCGAGTGGTCAAGCCGGTACCAGATCAAATGGTATGTCTTCCCCTATGTAATAGGGGTCGCAGGTTCGAATCCTGCTGGGTAGCACACATTTTCGTCATTAAAAATTTATCGTGAAATAATCAGGCCGGTAGATATAAATATAAAAATACTGTTTAATTAAAAACAGAATATCTACTTAAATACGAGTATCGATAAAAATAATGTTCAAAATAATTCATTACATATATATATATATATATATATATATATATATATATATATATATATTGTAATAGAACTCGTAGATATTTTACCTGCTGTTCATGCATTTACTTTTATAAAGAGTGCTCGATACAACGTAGAGCATTATATTGTAATGGTTGTTACAATGGTTTATAAATTCGTATTATCACTGCTTTGCGCGCTTCTCATCGGGTGATGAGCTGAAATGAAAATTAAATGGTGAAAACGGTTTATTTATGGTGATATGATGTTTAAGTGAGTGTGGGGTGGGAGCTTATTTTGATTTAGTTGGCCATATTGTAGCCTTAGATATATAGCTTTGGCTTAGGAGAGGTACCTTAGTTTAAGACGGGTTCCTTGTTTATTTTGTCTGGGTAGCTCTTATATTGGGATTTATGTTTTTTTTTAAGGAAAGGTAGACATTTTTTGAGGACCCTAGATGACACACCAGGATTTATTATTGGAGGCCACAACCTGAACAACATAAGATCCGCGGACGATACAGTGCTGATTGCGGACACGGAAAGGAAACTGCAAGATCTCATACAGAAAGTAGCAGTGGAGAGTGACAAGAAGGGACTACAAATAAACTTTAAGAAAACTGAGTGCATGGTCATCAGCAAAAGATACAACCCAAAATGCCAAATACAGGTGGGGGATAACAGAATCAAACAAGTCCAAGAATTTAAGTACCTAGGAAATGTTCTAACAGGAGATGGAAAGTGCGACACGGAAGATCCGAAGGCGAATTGGCATGGCAAAGGACGCGTTCCAGAAGATGAGCAAAATACTAACACACAGGAAGATCTCAATAGAAACGAAGAAAAGAGTGCTAGACTGCTACGTGATGTCAGTTCTTCAGTACGGCTGTGAATGCTGGACAATATCATCGAAAATGAGGAAAAAACTGGAAGCGGCCGAAATGTGGTTCTACAGAAGGATGCTACGGATATCGTGGACTGAGCATACAAGCAACGACGAAGTGTTAGAAAGAATGGCAACAAAAAGGAAATTGATGCTGAGCATCAGGAAGAGACAACTGAAGTTCCTGGGACATGCAATGAGGAAGGAGAGCCTGGAGAACCTGATACTGACTGGTCAGATAGAAGGAAGTAGAGACAGAGGAAGGCAGCGGATAACATATCTGCAGAGTCTGATCAGGTGGATGACGGAACGGGGGTTGCCAGGAGCAACAGGAGCAAACATACTAAGAGCCACAAGGGATAGGGAGACGTGGAGATCCATGATCGTCTACGTCCTGAAGGGACAGGGCACATAGAAGAAGAAGAAGACATTTTTTTGTTTATTTTACTGCTAAGTGTGATTGGAGTGGCGCCGTTGTTAATGGAAACGATGTAAGTACATTTGGGGTGAAAGTTTAGTCTGATCTAGTCGTCCGTTTGTGGTTCTAGAGATGCCGCTTTGGGTTAGGAGAAGGATGTGGAGTAGCTTAGTTTTGGACAGGTTACCTCTTCGTTTAGTTTAGGCGATTCTTATATTGGGATATATGGGTTTTTTTAAGGAAGTGTCGATAGTTTTTATTTTACTACTATTTATAGGTGGATGGAATTGCTGTTAACGTTGTGTGGGATTTATTTTCTTTTATTTATACGTTGTTCTTTTTATTTTGAGGATTGATTTTGTGTATTTATTGCATTTTGGGGGGATTGTTTCGTGTGGATGAGGTATTTTTTTGGTTATTTAAATTTTAAGGGAAAAATACCTCATCCATAAATAAAAACTATTATTTATTAGTTTATTTTGTTTTACCGCATGTCAACCTCAGTGAACTATTTAATGCTGACATTATTGTTAGCATAGATTCGTATGAAAAGAATATGCATTCTTTGTAAAAAAAAAGAAAAGGTTTGTAGATCAGGTTTCGTTGATGTATTTTTGTCAAGAATTTTTTTTTATCGACAGTCAAACGTATTGATCGTAAATTTTTTTTTTTAAATGTATAGCTAGTATTTTTAATATAAAGATTTATATTTATACTTTCATATTGTTTTGATCCCACTATGTACTTTAACTATTTGCCCATGGCTAAGACCCTAACCGGTGCTACCACTCCAGATCAGGGTGAATCTGGAAACAACGGCAATTAAGAGGAGGTTCCTTCCGATCAGAGGCCTTACTGTCGGATTTAGCTTAAACTCAGGAATGTCCATTTCTCTTCAGATCTGTCCCTTGTATAACAGGGAGAGTCACGTACTTACTGCAGCGATACAATGAACCGACCATATATGTGTGTGTGTGTGTGTGTGTGTGTGTGTGTGTGTGTGTGTGTGTGTGTGTGTGTTGAGTCATTTTATGCAATTTAAAGCAACTTCTAGAATCTTCCCCCAAATACTTGAATTTCAGCAATTTTCCTCTTTTTCTCCGTTTGTTTTTTTTTTTTTTGTAAGAAAAATTCGTTATTCGAAGAAATTAATCGATTTTTGTTTTCATCTTAAATGTCATCAAATCAATTTGAATTCAAGCGAAAAGCCCAAAGACTGAATGGGCCGAACATTAGTCGTTTCGGGATTTAAGATGAGATTCAGGATAATTTTTATCTATTCTTCCCTTCAAAAGTAATTATTTGAAATCTTTTGCAACCGACCGATTATGGATCAGATGGAACGAACAATTGTGTTTACGTTATGTTCTCGTCTGTCGATACCTTTTGTCTACTTCCTTCGAGTGTTTTGGCAGAAAATACTATGTTACTTAGTGCAAAAGAAATGAGTATTCAGGAAATATTATGCCAGTGCCTTTCAAATTCTTCGTGAATGGCAGTGTGTGGAATATATCGGAAATTCTACAATGCACTGGATTATATTTTTTGAGTGGATCTTCGTACGAGAGATTTTAAAAGGTAAATAGATGTGAAAACAAAACAAAAAAGCTTCGTCGGTTGATAGGGAAAGTTTGAAGAAAGAAATATTAGGAGAAAGACTGAGGGAAAAAATAATATATAGAAAAAAGTAAGAGTAAAGAGTATAGAAGAATGAAAGAAAATATTGATAAGTAGCTGAAAGACTCGGAAAGAAAATGAAGAAGAAAAAGAATAGAGTAAAGAATGAAAAGAAGACTGACGTAGGGAAGCGGGAAGAATGAGAAATTTAAAAGAAGGATAAACTCTATTAAGTGGGGAAGCAGAAGAACTGAGGAAGAACGAGAAAATAGAAATGAGTAAGAAAAAAAGAAAAGGAAGTTTGCAGAAAGTGAAGAGGAGTGAGAGATGGAAATATGAAAGGAGGAGAGATAAAAGAGAGCGCTTGTGACCGGAAAGAACTATGGAAAATGGTGGAAAGAGAAACGGTAGGTAAGAAACACAAAAAAAAGAAAGAAAAAAAAAGAAGGAAAATGCGGAATCAATTATAAATATAGAAATGGTTCTAAAGAAACGAAGAGATAATGAAAGGAAATGAGAAAGGTTAAGAAGGAAAGGAAAAAGAGGAAAAAAATAAAGGGAGGAAGAAAAAATATGGGGAAAAAAACGAAGAAGGAAAAGTCGGGATATAGGAAGGAAAATGGGAGCAAAATAATAGCAGATGAAACAATTCGAAAAAAGGTGAAAAAAAGAAAATAATGCAAGAGAAAGAAAAGGTGAAAGGAGATGGACTGGAAAAGAAAATGAGAAAAGGAAAAAAATAATCAAAGTGGTGGGTATGAGGGAAAGTGAGAGGGAATGAACTGCGCATGCGTAAAACGAGTAAAATGGTTAAGGAGAAATTGGAGGAAGAAGAAACATAATAGAATGAAGAGGAAATAAGTGAAAAAGAGAGGAGAATGTAGATTGGATAATGAAGAGGAGAAAGAAAAAAGTAATGGAAGCCGGAGAAAACAGAGAAGGTGAAGCAGGAAGAGGAAGATAATAATGGACTGTAGTGGGATTAAGAAAAATAAAGAAAGAAAGGGGAAGAAGATGAAAAGGAAGAGAAGAAGAGTGCAAAGCAAGGGAGTGGGAAAAGGTGTAAGATAGAGATGACAGTGTTAGAGAGAAAGAAACTTAACAGAAGGAAGAGGAAACAAGCGAAAAAGTGAAAAGGGGGGAGGAAAATGAAAAGGAAGAAGAAAAACAATCATGAAAGATGAAGGAAAGAGAGGACTAAATAAAGAGAAGTAGCGGAATGGGAAGAGGAAGAATTATAATGAAAGAGGGAGGAAAGAGAGAAAGAATTGGAAAGTTGGATAAATAGGGGGTAAAAATATGAAAGTAATGTAAAGGAGAAGAAAAAGGTGGAAAGAGAGAGGAGGAGGAACTGAACGAGAAAAAGAAAGAGGAAGAAGTATAAGAAAAGTGAGAGGAAGACGAGAAAAAGAGGAGGGGGCAAATTGGAGAAATGGGGAGAAAAATAAGAAAGTAACCCAAGAAATTAATACTTAACATCAGGAAAAGACTGCTGAAGTTTCTGTGACATGTAATGAGGAAGGAAGACTTGGAGAATCTGATACCTACAGGTCAGATAGAGGGAAAGAGAAACATTGGAAAGCAACTCGTGTCATACTTGATCGGCTTTAGCGAATGGATAGCAGAGCGTGGTTAGGGGTAGGGAGATGTAGAAAGCCATTATTGCCTACGTCCTGAAGGAACACGGCACATAGAAGAAAAAGAAGAATGCAAGGTAGACGAAAAATGGAAAGAAAAAGAAGGGGAAGAAATAATAAGAGGAAATTGAAGAAAATAACAGAAGAAAAATACAAAGAAGTAGATGAGAATAAAGAAGAAAATAATGCCAGGGAGGAAAGAGAAGAAAGATGAAAATGAAGAGGAAGAAAATAAAGGAAAGAAGAACCGGGAAAGTGTGAAGAAAATCAAGAAGGAAAAAAGAGAGAGAAGAAAAGTCGAAAGGAAAAGGTATGGAACTCGTTTGAAAGAAAAGAATATGAAGTATGGAATCTGTATTATAAATTGAAGTCGAAAAGGAAAAGAGATCGTCCACATTGTAAAATAACGACTGAAAGGTAAGTTTAGATGATGAATTTACTAAAAATCTGAAGATTAGATAAATGATTGAATAAACTATAATATTCGTTAAGTTTATGAATCAAAAGAAAATGTCTGAACAGAACTTTCAGGTTGAATGACTGAATGAAGATAGTAAAAGTTGGTGCCTGCTTCGTGGTGCATATCTCAATGCTACTTGTCGTCCGCGTTTGAATATAAGTTGGAATTTCGAATGATAATTTCAAAGCAAGAAAAATATCTCCAGTTTAATGACTGACGCAATGCAATCTTTCTACCTTAATCCACCATGGATTTGGTTTTGCATTAAATCATGAAAGGGTTAGTAAATATCAAAGGAATAATTAGCGCATGACATAAGAAAGAAAGAAAGAAAGAAAGAAAGAAAGAAAGAAAAAGGATAATGCATAAAGAAAACCGTAAAGAAGAATAGAAAGGAAAGAAATTAAATAAAAAGAAAGAAGCGAACGAACACGATCTGATGAAAAGAAAGAAAGAAAGAAAGAAAGAAAGAAAAAAAGAAAGAAAGAAAAAAGGAACAGAAAAAAGAAAGAAATCTAAAGCAAAAAGAAAGAAAAAAGAAAGAAAGAAAAAGTCTTATGCAAAAAGGAAGGAACAAAAATGAAAGAAAGAAAAAGAAATATAGTGTAGAAAGAAAAAGATCTAACACACAAAGAAAGAAAGAAAGAAAGAAAAAAGAAAAAAGAAAGAAAGAAAAAAAACGAAATCTAACGCAAAAAGAAAAAAAGAAAGAGAGAGAAATCTAACGCAGCAAGAAAGAAACAGAAAGAAAAAGATAGAAAGAAGAAAGAAAGAAAAAATCTAATACAGAGAGGAAGAAACAAAAATGAAAGAAAGAAAAAGAAATATAGTGTACAAAAAATTTAACGAAAAAAGAAAGAAAGAAAGAAAGAAAACGAAATCTAACGCAGAAAGAAAAAAGAAAGACAAATAAAGAAATCTAACGAAGAAAGAAAGAAAGAAAGAAAGAAAGAAAACGAAATCTAACGAAGAAAGAAAGAAAGAAAGAATAAAAGAAAGAATGAAAGAATAAAAGTAAGAAAAAGGATAATGCATAAAGAAAACCGTAAAGAAGAATAGAAAGGAAAGAAATTAAATAAAAAGAAAGAAGCGAACGAACACGATCTGATGAAAAGAAAGAATGAAAGAAATTTAATGCAGAAAAAAGAAACAGAAAAAAGAAAGAAATCTAAAGCAAAAAGAAAGAAAGAAAGAAAGAAAGAAGGAAAAAGTCTTATGCAAAAAGGAAGGAACAAAAATGAAAGAAAGAAAAAGAAATATAGTGTAGAAAGAAAAAGATCTAACACACAAAGAAAGAAAGAAAGAAAGAAAGAAAGATGAAAAAAGAAAGAAAAAAAAGAAAGCAAGAAAGAAAACGAAATCTAACGCAAAAAGAAAAAAGAAAGGGAGAGAAATTTAACGCAGAAAGAAAAAAAAAGAAAGAAAGAGATATAACGAAGAAAGAAAGAAAAATTTAATGAAGAGAGGAAGAAACAAAAATGAAAGAAAACGAAATATAGTGTACAAAAAAATCTAACGAAGAAAGAAAGAAAGAAAGAAAGAAAACGAAATCTGATGCAGAAAGAAAAAAGAAAGACAAAGAAAGAAATCTAACGCAGAAAAAAGAAAAAAGAAAGAAATATAATAAAGAAAGATAAATCTAATGTAGAAAGAAAAAAAACAAAAATGAAGACATATAACCCAGAAAGAAAGAAAGAAAGAAAGAAAGAAAGAAAGAAAGAAAGAAATCTAATGTAGAAAGAAAAGAACAAAAAAGAAAGAACGAAGTATAATGCAGAAAAAAAATAAGAAATTAAAAAGGAAGAACGAAACCTAATGCATAAATAAAGAATGAAAATGGAACGAAATCTAAAAAAAAGAAAGAAAAAAGAAAGATTTAGATGGAAACAAGAAAATATCGAAAGAAAGGAATGAAGAAAGAAATGCAGCACAAAAAAGAAGTAAAAATGAAAACATTGTTTACCCATATGCATTCAATCTGTCCTGAAAGTGTCAAATTTTCCAAGCCCTCTTTCCTCATTATGTACCCTAGAATTTTTTTCTTGGTGCCAACTAGGGAACTCTGAAAGTTGTGGGGGCACTTACGGATCAAGATTTTTCTGAGGAGGAGGGGGAAAACTCAAGCAGCGTTTTCAAGTTCATACTCCACGGCTATCGTAAACACAACTTAAGAATGAGTTTGAGTGTAAGTATGTTACTTCACTAAATTAAACAGAATAACATTTCATTCATAGTAGTGGAGACCTACTCTGTTCTTGTCCTTTTTTCCAAACAAAATTAAAGGGTTAAAGAAAGAAATGCAGAAAAAAAAGTAAAAAATGAAAAAAATACAGATTGAAAAATGCAGAAAAAAATAATAAAAAATATAGAAAAAGAAATTAAAAAGAAATGTAAATAGAAAATGTATAAATTAATAAAGAAAGAAACTTAAGTTCATTCTTCTATGTGCCGTGTCCTGACAGGACGTTGGTAATCGTGGCTCTCCACAATGTCCTGTCCTTTGTAAATCTTAATAAATTTTGTCTCTCCTAAATCTTATTCCGCCATCCATTTACACAAGCTCATTCTTGTATTTACAAGACAGTGGTCATGGCTCTCCACAATTTCTTGAGCATTCTAGCTTTTAATAAATAGTGACAATGGCTCTCTACAATCTCCTGTCTTTTGTGGCTTTTAATAAATTTTATCTTTTCATTAACTCTCCTAAACCTTATTCCGCCATCCAGTTACTCAAGCTCTCCAGGTAGATTATGCGTTGCATTCAATCTGTCCTGAAAGTGTCAAATTTTCCAAGCCCTCTTTCCTCATTATGTACCCTAGAATTTTTTTCTCGGTGCCGACTGAGGAGGAGGGGGAAAACTCAAGCAGCGTGATTATGTTCGTGATTATGGCTCTCCATAATGTCCTATCCTTTGTAGCTCTTAATAAATTTTGTCTCTCCTAAACCTTATCCAGTTACTCAAACTCTCCAGGTAGGTTATTCGTTATTTATCCATTTGCATTCAATCTGTCCTGAAAGTGTCAAATTTTCCAAGCCCTCTTTCCTCATTATGTGCTCTAGAACTTTTTCTCGGTGCCGACTGGGGAACTCTGAAAGTAGTGGGGGCACTTACGAGCCGAGATTTTTCTGAGGAGGAGAGGGCAAATTCAAGCAGCGTCTTCATTTTCATACTCCATTGCTATCGTAAATACAACTTAAGAATGAGTTTGAGTATAAGTATGTTACTTCACTAAATTAAACAGAATAACATTTCATTCATAGTAGTGGAGTCCAAATCTGTTCTTGCCCTCTTTTCCAAACAAAATTAAACGTCATTACTAGCAGAACAGTGTGATTTGTTTGCTCTGATTTTGTTTTTTTCGTCTACAAAACTCTGTCAGTTTAGTGCCATACACTTGGGCAATTATGTCTCAAAAGAGACATGACTAACTGGGCAAAAAATTATTCAGCAGTAGTTTGACATTGCTTTCTACGGTAGACTAGTTGCCATCCAAGTCTGTCCTGTTATTTAACCCATAACTGGAGAGAAGAAACGGATTAATACCTTTCCCAAAGGTATTTACGCGCAAGTAAAATTACAAAACACTGTCAGTCAGTTTAGATGCCATACGTGATACACGCTTGGGCGATCATATCTCGAAAGAGACATGACTGACTGGGCAGAAGATAATCCCGCAGTAGGTTGCCATTGCTTTCTGCGGTAGACCAAAGCTATAGAACCCAATCTGTCCTGCTATTTAACCCATAACTGGAAGGAACGAGACGGATTAATACCTTTCCCAAGGGTATTTGCGCGTAAATGAATACAATGGATTCAGCTGGAATTCGAACTCGGATCACCCGGTTTCTCGTCCCGAGCCGATATCCACTGTACCACAACGCACATCCACAAAACACTGTACCTATCTTTAAAAAACTTAATGAAAAAGAAAACGCAGAGGGGAAATATGCTGAAGATCAAATCTTATCAAAATCAGAGACTGATCAGAAATTTTTGAAGGTTATAAAGTAGGTGGCCACCCAAGGGGCCAGCTGATATTCATGGGCAGGGGTCTTGGCTTCTACTGCACCTCCTCCCCGAAGAATTGGGACTGTCTTTTCCTGACATTAAGTATAAGTGTCTTTTGTTACCATTTTCTCTAAAACTTTTTCATTACACATAGGATTGGTCCTTCATATTTTCAGAATCCTTCTGTAGAATCACATTTCTGTTGCTTCAGGACTTTTCTTCATTTGTTAGTAGATTATCCTTCATTCATTCATTGCCACATAGGAGTCAGTCAGTTATGTACCATACGTGGTACACGCTTGGACGATCATGTCTCGAAAGTGACATCACTGACTGAGCAGATGATTATCCCGCAGTAGGTTGCCATTATTTTCTGCGGTAGACTAATTGCCAGCTAAGTCTATAGAACCCAATCATTCCGTTATTTAACTCATAACTGGAGGGAAGAGACGGATTAATACCTTTCTCAAGGGTATTTGCGCGTAAGTGAATGCAAAAATTTAAAACAGAATTTGAACTCGGCTCCCCGATTTCTCGTTCTGAGATGATATCCACTGCACCATAACGCACATATAGGAGTAATGAACCGATTCTGAGAGAACTAGATGTCCTCCTAGGTTTTATTGTTGGTAGTCAGAATCTTAACAACATAAGATATGTAGACGACCCAGTGTTGATAGCAGACACAGAAAGAAAGCGACAAACACTCTTACAGGAAAGCGAGAAGAAAGGATTAAACATGAACTGAAAGAAGACAAAAGGTATTTGTTGCCAACAAAAGGATGTTCTAATTGCAAAACAATGATACCTAAATCAAACAAGTGTGGAAATTTAATTTTTTTTTTAATCATTTCACCCCGAGCAAGGCGCAAACGCCACTGATGTGCAGGGGGCTACATAACTGTAAAAAGATTAATTAGGAAAGAGTGAGGAGTAGAAACTAGTTAGAAAGGAACAATAGAAAGCTGAGAAAGCAGGTGAGATGACAGATACATAGGTGGAGAGAAAGGGAAGGTTATACGGGGGGTGGGGGAGAGAGCTAGAGTCCAATGGTTAGTAGATTTGTATTGACTTTGCATTTAAATTTCTGGAGGTTGTAGCCGTCAGGAAAGCAATAATACGGGAGTGAGTTCCACAGGCGGAAAGTGCGAGAGAAGAAGCTGCATGAGTAGAATTGTCGTCTGCATTTGGCTAACCTGACTGTGAATGGGTAGGACCCAGATGCCAGTCTGGTTGCACGAGTAAACACCTGTTGAAGAGGCATCAGTGACTTAAGTTCGTCTGAGCAGAAGCCATGAAAGTATTTATAGAACAGACAATGGGATGCCACATTTCGACGATGGGGAAGTGGCTGCAGTCGAGCCGCCAGATCAGTACCTATCACATTACAGACTCTGCTTTGGAGCCTGTCAAGAACACTGAGGAGAACGGCAGGGGCACCTGACCATAAATGGCAGCAATACTCCATGCACGGACGGATGGTTGACTTGTATATATGCAGGATGGATTCAGGTGGAAAAAACATCCTGGATCGACATAGTGACCCAACCTTCTTAGCAGTAGATTTTGCTATGGATTCAATATATTGATCTGGGAAATGTTTTAACAGAGAGTGGATTGTGGGACAGTGAAATTCGAAAGCGCATTGAGATAGCCTAGGAAGCATTCCAAAAGCTAAGCAGAGTAATAAGAAATTGAAAAACTTCGTTAGAAACCAGAAAAGGAGATGGTAATAGCTTCCGGACGATCTTCTCAAAGAAGACGAGACGTGATGCAATGGAAACGTTTTTCTACAGAAGAATGTTGAGGATACAGTGAACCAAATACGTGAGCAACGACATAAAATGGAGGCAAAAAGGAAACTAATCAGGAATAGAAATGAAATTTCCGGGGCACATAACGAGGAAGGAAGAGTTTGAGTTTGAATTTTGCTTAACGGCATATCAACCTCTGTGGATTATTTAATGCCAAAAAGGTGGGGTTTTAAGGTATTTGTTTTTTAATGTTCAGTTATAGCGAGAAGGTTGATTTAGTCAGATTTTGAGTTTTGTTTAACGGCATGTCAACACCTCTGTGGGTTATTTAATGCCAAAAAGGTGGGGCTTTAAGATATTTGTTTTTTAATGTTCAGTTATAGTGAGAAGGTTGATTTAGTCAGATTTTGAGTTTGAGTTTTGTTTAACGGCATATCAACCTCTGTGGATTATTTAATGCCAAAAAGGTGAGGTTTTAAGATATTTGATTTTTAATGTTCAGTTATAGTGAGAATGTTGATTTAGTCAGATATTGAGTTTGAGTTTTATTTAACGGCATATCAAACTCTGTGGATTATTTAATGCCAAAAAGGTAGGGTTTTAAGATATGTTTTTTTTTATTTCCAGTCATAGGGAGAAGGTTGATTTTTTCAGATTTTGTTGAAATTTATTTTTTATCAAAAATGTTGTATGGTAACAATCTTCTTCCTTCAAAAATCTATTGTTAGTAATACTTTTAATTCAAAAACGTATATATTTCTATAAAAATGTTTTAACGTCAGTTTGAAGGTCAAACTATTTGCCCATAGCTGGGACCCTAACAGGTGCTACCATCACGGGACCTGGGAACAACAGCAATTAAAATGTGGTTCCATGCCCCTCACAACCTCCCAATCAGAGGCCTTGCTTCCGGATGCAGTTTATCGTCATACCCAGAACCTCATTGCGGTCTGGGATGAAATTGAAACCCAACAGGCGTACAAAACAAGAAGCGTCCTTGCAAGTTCAATTGTTTTACATTTTGGGGAAAAATTCAGGGCCAGCTCTATGATAATGGAAATGCTTCACTTAATGTAAGGAGAGTAAGACGAGAGATCAGTAAAATTAATGGCAAAACTTAAGAAAGGAGGAACTGACTATAGTGATAAGCCCCGCTATGGCGGGCCTGCTGCTAGTGTGAATCAAGATACAAACAGGCTGATTTTTGCGTGGAGAACTGACAGAAAAATCTCTATTACAAAACTCATGTGATCTATAGTAGTACCTGCAGTTTATTGCCGACACGTGGTTGCACAAAGATCTATAAAATATGTTTCCGGAATTTTGAGAGACCCCATGAAGGAGGGGGAGATGGTTTCTATCCAAATACGTATGAAGTTAAACAATGCCAATAGCACTCAAAGGGCAGTTATTCTTCAGTGAAGATTACTTGAAAGAGGCAACTCACACATATCTAAGAAAGCAGACGAGATGGGTATACATTACTACATTAAAATGTGATATTGTAGAACGACTGAGAAGGAAGGAGACTATGTTGATAACTTGATTTAAAATACCTACAGTCTCGTGCTCATTTTGTTACGCTTCGTGGGCTTCTGTAATCAAATCTTATATTTTTTCAAGTAACAGACATCGAATTAGTCTACACTAAGAACTAGATTTTAAATCCTGAAGCAATTGTATTGATTTTGTTAAGCTTTGCTTTTTTCTCATATTTAGTCTATTGACTACTAGCAGTATAGCCCGGCGTTGCTCGGATATAATGAAAGCTTTAAAACTAATCCATGGTCCGGGAGCTTAGAGTCAGCCTAATGAATGTTTGTGTGAAGTTTGGTGAGAATCGGATAAAAATTGTGGATTTGTATAAAGGACATACAGACAGATAAACAGACACACACAAAAACATCTTGCTTTTATATATATATATATATATATATATATATATATATATTATCGATTTTCTGTACTATTGTAAGAACTGCAACATTGAAACTTCTGAAGATCGTTTCTTATGTCTTTGTCTATGAGTGTATCAAATTTGATTAAAATCGGACCACTCTATCTATAACCCGATTTTTTCGATTATCGATTTTCGATATTTATTGATGGTACCTCGACACAACATCTAGCTAGGAACACTCGCAGACGCTTATAATACAAATGTGTAAATTTTCAAGAAAATCGGTTCAGCCGTTTCGGAGTCTATAGGTAACGGATACACACACACACAGACACACACACACAGATAAAGTTCCATTTATAAATAAGTTTAGATATATAAAATTCTATTAATCCGTCTGTCGGTTCGTCACACCCTCAAAAATAGCCATATATTGACCGATCAAAAGCAAAATTTGGAGGGAAATGGAAACAGATAAGGGTGTTGAAAATGCAATTGGTTTTATTCTGTTGCGTAGCTTAATACAATAAATTTTCTTTCTTTTATTTTTTTTTGTAAACATTAAAAGTGTTATTATTTAACATGCAGAATACTAACATTATTTAAAAAAATAATTTAATGATTAAAATAACAAATATTATTCTATAAAAATATGTTTTGTTGCGTAATTTTTCTTTACGCTTTTATCTACAAAAATCCAGTTTCCAGTTCACCTTGCGAACTATAAACAAATCCCTAAGCCAAATTTGGCTTCAGAAAAAATATTTACGCATGGCTAGTTGTATGCTGCATGCTTAAGAGAAAGAAATTCTAACAGTTTATTCTTCGCTGTTAAAAAATGCAAAAGAATTTTTAAAATCTTTTAATTGTTAAAACTCCCACAAATTCCATAGCTGGACAATCTGTGTAGCAACACACGAGATATTTAAGGTGATCGTGCTGAGATGGGTTTAATATCACGCACTTCACTTATTCTGTGCTTAATGACAGTTAAGACATCAGCAGTGGTTCTAGATGACTGGAATTCATATTGTTTATCGCTCACGAGATGGTTTCAATTAAAACGATTGATAAGTTTCTCAAAACGTTTGCTGTAATACTGGGGGTATTGATGTGATGATATTGCAATGGGGATGAGTACGCAGCAGAATTCGTGTAAACTGGGCATTCAGATGAAACTTTCCGTACACCTGAGAAAAATATTTCCCCTCCAGACAACTATCAAACGGTGTAACAAAGATATTGGTTGGTTGTTTTGTTTTTATAGCAAATCAACCTCAGCGGGTCATTTATTGCCAACTAAACTTTATTTATTGCTGGTAATACCTTTTTCTTTCAACAATTTATTGTTGTTTTTTATATAAAATTTGTGTCTAGTAATACATTTTTCTTTTCGAGTATCAAGATTCATTGGGATTTGTTTTTTAAGGAAAGAGTCCCCAAGTCCCACCCTTGTTATTTAACCCATAACTAGAGGGAAGGGACGGATTAATACCTTTCCCAAGGCTTCCAGTGCTTAAGTGAATGCAGGGTATTCAACTGGAATTCGAACTCGGCTCACCGATTTCTCTTTCCGAGCCGATATCCACTGCACCACAATGCACATCCGTCACTATACGCTTACAGCACCTGGTATTCCCAAGCGGTCACCCATCTAAGTACTGACCAGGCTCAACGTTGCTTAACTTCGGTGATCGAGCGAAAACCGGTGTATTCAACGCGATAGGCCGTAAGCTTAACCAAGATGCATGGGTTATTTTTGTTTTTTTAACTTTTTAACTATCATAACTCCGAATGAGAAAGAAGGAGACTATGTCGAAAACTAGATTTCGAATTCTGAGACATGTGTATTCATTTTTTTATACCCTGTATGCTTTTACTATTAAATTTGTTTAGATTAAAGAAGAACCGGCATTACATTGTCTCTCGTACTTCGATTGAAAAAGAAAGAGATTATGTAAGGGAATAAATTTGTAATTCATTTTGTTATGCACAGTATGCGTCTACTATTAAAATTATCGCGCCTAGATAGATAAGGAGGTGATTATGTTGAGAACATTTCCCGTGAATGAACTCCTTTGTACAAGATAATGTTTGATAATGAATATTGTTTCCCGTACTAAAACAACCGTTTACTGATCATCAGCACAAAAGCTGTCGCAGGAAAAGATAACTATAAAAAAGAGATAAGTACATATATATATATATATATATATATATATATATATATATATATATAAACCTGAATGGGTGAGTTTGAAAGAACAAAAAGAAATAAAAGAAAAAGGCAAAAGAAACATAAAACAAGATTAAAGTTCAAACAGTGAGAAAGATTTTAGATAACTATGAGAACCGAACTCGATCTGACTAAGATATTAATGCTTTATAGATTTTACACATAAACGAATGTACTAACACAATCTTTAATACCAAATACAAGTGCCGGTAGGAATAGTCGTAGTCGGTGGAAAGTTTTCTTTTTTGTTTGTTTTGTTTAGTTTTTTTTTGTTTTGTTTTGTTTTTTGTTTTGTTTTTGTTTTTTTAGGAGGGGGGAATGTCTGTCCTATGTGGTAACTCTCTTGGGATTTCGAGCTGACCCCTTTATCTAATCAAAGGCCAGTGGTTGTTTCATTCAACTTATAATGTTAAGGGCAATAACTTGAATTAGTTTGTTTGTTTGTTTGTTTGTTTGTTTGTTTGTTTGTTTGTTTGTTTTGGGTTTGTTTTTTGTTTTTTGTTTTTTATTATTATTATTATTATTATTATTATTATTATTATTATTATTATTATTATCTAGGCTGCGGAATGAGATCAATTTACACCAGTGGATAAAAAGGAAGTTTTGAAATTAAATTCTAACAACGTTACCGAATAACTACATAGGCTATACCTCCGCGATATTAAATAGAGGTATTGGCAAATCACTTAAGTCATTTCACTTCTATAAAAAAAATTCTCTTAAGCACAACTATCTGCTGACATTAGAAAAGAAAGCTTATAGATAACACCGTCATTTTACGAAACTCTACGATAATTCAAGCCATTATATAAAAAGACTTAAAGTCTCAAACATTGCGATATTTGACAACAGTAGCAATGAGGACCCTAAAAGTTATGCCTGAATTCATCATCGGGGGCAACAATTAAAAAACATAAGGTACGCAAATGATACAATGCTGGTAGCAGACACAGAAAGGAAACTACAAGACCTCCTACAGAAGGTAGCTGAAGAGAGTGACAAGAAATAACTACAAATAAACTGCAAGAAAACCGAATGCATGGTCATCAGTAAAAAGAGCAGCCCAATATGCCAAATACAGGTGGGGGATACTAAAATCACGCAGGTACAAAAATTTAGATACCTGGATACAAAAGACGGAAAGTGCGACACAGAGATCCGAAGGCGTGTTGGCATGGCGCAGGAAGCATTTCAGAAGTTGAGTAAAGTATTAAGAAACAGGACAATTTCACTAGAAACAAAAAAGAGAGTACTGTATTCCTATGTGATGTCAGTTCTTCAATATGGCAGTGAATGCTGGACAATATCATCAAAGATGACGGTAAAACTTGAAGCAACTGAAATGTCGTTCTACAGAAGGATGCTGCGGATATCATGGATCGAGCATGTGAGCAATGATGAGGATTTGGAAAGAATGGAAACGAAAAGGAAATTAATACTGAACATCATGAAGAGACAGCTAAAGTTCCTGGGACATGCAATGAGGAAAGAGGGCCTGGAGAACCTGATACTAACAGGCCAGATAGAGGGAAGGAGAGACAGGGAAAAGCAGCGGATAACATATTTGAAGGACCTAATCAGGTGGATGATGGAACGAGGGTTGCATAGTGTAACAGGAGAAAGTGTACTAAGAGCCACAAGGGATAGGAAGACGTGGAAAACCATGATCGCCTAAGTCCTGAAAGGACATGGTATATAGAAGAGGAAGAAGAAGAAGAAGTAATGTATTAACATTTTTTAAGACGCCCGCAACATGAAATTAACACATCACTCAATAAGTCCCGAGCCTGATATATAGATGGCGTCACTAATAAAAACTTCATATGATTTTTATGAAGTACTAACCTTCAAATGGCCCGTAACAAAATTTGGGCCCAATCGGATTATTAGTTTACAACTAATTTTACAGTTACAAATTAGTTTACAGTTATTTAAGTGAAGGGACAGGGCACATAGAAGAAGAAGAAGATATTCTTATTGCAAAAGAGTCTGGTTTGTTCTTGATATCGCATCATACTCCCACTGTCAATAAGAGTCAGATCGCCTGACTGTCAAAAAAATAATAATAACCACGTAGATTTGGGCCAACATTTTTTAAATTAGTATTTACCTCTTCAGGTTTATAATCGACTAGCAGTATACCACAGCGTTGCTCGGGCGTAATGAAAGATTTAAAACTAATCCATGGTCCTGGAGCTCAGACTCTTTGAACGTTGGCATGAAAGACTAAAAAGCAATAGTTGTTTCCAGTTAAAGCGAAAACGCAGACTGAAAGAATTGTTGAATGTTTTCCTTTTCTAAAATCGACTGTGTACGATATTGCCAGGACCTTCAAAGCATCTAGTGAGGCCGGGGGTGAGTCCCTGACTCCTGAGAGAAAAGAAAGAAAGGTGATCTCCGATGAAGGGGACGTCATGCCTCCCCACTTCTTTGGCAAAGGTCAGACCGTGACGAAGGGGGTCTACCTGGATCTCATGAAGAATGTTGTGAAGCCATGGATTGTTCCGGTTGCTGCAGGGAATCCATGGCTCTTCAAACAGGACGGAGCTTCTACTCATGCGTCCAATTTTTTTTTAATCGTGTCACCACAAGCAAGGCATTCCACTGTCACTATAGCGCAGGGGGTTACATAGAGGGATTGGGTATAGAAAATGTCAGAAGGAGGGTGACAGACGTCTTAGGATGTACATAGGGAGAGAGTTGGAGAGAGTGGGTGTGAGTTAGTGTGTTAGGAGGTGTCTATTGACCTTACATTTTAAACTCCTGGAGGTTGTAGCCGTCGGGAAAGCAAGCATGCGGTAGGGAATTCCACAGGCGGGAAGTGCAAGGAAAGAAGCTGTTGGAGTAGAAATTGAGGTTACATTTCATCGGTTTCACTGTAAAAGGGTGGGACCTAGTTGCCAATCTAGTATCTAGTGCAAATTCACATCTAGGGGCACCAGTGATTTAAGTTCGTCAGAGCAGAAGCCATGAAAGTATTTATAGAAGAGGCACAGGGATGCCACGTCACGCCGGTGAGAGAGATACTGCAGGCGGTCAGCCAAGTCGGTATCAATCACATTACAGATTCTTCGCTGTATTTTGTCAAGAACCCCGAGGAGAATAGAAGGAGCACCCGACCAGATGTGGCAGCAGTACTCAATACACGGGCGGATGGTGGATTTATATAATTGCAGGATAAATTCAGGCGGAAAGAATTTCTGGGCCCTGCACAGAGAGCCGACTTTCATAGCTGTGGATTTAGCAATGGATTCGACATAGTCATTCCACTTGAGGTCCGCTGAGAGTGTCAGGCCAAGCAGGCGTAGTGATTTACTTTCTGGGAGGCAAGCCTGTTCCGTGCTAATGGGAGGGAGGTGCGATTGTATGTGGTTGTTAATTGACAGCAGCTTCGTTTTGGAAGAATTGAATTTTACGAGCCATTTCTTACTCCAATACACCACGGATTGGAGGTCCTTCTCAAGCTCGGCAGCGAGGTTCGCCTTGTCACCAACACCAGATTTTTGATCGAGGCGAGAGTAAACTGTGGTATCATCAGCGTACATGCCTACTTGTGATCTTATGGTATCGGGGAGATCATTGATATAGATTAGAAAGAGCGTAGGACCTAGGATAGAGCCTTGGGGTACACCCGCGTTTGTAGAGTAGTTCTGGGAGGCATGTCCGTTTAATACCACCTTCAGTGTGCGGTTAGAGAGGAATGACCGGATTAAGTCCAACAAAAGTCCAGTTATGCCATAGCTTTGCAGTTTCCGTAGAAGGCCGGCATGCCATACTCTGTCGAATGCTTTAGAGATATCCAAGGCGACGGTTCGGGCTTCACCATTCTTGTCGAGAGTCTGGTATATATACTCGGTGATGGTCGTTAGCATATCAGCAGTGGACCTGGTGAAGCGGAAGCCATACAGTTTGTCCGAGAGGAGCCCGTGGGCTGTGAGATGCTGAATGACCTCGGCATAGATAATGGCTTCGAACACTTTGTTGAAGATCGGGCGAAGGCTGATGCGGCGGTAATTTGCGGGGTCCGATGGTTCACCAGTGTTCTTGAATAGTGGAACCACAGAAGAAGACTTCCAACAGGCAGGAAAGTAGGAGGAAGATAGGCAGAGGTTGTAGAGCTTAGAAAGGATAGAGGAGAGTTCAGGGGCACAATTCTTCAAAACTATGATTGGGATTCCATCCCCACCACTCGCTTTGTGAGGGTCCAGTTTTGAGATTATGCTAAAAATCAGCGAGAGCGTGATGTGGATGTCATTCAATTGGGCCTCAGTTCTAGATGGGAAATCGGGCGAATGGATTCCAGACGAATCCAGAGTCGAATCGGTCGATAATCTATGGGCAAAGCATTCAGCCTTGTCCGCTGAGGAGGTGAGGACCTCAAACTCGTTTATTAGTGGGGGTATTGAGGACTTACTCTTGCTAAGCACGCGTTTGCAGAGGTACCAGCAGTCTTTGGTACCGAACTTGGAGGATGCTATGCGCTGCTTCACCCTGGCAGCAAACAGCATCTTAGCTTCGTTAAGTATCTTTTTACACTTATTACGAGTTGAGGCGAAAAGGCGCCTGTTTTGGTCCGACACGTGGCTACGATAAAGCCGGATAAAGTGATTCCGGTGGGCAATGGCGACCGAGCAAGCGGGCCTAAACCAGGGAGACGAATGGGATTTAAGCTGAAATTTCCTGGCAGGGATGAATGCATCGATGCCAGCCTTAACCCAGGAGGAGACCTCTGATGCACAGTCTTCGATTGAAAGACTACAAACATTGTTCCAAGGGACGTCGCAAATGAAGTCACGGAACGAATCCCAGTCTGCTCTTTGATAGCAGTAGAATATTATGTTGGTCTGGGTTTCTTGGGTAGGGGTGGAGTGGAACGAGATGTTGACAGAAACTACGGCGTGGTCAGAGTTTCCGAGAGGGCAGAGCTGTCTGGTGGAGCAAGAATTTGGGGTGGAAGTGAAGCAGAGGTAGTAGCGAGTCCCTTCCATTAGGGCTATTGGAGAAACGCGTGGGGAAGTCCACCACTTGCGCAAGGGATTGGGAGATCGAAAAATTAAAGGTGTGGACACCAGAAGGGTCGGTTACAGTTTTCCAGCCACTTAGTGTGGTGGGCGTTAAAGTCGCCAAACACGAAAATATGGGCAGATTGGTGCGAAGAAATAGCCTTGTCGATATTGTCAGAGATGCTGTCAAGTACTGAACAGTCAGATAAGGAGGGGGGGCGGTAGAGGAAGAAGTGATAGCTAACAGAGCTTAGAAGTGAGAGACGGAAGCACATGAAAGACTGGTCCAGGGATTCGAGAGATGTTACTCTAGCTAGGGCGGGGGTGTTCACTTGTAATATAACAATCTGGCCCCACCCGAGGAAGTGATGCAAGCGATGGTGTTTCCCGTCGGTGGAGGGGTCGGCGAGCGGCAGGGCGGGTGTTTGTGAAATACATCCTGTCGAGGCCGGAGCGGATGTCGTTTGACCTTATTTCCGACAGCGGCGGAAATGACTACGGAGGCAAACAGAACAGGTGTCTCTGGGAATTACGTGGGCGTTGCGTGGGCGAGGCAGGACCGGAAGGAAAGTCCCGGTTCTAGAAGACTATATAAAGACCTCGACACACGGATTCGCCAGCAGAGAACGGCCAGTGGAAGCAGAGAAACACCACAGGCAAGACTACACTCCCGTCAACCCATTCTATGTGCGCTCTCACCCTTCCGTTCTCTATTCCACACGGTTCGTCGTCATTAATAAAAATATAACCTTATATTTTTATATATGCGTGTTTGTTGTTTTGTCGTCGTACGGCGATATATAACACACTGACATATACACCAAGTCCATGCATATGGATGTTGGAGTCCTTCCTGAAGAGGGGAAGGTAACCAGGAACATGAAACTCAGAAGAAGGGAGAGATAGTCAAGGTTAGTTTCGCATAGGGCTAAGATATCAGGGGAGTTAGTATGGAGGAATGCTTCTACACTATAAACGTTAGTGCGGATACCGCGTATGTTAGTGAAAGAGATACAGAGAGGTTTGGGCGTTCCAGGCTTGTTGTGACGAGAAACTGGACATGTTCTGGTCAAAGGAGTTCTGGCCATCTCGGAGCATCAAACCTGAATCCTTGCGACTATTACCTATGGGACGTACGTGAGAGACAGTCCAGCAAACGTGCACACAATACTGTCGACCCCCTGAGGACTACCATCATCATTCGGCCTCGTCTGAAGGCTGTGATTGAAGCTGGAGTGTCTGGATTGAATAATATGGTAGAGGAGGCATCAGACAACAATGGTATAAAGAAATTTGTCGTGTAAATCCTTGTCGTTCTGAATAAACACATTTTTTCTTTCAGTATGTTTTTCCGGATTGGAGTGTACACCTCTGTATTAGATCGATTAAGATCTGGTCGTCCTTGAAAGTTACAACAAAAGACAGTCCGTAAACAGAATATGAACATAAAAATGTCGACCAAAAATGATTGGGAAACAACTGAGGCATGAATGTAAACTGTCCAATTTACTGTTAAAAGCTTTCTTCTAGAAAATACATTGATCGGGTTTTTAGCTGAATTTGTAGACCAGATAAGACAAGTGAAAGATGCATGAAATGTGGAAGACATTTAATTGGAATAGAATCGTATTTAGCGATTAAACTAAAATAAAAATAGCATTCTAACAAGAGAGAATTTGTTGGAACATGGCAAGAAAAAATAAATCTCCCCCGAAAATACTATCGTTTAGAGACCAATGTATAATGCTTTAGCCATGTATATAAAAAAGATGGATCTAGAAATTTTATATAAATGGACAGGAATTATAAGGAATACCGTGAAAAAGTCAAAGTCGTCCTTAAACTATAATAAATGTTGAATTTGTAAATTAATCATTTTTCACAGGCGATATGTTGATTCTACGAATGTAATTTAAATAACTAAACATTACAGTGTGTTTCTTGGGTTTAAAATTTGAAGGCAAAAAATATGCGCTACCCTACAAAAATGGTAGTGTATAAGTCTTATAACCACTTTCACTTTAGATAAAAGCAAAAGGAAATATATATATATATATATATATATATATATATATATATATATATATATATATATAAGTTTCTAATACATAAACACGTCCTAAATTGTGTAATGTGTGTACAAACTGGCGCAAATGACCAATGTAAATTCCTAGCGGGGAGCAAAGATGCTAAGCGATTTTATCAAGCAGTTCCACACGGCCAAGCCTTCACTTATGTGCAAAAGTATATGTTTATACCGATAGAAAGAAAGATGAGTTTAAATTCAAAAATAAAGTTTGAAATTAGTAGGGACTTACCTGAGAAGTCTAAAGTTGCGATGGAGTCGCTGTCTGTTTTATGGGACGTCTCTGATTTATCTTTAACTTTTCCAGTGTTAAATGCTTGCCGAAAACTTTGTCTTATCAACTTGATATTATCACCGACTACCACAATGTACATACAATATGTGTATATGTATAATGAAAATGATATACACTATCTCTGTCTGTCGGACTGTCTGTCTGCCTGTCTGTCTGTCTGTCTCTCTCTCTCTCTCTCTCTCTCTATATATATATATATATATATATATATACCGATTGAAAAAAATATATATGTACGGTACTGTGCAAAAGAATTAGGGCAAGAACTATTCTATCTTTTATGAGGCTTATTGATAAAAAATAAACAATTTAATTAAAGTAATTTTATTTGATTTACTCAACAAATGCTTCAAATAGAAAAAAAAACTTGTTACAAAATAAATTTAATATTTAGTACAATAGCCTTTTGGCTTGATCACAGGCATTGACATCACAAGCTTCTTCAATGTATCTAATGGTATCTACTGCCAAGCAGCTTGTATTTGTTCCCAAAGTGTGTCTTACAAAGTAACATTAGATTTATCCAATCGGGAGAGGGAAATAAGAAAAAAGTCAGTCATATTGACGGATAATAGAATAATAAGTAGTTTCAAAATAACTTGCTTAAAAGAAAATATGAAAAATTAAATATAACATCATTTTAATACATTTCTTTTACACCGATTTTTAAATAATCAATATTTATTGGCAATTTACTTGGCTTTTCATCCTGTATTTGAATTTAAGTGAGGTTTTTAGGAAAATCACTCCTGTCCGAATACTTTTGCACACTACCGGTAGTGTGCAAAAGTGTTAGAACAGGGGTGATTTTAAACTTTATTTTGATGCCTCATAAAGGATAAAATAGTTCTTGTCCTAATACTTTTGCACAGTACTGTATATATATATATATATATATATATATATATATATATATATATATATATATACTAGCAGTATAGCCGAGTGTTCGGGTTGCTAGAGTGTAATGAAAATTTTTAAAAATAATCCATGGTCCTGGAGTTCAGACTCTTTGGACGTTGGCACGAAAGACTAAAAAGCAATAGTTGCTTCCAGTTAAAGCGGAACTGTAGACTGAAAGAAAAATAAATGGATGTAAGTCAAATTTTGATTTCCTGGTATCCATATCAAATAAGTTTTTTTTGTCGTAAACTGAATTTTGAAGGCTAAATAAGTGCTCTGAGTAAATGGTATCATGGCTGAGACTAAGAACTACAATTATACCTACTTAGAGCCAAACCCGAAGGAAAAACTAAAATAAAAGGGCTAAAAAACTGATTTTGATCAGACCCGGTATATATTATCGATTTTCTGCACTATTGTATGAACTGCGACCTTGAAACTTCTGAATATCGTTTTTTATGTCTTTGTCTCTGAGTGTATCAAATTTGATTAAAATCGAACCACTCCTTCTATAACCCGATTTTTTCGATTATCGATTTTCGATATTTATATGAGGGACCTCGACACAAAACCTAGCTAAGAACACTCGCAGACGCGTATAGTTCAACTGTGTAAATTTTCAAGAAAATCGGTTCAGCCGTTTCGAGGTCTATAGGTAACGGACACACACACACACAGAAAAAGTTCCATTTATAAATAAGTTTAGATATATTATTAGTACCACCCTATGCAGGCAGTAATGTCACTAAAATACAAGGGGTTACATGATGTGGAAGAATTAGCACAGAAACAATAATCATAAGCAGAATGAGAAAAGAGTAATCAGGACAGTAGATAGCAACTGACATTGCCTTTAAATTTTTTAGCAGATTAAAATCGGCTGGGAAGCATGGAACTGGAGATATATATATATAAAAATGTAAACTTCTCGCTATACTCGTCTCGAAAAACCCTCCCAGTACATACGCGGAAGGAAAAGAAGGTAATAAAAAAAGAACGGGCTAAGCACTTGAACATCAGTCAAAGTACGTAGTCCAAAGAAAAAAAACCCTAGACGAGTAACCTAAAACAAAAAGCGCTCAATATGCAAGTAGAGCAGACTAAGTAAATAACTAACCTAGAGAGCCAACGAACCTACCAAAGTTTCACCAAATTGGATCTTCAGCGAAAGTTGGCAACTTTCCCTGAAGATCCAATTTGATGAAACCTTGGTAGGTTCGTTAGCTCTCTAGGGTAGTTATTTACTATATATATATATATATATATATCAAGAAAAACTCAACACATCATTTAAAGTGGTTATAGATTATAATTCATTTCGATGAACTAAATTAGTTCATGTCTTCAGACCACAATATATACGTTCCATTCGGTACAAATATTTTCCTGGAATGAACATTTCTTTTAAAACGAAATAAAAATCAAGTAACATGATGTAGAACAGAAACTTTCGTCTTATCTCGGATAAGAACCATTCCGTCAAATGATTCTTACCAGTGGTAAGACCAAAATCTCATTTTTGTTGCCATTCGTACGACGTTTGAGCCGTTGTACGCTCCGATCTTCTGCAGGTGCTCGGAATTTCGAACCGAACCCTTTGTTAAGATCACTGGCGTATATCATTCTTATTTCTTGTGCTAAGCTTCTTTTGATAGTCATGATTTATCTCCCTCTAACCCGACTCTCTAAGTTACTTGTTCACCCCTGTTGTAGCTTGGTATTGAACTCACAATTCT
Source organism: Ascarosepion bandense (assembly GCA_037127315.1). Taxonomy (NCBI): domain Eukaryota; kingdom Metazoa; phylum Mollusca; class Cephalopoda; order Sepiida; family Sepiidae; genus Ascarosepion; species Ascarosepion bandense. The sequence goes on along the minus strand of JBBBDQ010001662.1, from coordinate 496,361 downwards.
TTGGGTGAAGTGACCGGAAGTAACCAACGCCTATATCCTTAAGGACACATGGCCCAGTAAATATATAGGCGCTGGGTAGTTCCAGTGAATAGATATGTGTTGTAGTTTTCTTTTTATATTTTTTAACAGGCCAATAATTTTTATCACACCTCATAAAAGCAAAAATAATGATATAATCAAACTCCCTTCACTAACAGAAAGAGATATCCCAGTTAGTGAACATGAAAAGTTTAATTTTTTGGCCATAACTGTTTGTTTTATAAAAACTAATTGAATAAATTTTCAATTACAGTAACATTAACTGTTCAATTAATGATTATCAAATATTTCCTCCGCGGAAAATGAGTCGTTTCGCCATTCTCATTACAATTGGTAAAATAATGTCTTTTTACATTATATTAATTTGTCTGGAGCTTGTGAACGGAAATTTAAAAAAAATATAGCAACGCTTCTGTGTAATAAAAATGCTGAGAATAATTGCTTTCGAGTTAAAAAGAATTTGTTTGGTTCTATTTCTTTAGATACATATCAACCTCTAGGTGTTATTTAATGACGAGATCTAAACATCTTGTACGCAATTCTATTTTCTGGAGGTAATAATGGTTTTAGCGATACAAATCTTACTAATTAACCCTTAGCGTGGAGTAAAAAAGAGGTGAATTCATACCATTTCCAAGGGTATGTGCGCGAAGTGAAAATCAACAGAAATTCGAACACGGCATTCCGATTAACAAATCTGAGCCATTATCCACTACCCAACTCTCATATTCAAGCTTACAGCACTCAGTATTCTCAATCAGTCACACATCTAGGTACTGACCAGGCTTGACATTGCTTAACTTCAGTGGAAACTAAAAAACTAGTGCAGAACGTAACAAAGAAAAGGAATAAACGGTTATTCTAATCAGTTGTAGTACTTAAAAAATGTCTCTACGTATATAAAAATGATAAAAAGTAAAAACAGATGCAGTAAAAATGAGCTGTGAGACAAAGATGTGTCGTCTCACCGGACATATTCAACCTATACTGTTAATCGATTCTGAGAAAACACAGTAAAGGAAAGATGTTTTAATCAGTAGGCTATGGACTTATTGCTGTGCTTACGCAAATAAACCTGATTTAAAATAAATTGTTGAATTAGAGACAGAAGAATCGAGTGAAACGGAAGAGAAGAAAGAAGTGAGAATTCGAAGAAGAAAGAGAAAAAGAAACGTCAGGTTAAATAAAATCGAATAATAAAATCAATTGCGAACCGCGACTTTTTCCTTTGATACGCGAAAGAAAACAAGAAACAAACAAGCAAAAAACATTTATTTAAAATTCCGGTCGATATCTGTCGATATCTTTGGCTTTCTCGTGACAAGAATAAAAAAAGAAAAAAAGTTAAAAGAAAAAATCAGGTCACGGACCCAAAAAAGGAAAACGCTGCAACCAATCAGCAAGTTCGGATTAATTCCGGGTGAGTCTCGTCAACAGTCCCAAACGGTTGAAAATTATTGAGAAAAAAAAATACTCACCTTAATCATGCATTTCGTGATCATTTCTAATTTATCAATTTTTCTCAAGAGCTTACCTTCCTGTTATCTTTAACCTCCGTTAGTACTCTAGATCACTGTCATTGCATTAATCACATGAGGTTTTCAAAGAGCCTATATATATATATATATATATATATATATATATATATATATATATATATATATTATAAATTATGTTTTAGAACATGTACATAATTTCTTCTATATATGCCCTCTTCTCTACAATCATATGGCTGTTTCAGTGTTTGGACTCAAACACATCATCGGGAGAAATAAAGGTTTGGAATCATTCTCTGTTTATATTTGGTTCGTTGTTGTCGTGGGGGGTTGGTTGGGGTTATTGGTAATTAAGTGAATGTGCTTCTCATTTTGACCGTTAGACTTTTGAAGAATCTGGTGTGTAAGTGTGAAATTGTTGATTAATGGTATTATCTGTTGGAATGTACGTTTCATCGGTCGGGTATATCTTTTAGTTAGAATTTCTAAGAGGGATTCGTGTTGAGTGGTCATTTTTATGGTTGGCTATCGTTTAATTGATTGATGTCTGCTGTTAGTGGACCTAATTCTGTCGTGGGGGTTGGTTATGTACATGTTGTAAAACATAATTTATAATAAATATTCACAGCTCTATACATCATATATCGAGCACTGTTTTAAATTAATGTTTTGGACGGAAAAAAACTTTCCTTATTTCTCTCCTCATTCTATACTCACTCGGATATATATATATATATATATATATATATATATATATATATATATATATATATATATACCGGGACATAAATTATATAAAACATTGTCCAAATGTTTTATATATCCAAGCGCATTCGGCTATGCCTTTAGCCTCTATCAAGAATTAATTTTATTTTACTTTTAACTGAATATATTGTGTTATATTTGTATCTAGAGTTATAGGAATGATTTATGCACCAAACACGGCCAGCACTTTCTGGGCCGTGTTCATAGTTAATATTATTGTTCTTGGCATTTTCTTTTTAAATAAAAATGCTTCAATTATTTAAACCTTTTTTTTTTACATATAGATGAGGCAACTATATTTGTGTTACGGGTAGAGTTTGGTAGATCTCTATGTGTACTAAAATGAAACCTAACTGAGCTATGGTCAGATCGGTGTAACGTGAGTCTTCTTGGTAAGCATGTTGTAGTATATTATAATTATTTACGAATTTGGATTAGTCAGAAACTCATTTCCTTAAGGGACATGTGAATTCATAAATAATATATATATTATTATTATTATTATTATTATTATTATTATTATTATTATTATTTGGTAATGCGTTATTTCCGTGACCTATGTTTCAAACTTTCGGTATCTTCAAGCGATTTGCAATAAGTTTTACAGTATAACTTTATTAAACACTTTTTAATACAACTGTGTACCGGTCTAATTTAATTAAGAATAAAAATTAATTTATATAACAAGCTTGTATGTGGATAACAAATATATTATGCTCTCATTACGACTGAGCTCTCTGGAAAAGAACATTTTAAAAACAGCTACCACTCCTGTGATTTACGCGTTACTCCCTAGTAATGAATTGAGTTCTTCCAGTGACTAGCGTGTATATATTCCATGCTCTTATGGCTTAGGGTGTAGAAACGTACACCAAATCGGTCGAGTTTCGATCCCGTCCAGAAGCAAGTAGATGTCTAGCCACACTGATGAGCTGCGAATCAGCCTTGTATGTGGATGACAAATCAATATATATACATATATATATATATATATATATACATGTGTGTGTGTGTGTGTGTGTGTGTGTGTGTGTGTGTGGTATTTACTAACCATTACACCATGTCGGGGTGCCTAAAACCGGACAGGTGATTTACTAATCGCCGCTTAGATGTGGCACAAGGCCGAAGGTATGTGGTTACCCAATGAGGATCGAAGTCATTATTCAGTTGTAATAGGTTCTAGCGAGACAAACTTGCTAACCATTATACCATGTCGGGGTGATCCATTTGTATGCTAGTCTATTATCATCGTGTGGCGCTATCAGATCTTATCAAAATTTAAATCTGCTTTCCAGTTTTTTCCCCAATATCTCTCCACTGAAAGTATTACTACTTTCCCAAGTCAACATCCATGACAATAAAAATGTTAAGCAATTAAAAGAAAATGGTTAAATTCATAAGCTCTTGTTATTTAAAATTAACAATTTTAATTACTAATTTGAAAAAGAAAAACATTTAAAAACACATTTACTCACTTCTGTTTATTACACATTGAATTGTGTTACTTCGCGTCCTCCATAGTTTACCTGACGTTATGGCTAACCTGTTTAATATTTATAAGCGTTCTCGAATTTCAAAATCTTGAAAAATCAATAACACTTTTGCACTTGTATATAGATACTTTTTACAAAATAAATTCTTTATATTTGCTCTGATAAAGACATTCATCAGTTTAATTCCCCCTTACATCCCCGTTAGATAACCAAAAGATGTCATTTCTCTCGGGGTGCGAGACTTTGCGAGACTTTGCGAGACTTTGTTTTTCAAGTGTGTTTTTCGTATGTGTTGTTATGTTTAAATGTGCGTGAGGTTAGTCGAATGATTGATTTAAATTATCTTATTGTCCGACATTAATTTCGTCCGGTTAACTGATGTTTCTGATGTTTTAAGAATGGCGGGCTTATTACGACCACCATATATAGTTTTACGCATATTGTAAACTAGCAGTATAGCCTGGCGTTGCTCGGTTGTAATGATAGCTTTAAAAATAATCCATTGTCCGGAGCTCAGACTCAGCCTAAAGAATATTTGTGAAGTTTGGTGAGAATCGGATAAAAATTGTGGATTTGTATAAAGGACATACAGACAGATAAACAGACACACACACAAACATCTTGCCTCATATATATATATATATATATATATATATATAATCGATTTTCTGCACTATTGTAAGAACTGCAACCTTGAAACTTCTGAATATCGTTTCTTATGTCTTTGTCTATGAGTGTATCAAATTTGATTAAAATCGGACCACTCCTTTTATAACCCGATTTTTTCGATTATCGATTTTCGATATTTATCGGGAGTACCTCGAGACAATACCTAGCTAAAAACACTCGCATACGCTTATAGTACAACTGTGTAAATTCTCAAGAAAATCGGTTCAGCCGTTTCGGAGTCTATATGTAACGGATACACACACACACACACACACACACACAGAGACAAAGTTCCATTTATAAATAAGTTTAGATATTCATTGAGGTTTCATTTCTTAAGTTATTATATTAGTCCCCACTGTCCCTCATAGACAATTTGTATATACGGGAACTAGTTAGGCCTTCATAGAGACTTTGGTCTTTTATGGTGGATGTTGTAAGGATGTTAAGTATGACTGTGTTGTTTTGATGTAAGATATACTGTGGTATGTTTGAATCATACATATAAAGTTTTCTTTCTTTTTCGTTCATATGATTTCTAGTTGATTGCATTCGTTCTCTATTATGTTTATGGATTGCTTGTCTCTCTCTCTCGTCGGATGTGCGTTGTGGTGCAATGGATATCGACTCGGAACGACAAATCGGGGAACCGAGTTCGAATTTCAGTTGAATTCCTTGTATTTACTTACCCAAAAATACCCTTGGGAAAGATATTAAGAGAGTACTGGATTGCTATGTGATGTCAGTTCTTCAATACGGCGGTGAATGCTGGACAATATCATTGAAAATGAGGAAAAACCTGAGGCAACTGAAATCCGGTTCTACAGAAGGATGCTGCGGATATAAAGTGGGGGATCAGTTCCATATTACAATCAATATATAAAGTGACGCCTCACTTTGTGGTCACAACAGTTTCTATACATTTATATTCCTGAGATCCAAAAGCACAAGGATGCATTCCATGAGCTGAGTAGAATATTTAGAAACAGGAAACTTTCACTAGAAACAAAGAAGAGAGTACCGGATTGCTTGTGATGTCAGTTCTTCAATATCGCAGTGAATGCTGGACAATACCATCAAGCATGAATGAAAAAATCTGAGGCAACTGAAATGTGGTTCTACAGAAGGATGCTGGATATAAAGTCGGGGATCATTTCCATATTACAATCAATATATAAACTGACCCCTCACTTTGTGGTCACATCTGTTTCTATACATTTATGTTCCTGAGATCCAAAAGCACAAGGATGCATTCCATGAGCTGAGTAGAATATTAAGAAACAGAAAACTTTCACTAGAAACATAGAAGAGAGTACTGGATTGCTATGTGATGTCAGTTCTTCAATACGGCAGTGAATGCTGGACAATAGCATCAAAGATGAAGAAAAAACTTGAAGTGGGTGAAATGTGGTTCTACAGAAGGATGCAGCGGATATCATAGACAGATGGGGGATACTAAAATCAAGCAGGTACAAAACGTTAAATACCTGGGAAGTGTTCTAACAGCGGATAATATTTTTGCAGGACCTGATCAGGTGGATGACGGATCGAGGGTTGCGTTGCGTAACAGGAGAAAGAGCCACCAAGGATAGGGAGATGTGGAAAGCCATGATCGCCTACGTCCTGAAAGGGCAGACATGGCACATAGAAGAAGAAGAAGAAGAAGAAGAAGAAGAAGAAGAAGAAGAAGAAGAAGAAGAAGAAGAAGAAGAAGTACTGGTCACTGTAAAGAGAAACAAAACAGTTATAACAGATGAGATTGGCACGGAGATATTGACGCCTTTAGATGTTATGGGGGTTGATAAGCTTATTGAAATGATATATGAAATATATGACTAGGTCGAAATAAGGTAGTGTTCATGTCGATCAATCATGTCGATCAATCGATCAGCGATACCAAGAAAACCAGGTGTGAAATAACGTAAACTCCATTGAACTCCATAATTTCCTCAACCAAATGAAAAATAATGATAAGGATCCTACTGAAATATGTCAAGAGCTACGCGGCTTTTTTTCTTTTTGAAACACTGGAAAAGGAAACTGAATCATCATAACGAAGATGCAATCAGACCGAACAGTAGATAAACGAAGAACTTGTATCACATTCTGCCTTAGGGATGAGTTCGGGTTAACAATATGTCAGCAATGATGACATTCCAAAGAGAGGGTTTCGTATCAATCTTTTAACCAACAATGCCAACATCCCATTTTTGTGCTGCATTATTGCGAGTAACGAAAATGTTTTTTGCAAAACAACAGAAAAAAAAATACAACGGTTAAAAAAAATTTGATAAACAAGTGCCCACATGAACAACCAGGACTTTGTCCACGGAACTTCTTGCTTTGTATTTTATGGTATACGAAACATGTCGTCCATTACGAGCCATTGGAACATAGAAAAGCTAATTATCTCTTTTATCTTCTACAATTTTGTTCGGCTAAAAAAACATTACGATGGTCGTTCAAAAAGTTCTAAGCCTCACGCAGAAGGAGTTGGATAATCAAATTTTTTCACTATTTTTAATATATTTCCCCCTGACATCAATGCACTTGGTTCAACAATGCTTAAACATTGCAATCCCATTACGGAAGGAGGTAGCGTCCAGATCCCCGAAAATCTCTTTCACAGCATATATGATCCCATCATTGTTTTCGAAATGACGACCACTCATGTGGGATTTGAGTTTAAGAAATAGGAATAAGTCATATGGATCTAATTCTGATAAGTAAGGGGAATAGGGTCGCAATTCAAGGCAGCAGATGGCTGGTTTAGCTACTGCAACCTGAGCAACGTGAGCGGGCAAGAGCACGCCTGCCTTCAGATTCTTAATTTTGATACATACCGCGGGGTTCAGCTACTGCAACCTGAGCAGTGTGAACGGGCACGTTATCATGAAGCAAGAGCACACCTGCCTTCAGATTGTTAATTCTGATACATACCGCTGGGTTCAACTTCTGCAACTTGACCAGTGTGAACGGGCACGTTATCATGAAGCAAGAGCACACCTGCCTTCAGATTCTTAATTCTGATACATACCGCTGGGTTCAACTTCTGCAACTTGACCAATGTGAACGGGCACGTTATCATGAAGCAAGAGCACACCTGCCTTCAGATTCTTAATTCTGATACATACCGCTGGGTTCAACTTCTGCAACTTGACCAGTGTGAACGGGCACGTTATCATGAAGCAAGAGCACACCTGCCTTCAGATTCTTAATTTTGATACATACCGCTGGGTTCAGCTACTGCAACCTGAGCAGTGTGAACGGGCACGTTATCATGAAGCAAGAGCACACCTGCCTTCAGATTCTTAATTTTGATACATACTACCGTCCATTAATTTTTTCCTTTTTTTCAGTAGTCTAACATGATTACACCTTCAGAATAAAAAAAAAGCAGAAGACATTACCCTGCCAAAACATGCTGCTCGTTTGAGCTCCTTCGTTGGTGGGGAATTGGTATTTCCACTGTTTGATTTAAATCTTTGATTCAAATTCGAATTGCTAAACTCATCTTGTGATAATAATTTGCGGTTGAAATTCTTAGGGTCAGCCTGAAAGCGAGTCAGAAGTCTCCTGAAGATGACAACCCGTTTCAGCTCCTGCTCTGGTGGTGATTTTCTAAGCGTAACTTAGATGTGGTACAAGGTCGAAAGTATGGGACACCCAGTAAGGATTGAACTTCCCACTAACTGTAATAATTCTAGCGTGACAAGCTTGCTAACCATTACACAACCTGGTGTCAGCATTCTTAGTAACCATCTTGCAGACAGCTTGCTTATCTCCAAAATATCATTTAAAACAGTATGGACCGAACCAAAACCAATGCCTATGGACTTAGCCATCTGTCGAACAGGAAGGCTTCTGTTATTCAAAACTATACGGTGAATGCCATCAACTTGTTCATCAGTGATTGAAGTTTTTGACAACCTGACCGAGAATCATCTTCTGTGCTGTCCCTGGTCCGATTGAATTCTGCATCCCACTTCTTTACAGTTGCATTTACAATTGCATAGGAAGGAGACCCCTCAGCAAGTGTCTGCACGTCCTCATAGCTTTCCTTGGAACCATCACAGACAATCGTTCCCCCCGCCATTAACATGGATCAGGCTTCTCTCCCTGAAAGTAAAACACCTCCTCGGATTAACTCTTCCCTTAAGTGGAATAAATATAGAATTCATAGCTAAATCCGCTGCTAAGAAAGTCAGTTCTTTGTGTAGGGCCAGGATTTTTTTTCCATTCCGAAACAATCCTGCACAAATACAAATCTACCATCCGCCTGTGCATTGAATATTGCTGCCATATATGATCGGGTGCACCTGCTAACCACCTAGGTGTTCTTCACAAAATCCAACTTGGCAGCTTGGATACAGTCGCTTTCTCCCCGACGCAGTGTGGCTTCTCTGTGTCTCTTCTACAAATACTTTACGGCATCTGTTCCGATGAACTTAGCTCACTGGTATCCGCTATATATGAATTCCCTTGAGCCAGAAGATTAGCAACTAGGTCCCACCCTTTTACTGTGAAACCGATAAATTGTAAACGCAAATTCTACTCCAGCAGCTTCTTTTCTCGCACTTCCCGCCTGTGGAATTCCCTTCCGCATATTTGCTTTCCCGACAGCTACAATCTTCAAGAATTCAAATGTAAAGTTAATAGTCATCTCCTGTCTCACTAACTTACAACCTATCTCTCGTGCATTTTTCTCTGTCCACCCCACCCATCAGTATTCTGTTCCTTCTCATACTCTTTCCCTGACACCCTCTGTAACCTGTCACTCTTTCTCATAACATTCCTTCTAAGTAACCCCTGCACAATAGTGGCAGTAAAATGCCTTGCTTGGAGCCATACGATTATTCTTAAAAAATTCATACCTTTCTTTTGCAAATACTTTATGATTGCTCGGGCCACTACATTTTTAGATTTGTCTCACACATTTCACTTTATATGGGCCTCATCTTCACAGAATGTAACCACCTCTTCATTGCTGTTGTTAACATGTCCACCTTGACCCGGGATAGTAGTTTCTGTTGGCGTCCCAATTGTGGGCAAATAGTACCCCGCAAGAAAAAACAAAATTCTATGAAAGTATAAAATAAATTTTTATTGTAAAAATACTAGCAATACGTTTTTATATAAAAACATTACTAAAAACATACATTTATATTAAAATGACCTACAATACATTTTATAGTAGAATTACCAACAATTTATTCTATATTTTTTATATTTCTGAGATGAGGTATTGCAATTATTTACATTGTTCGGACTATTCGTCTCATTATTGTTGCCATAGTCACGACGCTTCGGCCGTTGTACGTTCTTCAAGTGATTGGAATTTCGAACTAAAACTCTATTTCGATTTTTGTTGTTCATGATTCATGCAAATTCCTGATGTCATAGTCATCTCTATTTAACTCAACTCTCTAAGCTTTTGTTCAGTACTGCTGTAATTGGATATTGAACTCACAACTCTGAGTCAAGTCACTGCATTCAACTCTTTTATCAAGTGAGCCATATGTTCTTGAAGTACGAGCACAATCTACCAGAGTCATCGAAATAAAAAGTTAGGTTTGAAATTCCAATCACCTGAAGAAGGTCGAAGTGTACAACGGCCGAAATGTCGTGAATATGACAATAAGGATGAGGACAGCAGTTCGAACAATGTAAATAGTGTAAATAATTAAAATAACTCCTCTCAGAAGTAAAGACAGATTCTTAAGAAGGTCGAAGCGTACAACGGCCGAAATGTCGTGAACATGTTAATAATGATGAGTACAGCAATCTGAACAATGTAAATAGTGTAAATAATTAAAATAACTCTTCTCAGAAGTATAGACAGATCCTTAAGAAGGTCGAAGCTTACATCGGCCGAAACTTTATAAATATGACAAAAAAGATGAGAACAACAGTCCGAACAATGTAAATAGTGTAAATAATTAAAATAACTCCTCTCGGAAGTATAGACAGATTCTTAAGAAGGTCGAAGTGTACAACGGCCGAAATGTCGTGAATATGACAATAAGGATGAGGACAACAGTCCGAACAATGTAAATAGTGTAAATATTTAAAATAACTCCTCTCAGAAGTATAGACAGATTCTTAAGAAGGTCGATGCGTACAACGGCCGAAATGTCGTATATATGACAATAAGGATGAGGACAACAGTCCAAACAATGTAAATAATTACAATTTCTCATCTGATGATATATATTTGAGATGCGGTTATGTAAATATTTACATTGTCCGACTGTTGTCCTAATCTTTGTTGTCATATTCAAGATGTTTCCGTTGTTGCAACGATCATGTTCAATCATTAACTTAAGAATTTAGGCTCATTATGTTATTAAAACAGGAAAAACTGAAAATCTCTCGGCCACTGATAGCTATTATCATTATAATATTTAATATTATTATCATTATTATTACTGCTACTATTGTGCTATTTTTCATCACAATTTTTATTTCTGCTATAGTCGCACTACCTACCAAGTCTGCAGGATGACCGAATACAGGTCGTGATGTGTTGTTATGGCTCCATTTCATGCTTTTTCATATCTCCCTAACATCCCTAGCGTTACATAGACAAAGTTCTCCTTAGTTTATATGCTGTAATTAACAAGCATATTTTTCTATTTCAATTTTCAGGTCTTCATATTTTGACAGCTTTTCGAATTCCTTGGTTGCTATGTTACAATCTGCTGGACAAGCCATATCAATTAATAAGCAGGTTTTTTCTTTCTGTTTTTTAACAATAATGTCTGGCCTGTTTGCTTCAATTTTTCTGTCTGTGTAGATGGTGTAATCCCATAGAGTGGTGACATCTTCTATTTCTGTGACTGGTGCTGGGTGATGTTCATACTAGTGTTTGTTTACAAATTTTCCATAGTGTTTGCATATTGTCCAGTGTAAATATTGCCCACTCTATCGTGACGACTTTTATGTTCATTTGGGGCAAGTACAGAACATCCTGGAAGCCGAGTTCGAATTCCAGTTGAATCCATTGTATTCACTTACGAGCAAATACCCTTGGGAAAGGTATTAATCCGTCTCTTCCTTCCAGTTATGGGTTAAATAGCAGGACAGATTGGGTTCTATAGCCTTGGTCTTGCTTTGGTCTCACTACCAACCAAGTCTGCGGGGAGACCTAAGGCAGGTCGTGGCGTGTTGTTATGGCTCCATTTCATGTTTTTTTTTATTTTCCCCATCAACCCTAGCGTTACATAGGCAAAGTTCTCCTTACTGTGTGGACTGTACTTAACAATACAATTTTTTGTATATCTATTAAGCTGGGGTTTCCAGGGATTCTTTCAGTGTGTTGTTTTATTCTATTTTTTTATCATTCCAAGTGCACCTACTATCACTGGCACGTCTCTTGTTTTCAATTTCCACATATGTTCTATTTCAATTTCCACATATTTTCAATTTCAATTTTCAGGGCTTTATATTTTGACAGTTATTCGAAATCCTCGGTTGCTATGTTACAATCTGCTGGACAAGCCATATCAATTAATAAGCAATTTTTTTTAAAATTTTTTTATTTTGGTTTTTAACAATAATGTCCGGCTTATTTGCTTCAATTTTTCTGTCTGTATAGATGGTGTAATCCCATAGAATGGTGACATCTATTTCTGTAACGGGTGCTGGGTGATGTTCATACCAGTGTTTGTTTACAGATTTTCCGTAGTTTTTATTATTATTGTTGTTATTATTATTATTACTATAGATTAATTTATTCAGACATGTGTGTTTACATTGTTTTTTTATTGCTACCGTGTTTTTAAAAGTCCTTCTTACTCTTTTACAGGTGTCTTAAAACTTAACATCAACTTGTTCTCACGTTATGGCATTAATCATCTTCAATTAACCCGGTATCTTTAGATCTATCTATCGCCCGGTTCACACTTCACCCACGTCTATTGAACAGTTTAAGAGGCTCATCCCTTGTTCCCTGTTTAGGATATGGTTTCCGGCTTTCACTTTTCCAATCTTTTTACTACTACGTTTCCGTTTTGCTCGGGGTGATACGATTAAAAAAAAAAATTCTTTTTAGATAAAATTTCACTTTTTCAATTGAATTAGGTAATATGAGCCTAACTTGCTAATCCAGTATGATATTTGAGGTAGCCGGCCGGCCGGACTATGGTCGGTACTGTTTTTCGTCTTTTTCGATCTTTCGTCGATCAACCAAAATCAGAGAAAAGGTAGTATTATTTGTATCCTCAATTGAAGATGTTATACACATGCATTTTTAACAGGAATTATAAAGTTTTATTTATGTCGTGAGTAAGAATAAATAACTCAACCACAGGAATAGGTTAATTGTTGTATTCCGTGAAAATAGTATTTACAAAGGTTATTAGTATCCAATACAAGAATAGAGGTTAATCGTCTCAACCGTCGTAAGACGTAGTATGAGCAATGGGTACTTCCGGGTCGTCACCGGAAGTCTACGACTGACTTGTCGATCGGCTGCTCGGCATACTCTACTACGTAGATGCCACCATTACTTTACATAGTAATGGAATAGTCCATTATAGCCGAATAGGCGCGGGCGTCCCCAACATATTCAATATTCAGTGACATTGTAACCCACTTGATGTACCTTCCTTCTGTCTTGTCTAAAAATATTTTCATGGCCACTTTTTTCTCGTCCACATGAATTTAATCTTGCTACTAGATTGTCGAGGATGTGCGTTCTGGTGCAATGGATATCGACTCGGAATGACAAATCGGAGAACCGAGTTCGAATTCCAATTGAACTCCGTGCATTCACTTACGCGCAAATACCCTTGGGAAAAGTATTAATCCTTCTCTTCCCTCCAGTTATGGGTTAAATAATAGAACAGATTGGGTTCTATAGACTTGGCTGGCAACCAGTCTACCGCAGAAAGCAATGGCAGTCTACTGTGGGATAATCTTCTGCCCAGTCAGTCTTTTGAGACATGATCGCTCAAAGTATGTATTACGTATGGCACTTAACTGCCTGACTGAATATAATAGTTGGAAATATAATTGAGGCTTCTACTGGGCATAAAATGGGGGATCGGTTTTCTATTGTTATAAAGTAATAAACTAATCACCCACTAATTACTAATTACTAATATAATACATATTTTCTCCCTCTAGCTATGAGTCAAATAACAGAACAGATTGGGTTATATAGCCTTGGCTGGCAACCAGTCTACCACAGAAAGCAATGGCAATCTACTGCGGGATAATCTTCTGCCCAGTCAGTCATGTCGCTTTCGAGACATGATCGCTCAAAGTATGTATCACGTATGGCACTTAACTGAGTGACTAGGTTAACATCTAGGTCCCACCCATTTACCGTTGAGATAGTTAAATACAACCCTCACTTCTACTCCAACAGTTTCTTTTCTCGCGCTTCCCAACTGTGAAACTCCCTTCTGTTTATTTACTTTCCTGATGGCTACAATCTGCAAAATTTTAAATGCAACGTTAATTTCCAATTTATATTTAATTTAACAAATAACTGGAAAACACTTTGAGAGCTAAAATATTAGAAACAATCCATGCAATCTTTATTTTCAAAAACATTTTGGTCATCTGGGTTTCTAGCCATGTCGGAATTAAGGACAATGATAAAGCAGACAAAAAACTAAACAGGAATTTATACAAGTTCTTGATAATTACCAAATCCCATAAAGCCATTAATTAAGAAACACAAGCAAAAACTTGTGAGAACAATGAGGCAGAAACACAAAATAAACTAAATACGAACTTATCAAGCTTCAGAAAAAACCTGCACTAAATCTCGATGGGAAAAGACTACTAAAACACGATTACGAAAATTATACTAAAATTACGCATTCATTCTTAGAACAAGAAGAATCGCAATGGCGTCCTACATGCCAAACCCAATATACGGTAAAAGATTTTGTAATTGAACGCATTGATCTTGACTCCAAAAGGCACAATTTCTTCAGGGCAAACAGCCTACAAGAATTTGTATTTATTTTTTTTTTTTTTAATCATTTCACCCCGAGCAAGGCGGAAATGCCACTGATGTGCAGGGGGTTACATAAATGTAAAAAGATTAATTAGAAAAGAGTGAGGAGTACAGACTAGTTAGAAAGGAACAATAGAAAGCAGGTGCGATGACAGATACATAGGTGGAGAGAAAGGGAAGGTTATACAGGGGTGGGGAGAGAGTTCAGTGGTTAGTAGATGAGTATTGACTTTCTGAGATAAATAATTTTAAATGATCTTGGAATTATTTCAAACTATTGGTCTCATCTTGGTTGATAGAGATGTTAAAGTATGATGACCAGAGCGTACTTGGTCGAAGCGTTATGTCTATTATAACATTTATACCAACCAAGATGGGAACAATAGTTTGAAATAATGTCGGAAATTTACAGATGTAACGGGTCTCCTGATTGGCTGATTTAACCCGAACCTCGTTTTGAACTTTAGGCGGGCTTTACCAGAGGTTTTATGTTTTTTTTACACGATGGTTTTGTTCTCTCCTTTCTTCAGCTAGCACGAACAGTATCGGACGTATTGTGCCGCTCCGGATTTTTGTTGCAGCAGGGCCTAAATTGGCGCCCACTTGTCTCGCTATATCGAGACCATCTTACCAATTCTTTGTAATCTTTTAGGCTAATGCCACAACTTTGTAACAGAGAAAATCTCTTGTTACCCTTCTTACCTTAAAAAGGATACCCTATGGGCAAAGCCTTGCCTTCCTAGAGATAAATTCTCTAAGCACTATCATCTTATACCAAGATAAGAAACTGTGAAAGAAGCTGACCCAGAAGAAAGTTCCTGTACGTCGCGGATCGCAGTTCCTTGTGTCTTTTTCATCCCACTCCTAGACGGAGGATACTATACCAAGCTAAGCAGAGAAAAGAGACTATACCAAGCTACACTGTAGCAGCAAAATTCAGCATATTTTTGCAAGACAAATAAATTGTTTTTTCTATACCAGGTATGTCTTGTTATGTTTGATAATTTCCTTTCACTGCTTAAGCGCTAAGCTATGTGAATATATTTCTCACATAGCTTTTATTGCAAAAATATGTGCGTTACATATTTTATTGTAAATTTTTCCCTTCCAGAATTGTTATTTGTGTGATTT
Source organism: Ascarosepion bandense (assembly GCA_037127315.1). NCBI lineage: Eukaryota > Metazoa > Mollusca > Cephalopoda > Sepiida > Sepiidae > Ascarosepion > Ascarosepion bandense. The sequence goes on along the minus strand of JBBBDQ010001662.1, from coordinate 480,795 downwards.
TTTTTGGTGGTTCTTGTCTGCTACATAAAAAAAAAAAATTTTTTTTTCAAAATTTGTCGGAGAGGGGGTTGGTTTGACTGGATAAGCCTTGACATTTCCTTATTTCTCTCTCTCTTCACATGTTATCCTGGTTGAATGTCTAAATGGGACTGCATGGAGAATTTCTGACGAAATCATTCCCTTCGGCAATAGGTACAATTTTTTGAAGCCGGTTATTATTAGGGAGGATAAGCAAGTGTGCCCCCCCTTTAATCAAATTATTGAATCCTTGCCTGAATGTTCGTCGTTCTTAATTGACAGTGCCTTAAATCCAGTATATTCATATTCAGATACACTTGGCCCATTTTTTGAGGATTCCTCTGTTGAACGCGGAATTGAACTTTTCCTCTCTCTCGAGTCTATTGGAATCGACGAGAGTGAAACCTTATCTTCCTATGATGAAGAAAAAATTGGTGACATTTAGTGCTTGTTAATATAACATTTAGTGCTTGTTATGGTGACATTTAGTGCTTGTTATGGTGACATTTAGTGCTTGTTAATATAACATTTAGTGCTTATTAATATAACATTTAGTGCTTGTTATGGTGACATTTAGTGCTTGTTAATATAACATTTAGTGCTTGTTAATATAACATTTAGTGCTTGTTATGGTGACATTTAGTGCTTGTTAGTGTAACATTTAGTACTTGTTAATATGACATTTAGTGCTTGTTAAAATAACATTTAGTGCTTGTTAATATAACATTTAGTGCTTGTTATGGTGACATTTGAGTACTTGTTAAAATAACATTTAGTACTTGTTAATATGACATTTAGTGCTTGTTAAAATAACATTTAGTGCTTGTTAATATAACATTTAGTGCTTGTTATGGTGACATTTAGTGCTTGTTAGTGTAGCATTTAGTGCTTGTTAAATAACATTTAGTACTTGTTAATATGACATTTAGTGCTTGTTAAAATAACATTTAGTGCTTGTTAATATAATATTTAGTACTTGTTAATATGACATTTAGTGCTTGTTAAAATAACATTTAGTGCTTGTTAATATAACATTTAGTGCTTGTTAATATAACATTTAGTGCTTGTTATGGTGACATTTAGTGCTTGTTAATATAACATTTAGTGCTTGTTAATATAACATTTAGTGCTTGTTAATATAACATTTAGTGCTTGTTAATATAACATTTAGTGCTTGTTATGGTGACATTTAGTGCTTGTTAGTGTAACATTTAGTACTTGTTAATATGACATTTAGTGCTTGTTAAAATAACATTTAGTGCTTGTTAATATAACATTTAGTGCTTGTTATGGTGACATTTAGTGCTTGTTAAAATAACATTTAGTACTTGTTAATATGACATTTAGTGCTTGTTAAAATAACATTTAGTGCTTGTTAATATAACATTTAGTGCTTGTTATGGTGACATTTAGTGCTTGTTAGTGTAGCATTTAGTACTTGTTAATATGACATTTAGTGCTTGTTAAAATAACATTTAGTACTTGTTAATATGACATTTAGTGCTTGTTAAAATAACATTTAGTGCTTGTTAATATAACATTTAGTGCTTGTTATGGTGACATTTAGTGCTTGTTAAAATAACATTTAGTGCTTGTTAATATAACATTTAGTGCTTGTTATGGTGACATTTAGTGCTTGTTAAAATAACATTTAGTACTTGTTAATATGACATTTAGTGCTTGTTAAAATAACATTTAGTGCTTGTTAATATAACATTTAGTGCTTGTTATGGTGACATTTAGTGCTTGTTAGTGTAGCATTTAGTGCTTGTTAAAATAACATTTAGTACTTGTTAATATGACATTTAGTGCTTGTTAATATGACATTTAGTGCTTGTTAATATGACATTTAGTGCTTGTTAATATAACATTTAGTGCTTGTTATGGTGACATTTAGTGCTTGTTAGTGTAACATTTAGTACTTGTTAATATGACATTTAGTGCTTGTTATGGTGACATTTTTTAGTGCTTGTTAGTGTAACATTTAGTGCTTGTTAGTGTAACATTTAGTGCTTGTTAAAATAACATTTAGTGCTTGTTAATATAACATTTAGTGCTTGTTATGGTGACATTTAGTGCTTGTTAGTGTAGCATTTAGTACTTGTTAATATGACATTTAGTGCTTGTTAAAATAACATTTAGTCCTTGTTAATATAACATATAGTGCTTGTTATGGTGATATTTAGTGCTTGTTAGTGTAACATTTAGTGCTTGTTAGAATAACATTTAGTGCTTGCTAATATAACATTTAGTACTTGTTAATATGACATTTAGTGCTTGTTAAAATAACATTTAGTGCTTGTTAATATAACATATAGTGCTTGTTATGGTGATATTTAGTGCTTGTTAGTGTAACATTTAGTGCTTGTTAATATAACATTTAGTGCTTGTTAGTGTAACATTTAGTACTTGTTAATATGACATTTAGTGCTTGTTAAAATAACATTTAGTACTTGTTAATATGACATTTAGTGCTTGTTAAAATAACATTTAGTGCTTGTTAATATAACATTTAGTGCTTGTTATGGTGACATTTAGTGCTTGTTAAAATAACATTTAGTACTTGTTAATATGACATTTAGTGCTTGTTAAAATAACATTTAGTGCTTGTTAATATAACATTTAGTGCTTGTTATGGTGACATTTAGTGCTTGTTAGTGTAACATTTAGTACTTGTTAATATGACATTTAGTGCTTGTTAATATAACATTTAGTGCTTGTTATGGTGACATTTAGTGCTTGTTAGTGTAACATTTAGTGCTTGTTAGAATAACATTTAGTGCTTGTTAGAATAACATTTAGTGCTTGTTAGAATAACATTTAGTGCTTGTTAATATAACATTTAGTGCTTGTTAATATGACATTTGGTGCTTGTTATGGTGACATTTGGTGCTTGTTAGTATGACATTTAGTGCTTGTTATGATGACATTTAGTGCTTGTTAATATAACATCTTTTTGGCGTTCCCTCTCATGTCTATTCGGATAATGCTAAAACCTTTCTAGCATCCGGCATTATGTTGTCTGAAATTTTCGTTTCCGACGAATTCAGGGAACATTTTAGGTCCGCTTCCATTAGTCATCACACCATTCCCCTTTATTCCGCCTGGTATGGGGGCGCATGGGAGAGAATGATCAAAACCATGAAGCAATGCTTGAAAAAATTAATAGGTAGGAGGAAAATTCAGTATTTTGAATTTTTAACGATAATTTCTGACGTGCAGAAAGCGATCAACGATCGACCGCTGACTTATTTTACCGCTTCAGAAGGGGGCCTAGATATTTTAACCCCCAATCACTTTCTACAAACTGGCTACAATCCACGTTTGTTAATTAGTAACTATGGATCGGAAGATCTGTGCCCCGATCCCCCTAGTAGAATAAAGCTGGTGCAATCTTTGGAGTTAAGACATAAATATGTCGAAAAATTTAGGAAGATGTGGCACAATGATTATCTGTTGTCTCTGAGAGAGAGGGATACGAATTTGAAGGGAGATTGCCCTCTAAAGGTGTCAGTTGGAGAAATTGTATTAATCAAATCTCCTAATAAGACTAGACCTTTTTGGAGTCTAGGTAAGGTGCTTAGACTCATTACCGGGAACGATGGTAAAGTTCGCTCGGCCTGTGTGTTGAGGAACGGTTGCGAACAGGTTCATTCCTTAAAACATTTATTTCCCCTGGAATTAAAGGCAGACAGAAGCACATTCAGTTCCCCTTGATCTTATTCTATGAAAAAAAAAAAGTAATGGATAACCATTACTTTTTTCGTTCTCCGTTGGCAGTGTGTCGGAAATTTACAGATGTAACGGGTCTCCTGATTGGCTGATTTAACCCGAACCTCGTTTTGAACTTTAGGCGGGCTTTACCAGAGGTTTTATGTTTTTTTTACACGATGGTTTTGTTCTCTCCTTTCTTCAGCTAGCACGAACAGTATCGGACGTATTGTGCCGCTCCGGATTTTTGTTGCAGCAGGGCCTAAATTGGCGCCCACTTGTCTCGCTATATCGAGACCATCTTACCAATTCTTTGTAATCTTTTAGGCTAATGCCACAACTTTGTAACAGAGAAAATCTCTTGTTACCCTTCTTACCTTAAAAAGGATACCCTATGGGCAAAGCCTTGCCTTCCTAGAGATAAATTCTCTAAGCACTATCATCTTATACCAAGATAAGAAACTGTGAAAGAAGCTGACCCAGAAGAAAGTTCCTGTACGTCGCGGATCGCAGTTCCTTGTGTCTTTTTCATCCCACTCCTAGGCGGAGGATACTATACCAAGCTAAGCAGAGAAAAGAGACTATACCAAGCTACACTGTAGCAGCAAAATTCAGCATATTTTTGCAAGACAAATAAATTGTTTTTCCTATACCAGGTATGTCTTGTTATGTTTGATAATTTCCTTTCACTGCTTAAGCGCTAAGCTATGTGAATATATTTCTCACAATAATTCCAACATTAACCTAAAAAAACTATTTGAAAATATTCAAATAAATAAAATAACATATCAAATTCAATTAGATTATGTCTCAAAATATAAAAAAGACAAAGATTGTAAATATAAACCAAAATAATTCAGTTTTAGCATAAAATGGCATTAAAGTTTTGATATGCGGTTAAAAATCTACTTGGCGATGTTTTTGATCTTCCCAACCATCAAATGCCAAGGCGGGAGGTGAAAGTATTCTACGAAGATTATGTCTGGTGGTCTTTGGAGATTTCAAGTTTGAAATACTCGTAGCCGTGGAAACTTGTTTGCTGAAAACCAGTTCCAACGCGCAAACCTGTTGATATCGCTCAATGGTTTTAATGCCAATAAACTGAATAATTTTAAAGTATATAAGGTAAGAGAGTTATTAATCTTTCTATGTGAGCTGAAAGTCTTCTACAAAAAAACTATTCGGACAGTAATGGAGAGGCCTCAGAACAGCAGCTAGAAGAGTGTGAATTAAAACCATATTTTGCCTATATTGTCATCCGATTTCTCTCTCTCTCTCTCTCTCTCTCTCTCTCTCTCTCTCTCTCTGTCACTCTCTCTCTCTTTCTCTCTCTCTTTCTTTCTCTGCCACTCTCTCTCTCTGTCTCTCTCTCTGTCTCTCTCTCTTTCTCTCTCTTTCTCTCTCTATCTCTCTCTTTTTCTGTCACTCTATCTCGCTTTCTCTCTGTCTCTCTCTCTTTCTCTCTCTCTGTCTCTCTCTTTCTCTCACTCTTTCTTTCTCTTTCTCTCTCTCTGTCTCTCACTCTTTCTCTCTCTGTCTCTCCTTCTTTCTCTCTCTGTCTCTCTCTCTTTCTCTCACTTTCTCTCTCTTTCTCTCTCTGTCTCTCTCTCTTTCTCTCACTTTTTCTCTCTTTCTCTCTCTCTCTCTCTCTCTCTCTCTCTCTTTCTCTCACTCTTTCTCTCTTTCTCTCTCTGTCTCTCTCTTTCTCTCTCTTTTTTTCTCTCTCTCTCTTTCTCTCACTCTTTCTTTCGCTTTCTCTCTCTGTCTCTCTCTCTTTCTGTCTCTCTCTCTTTCTCTCTCTCTCTCTCCTTTTTGCTCTGTATGTGTGTGCGTGTGTGTGTATGTGTGCGCTTCTCCGTCTCTCTGGGTATTGGCTGACTTATATATGGATTTCACAAACCTCTGGCATTGATATGATCATGCTTTTGCCTACCTAGATTATTTCAGGTTCAAACTTTCCTAAAACTTTTTCCGAACATTTTATGACTTTTAAGACAAGGATGTGTCTTTTCACCGGATCTATTCAACATATACAGCGATACTATTCTGAGGACCCTAGAACTTATGCCAGCATTCGTCATTGGCGGTCACAGTCTAAACAACATAAGATACGCAGATGATACAGTGCTGATAGCTGACACGGAAAAAACACTGCAAGACCTCTTAAAAAATGTTGATGAAGAAAGTCAAAAGAATGGACTACAGGCAAATTACAAGAAAATGGAGTATATGGTGATATATGGAAGAGCCCAAAATGCCAATCAAAGTACAAAGTATTTGGGAAGTGTTCTAACGGAAGACGGAAAGTACAACACTGAGATCCGAAGGCGAATTGGAATGGCCATGGACACATTCCAGAAACTGAGCAGAGTATTAAGAAACAAAGAAGAGAGTACTGGATTGCTATGTGATGTTTGCCTTTCAATATGGTCGTGAATGCTGGACAATATCATCAAAGATGAATGAAAAACTTGAAGCAACTGAAATGTGGTTCTACAAAAGGATGATGCGAATATCATGGATCAAGCATGTGAGCAATGAAGAGGTTTGAAAAATGATGGAAACGAAAAGGAAATTAATACTGAGCATCAGGAAGAGACAGCTGAAGTTCTTGGAACATGTGATGAGCAAGGGAAACTTGGAGAGTCTGATACTCACAAGTCAGATAGAGGGAAAGAGAGATAGGGAAAGCAGCGGATAACATATTTGAAGAACCTGAGGAGGTGAATGGCAGAATGGGGTGGGGGAACAGGAGAAAAACGTACTAAGAGCCACCAGGGATAGGGAGACGTGGAAAGCCATGATCGCCTACGTCCTGAAAAGACATGGCACATAGAAGAAAAAGATATATGCCAACTGGATATAAGAAATTATAATGTGGATATAAAGTGGGGGATCAAATCTATATTATAATCAATATATAAACTGATCCCTCATTTTGTGGCTATGCTAGTTTCTATACCTTTATATTCTAGATTTATGGGCGTGAACTAGTGGATGGCAGAACGAGGGTTGCATGGTGTAACAGGAGAAAGCGTGCTAAGAGCCACCAGGGATAGGGAGACGTGGAAGGCCATGATCGCCTACGTTCTGAAAGGATAGGGCGCATAGAAGAAGAAGATATATGCCAACAGTTTATAAGAAATTATAATGTAGACATAAAGTGGGGGATGAAATCTATATTACAATCAATATGTAAACTGATCCCTCATTTTGTGGCCATGCTAGTTTCTATACCTTTATATTCTAGATTTATGGGCGTGAACTAGTGGATGGCAGAACGAGGGTTGCATGGTGTAACAGGAGAAAGCGTGCTAAGAGCCACCAGGGATAGGGAGACGTGGAAGGCCATGATCGCCTACGTTCTGAAAGGATAGGGCGCATAGAAGGAGAAGATATATGCCAACTGGATATAAGAAATTATAATGTAGACATAAAGTGGGGGATCAAATCTATATTACAATCAATATATAAATGATCCCTCATTTTGTGGCCATGCTAGTTTCTATACCTTTATATTCTAGATTTATGGGCTTGAACTAGTGGATGGCAGAACGAGGGTTGCATGGTGTAACAGGAGAAAGCGTGCTAAGAGCCACCAGGGATAGGAGACGTGGAAGGCCATGATCGCCTACGTTCTGAAAGGATAGGGCGCATAGAAGGAGAAGATATATGCCAACTGGATATAAGAAATTATAATGTAGACATAAAGTGGGGGATCAAATCTATATTACAATCAATATATAAATGATCCCTCATTTTGTGGCCATGCTAGTTTCTATACCTTTATATTCTAGATTTATGGGCTTGAACTAGTGGATGGCAGAACGAGGGTTGCATGGTGTAACAGGAGAAAGCGTGCTAAGAGCCACCAGGGATAGGAGACGTGGAAGGCCATGATCGCCTACGTTCTGAAAGGATAGGGCGCATAGAAGGAGAAGATATACGCCAACAGTTTATAAGAAATTATAATGTAGACATAAAGTGGGGGATCAAATCTATATTACAATCAATATATAAATGATCCCTCATTTTATGGCCATGCTAGTTTCTATACCTTTATATTCTAGATTTATGGGCTTGAACTAGTGGATGGCAGAACGAGGGTTGCATGGTGTAACAGGAGAAAGCGTGCTAAGAGCCATCAGGGATAGGGAGACGTGGACAGCCATGATCGCCTACGTTCTGAAAGGATAGGGCGCATAGAAGGAGAAGATATACGCCAACAGTTTATAAGAAATTATAATGTAGACATAAAGTGGGGGATCAAATCTATATTACAATCAATATATAAATGATCCCTCATTTTATGGCCATGCTAGTTTCTATACCTTTATATTCTAGATTTATGGGCTTGAACTAGTGGATGGCAGAACGAGGGTTGCATGGTGTAACAGGAGAAAGCGTGCTAAGAGCCATCAGGGATAGGGAGACGTGGACAGCCATGATCGCCTACGTTCTGAAAAAACATAGCACATAGAAGAAGAAGAAGAAGAAGAAGAATTTTTTTGGTTCGTTCTTTCTTTCCCTTTTCTCCTCGACGCTTAATTAGTTTCCCGGGGTTTTCACCCGGTTTAATCTTACCTATTTCCTGCTTTAATTGATAATTATTGGTTCTCATGCAATAAAACGCCGTGTTATATTCTGCCCTACCTATAATACACTACGTTTTTTGGTAAGCTGTGTGCTCTATTAGGTTGTGGGGACTTCCTTTTTATATGCACGCAACAATCCATCTCGAAGTTAAAGGGATTTAAAAAAATATTCCCCGGCAAATATGCTGTTCCAAGAAGCACTGATCTTCCAATGATATCAGGAATCCCCAAAATCTTCTGTCACTCAGAAAGATTACTGGAAATAGTCCTGACTGTGGTAACCCCAAAAGGGACAACTTCAGATATTGCTTGCTATATTTTTTCTGGCTTACTCTGAATTTTTGCTTCATTGTTATTATGTTGTCATTTTTCATCATAATTTTATTTCTGCTATGGTTGCACTACCTACCAAGTCTGCAGGAAGACCTAAGGCAGGTAGTGGCGTGTTGTTATGGCTCCATATCATGTTTTTCATATCTCCCTAATATCCCTAGCGTTACTTAGACAAAGTTCTCCTTAGTGTGTGAGCTGTACTTAACAAGATTATTATTAGTAATTTTTTTTATTTCTGTTGTATATACATTTTTTTACGAAAAACAATGCACAGTGTATAACAACATTTCGACAGTATGCCTGCTTTCTCTTCAGTCGCATTCTATTGACGCAGACTGCTTTTCATTCTGTTTGTCGCCTTGATTTCCATTAAAGCCATTTTTCTGAAGACAAGTGACGTTTGTAATAAAACTTGGATAAATTATAAAATACTTTTATGCAATATTTAAATATAACTTGCAAAAGACAGGCATACTATTTAAATATTGTTGAACATATTTAAACAGTGTCTTCTCTTTCTATTTTATTTTTCTTAAATCACGCTCTTCTCTAAGAGTTTTAATTATTATTATTATTATTATTATTATTATTATTATTATCCAAATTTCATCAAATTAATGAGATAGGTACCGACCTGGCAGCTCGACTCCAGCCACTTTCTCTCCGGTAGGATGTGGCTTCTCTCTGTCTCTTATACAAATATTTCATGGCTTCTGCTCCGACGAATTTTAGTCACTGGTGCCCTCACACAAGAACTGACTCGTGCAGCCAGACTGGCAACAAGGTCCCGCCCATTTACAGTTAGATCAACCAAATGCAGTCGACAATTCTACTCCCTTTGCTTCTTTTCTCGCACTTCCCACTCGTGAAACTCCCTTCCATATACTTGGTTTCTTGACGGCTACAACCTCCAGGAATTTAAATGCGATGTCAATTCTCATCTCTTATCTACTTGACTCCAGTCCTTTCTACATCACCCCGTGTATCTTGTTCTTTTTCTTTCTTTCTACCTTCGCAAATGTCTTCACACTTGTATTCCCATCCTTCTCTTGCCCTTTCCCTGACACCCCTGTAACTGGTTCGTCTTTCTCTTCACTCTCCTCCTGCCTAAACTTTTACACCTCTTATGTAGCCCCCAGCGCATCAGTATCGGTTCCGCCTTGCTTGGGTGAAACGATTAAAAAAATTATTGCGATGATCACACTACCTATGATGTCTGCAGAAAGACCTAAGGCAAGTAGTAGTGAGTCATTATGGCTACATTTCTAGCGTTAAAGAAACAAAATTATTATTTTGTTCCTTTTTTATCATTCCAAGCGCACCCATCATCACTGTTACTATAGTCGTTTTCAATTTCCACAATTTTCTATTTCAATTTCCAGTTGTTTTTACTTTTATAGTTCGTTTTTAATTTCTTTGTTGTAATGTAACAATCAGCTGGGCAAATCATATCAACTAGTAGGCAAGTTGTATTATTATTATTATTATTATTATTATTATTATTATTATCCTATTTTATTTCTGCTATGGTCGCACTACCTACCAAGTCTGCGGAAAGACCTAAGGCGGGTAGTGGTGTGTTGTTCTGGCTACATTTCATTGTTTTGTTTTGTTTTGTTTTTTTATCTCCCATATTACTAGCGTTGTATGAAAAAAACGCATGAGTTGTACTTATTATTATGTCACTTTTCATCATATTTTTATTTCTGCTATGGTCGCACAACCTACCAATTCTGCGGGAAGACCTAAGGCAAGTCGTGGTATGTTGTTATGGCTCCATTTCATGTTTTTTCTATCTCCCCTAACATCCCTAACGTTACATAGACAAAGTTCTCCTTTGTGTGTGGGCTGTACTTAACAAGACAAATTGTTTGTATATCTATTAAACTGGGGTTTCCAGGGATTCATTCCAAGTGCACCTACTATCACTGGCACGACTATTGTTTTTAATTTCCGTTTATTATTATTATTATTATTATTATTATTACTATTATTACCTTTGATTTATGTTGTATTTCTTTTCGCGTTTCAACCAGAGACCAAAGGTCAAAAAATGGTTTCATTATTGAGTTTGAGCTTTGTTAATAGCATATCAACCTCTCTGGGTTATTTAATGCCAAAAAGATAGGGTTTAATTTTTTTAATGCTCGCTTATAATGAAAAAGTTAACTTAGATTTTGATATTTTTTTTATTTTTTTTTTATTTAGGAAAACTGAAGATGTCTTCTAGTTTTGTATTCAAAAATGTATTGCTGGTATTAATTTTTTTTTCTTCAAAAATGTGTTATGGCAATATCTTTTTCTTCTAAATAGTATTAGTGGTAATATTTTTGTTTCAAAAATGTATATTTTTCTATAAAAGTCTATTTTATAGTGTTTTGATCTCAGTTTGGGGGTTAATTATTTGCCCATAGCTGGGACCCTAACAGGTTTTACTACTCCGGGTCAGGGTGGACCTGGGAACAACAGCAATTAAGAGGTGGTCCCATGCTTCTCACAACCTCCCAATCAGAAGCCTTGCTGCCGGATGCAGTTTACCGTCATACCCAGGACCTGGTTTTATTATATTTTCCACGAATAAGTTTTTTGTTAAAAACATTTTGTAGATTTTGGGACATTTTTGTCACCATTCCTGAATAGAAAAACGTTAATTCTTTTGGTTACCCATGCTGTAAATTTAATAGAATCATTCACTATTACATGAAATTCTTAGGCTAGTTTTTTGGCTTTCTGTATTTCAATAATAGATCTATGAGTTAGGAATTTTATCTATTCCTGGATATCTCCAATTCTGTGCTTTTTTCAGTACACATTCAACATCGTCTTTGGTGATTCCCGCCCACATTTGTTCCAGTTTATTTTTCATCCGTTCTACCTCTTGCGTAATCTAATCAGCCTCTTTGTTATGTTCTTTAGGGCAATCTTTTATTTTTTCCAGAACTGCATAACCTCTTTCTTTGTTGGGGGAGGGGGTCACTTCAATTCTTTGTTTGTCTATTTCTGCGCAAAATTTCTTCGTATCAGTTTAAGAGATCTTGCTCTGTCTATAGAATCTTGATCTTTTTTTCATTACGTCTGATTCTTTAAGTTTTCTGTTTGCTTTATTTTTTCTTTAGCTGAAAGGACTTCAACTTCATTCCTAACTAGCAGTATAGCCCGGCGTTGCTCGGATGTAATGAAAGCTTTCAGACTAATCCATGGTCCTGGAGCTCAGACTCTTTGGACGTTGGCACGAAAGACTAAAAAGCAATAGTTGTTTCCAGTTAAAGCGAAACCGTAGACTGAAAGAAAAATCAATGGATGTAAGTCAAATTTTGATTTCCTGGTATTGATATCAAATAAGTTTTTTCGTCGTAAACTGAATTTTGAAGGCTAAATAAGTCCTCTGAGTAAATGGTATCATGGCTGAGACTAAGAACTACAATTATACCTACTTAGAGCCAAACCCGAAGCAAAAACTAAAATAAAAGTGTTGAAAAAATACAGACAGATAAAGAGACACACACACAAACATCTTGCCTTTTATATATATATATATATATATTATCGATTGTTTGCACTATTGTAAGAACTGCAACCTTAAACATTCTGAATATCGTTTCTTATGTCTTTGTCTATGAGTGTATCAAATTTGAGTAAAATCAGACCACTCCTTCTATAACCCAATTTTTTCGATTATCGATTTTCGGTATTTATCGGGGATATCTCGACACAAAACCTAGCTCAGAACACTCGCAGATGGTTATAGTACAACTGTGTAAGTTTTCAAGAAAATCGGTTCAGCCGTTTCGGAGTCTATAGGTAACGGACACACACACACACACACACACACAGAGGCACATACACACACACACACACACACACAGTTCCATTTATAAATAAGTTTAGATTTTCTATATTTTTTTAATATTGTCTTTTCTAGCCATTGCATTTATTCCTCTTGACAGTTCATCGAGTACTGATAATTCATTTCTAGGATGTTCAATTTGTTTCTCTATTTTTCTTTTCTGTGGTGGTGGATCTTTATGTCTGTGAGACTGCCATTTTTTTTTACTTGGATATTTTTAGCTGCCTCTGTTGCTTCGTTGTAGGTCTATTTAATCCAGAATTAATCAAACATTTTCCATAGATTTAGTCCTTTGTAAGGTGAGAGCTGTACTTGTGAGGATAATTTTTTGCATTTCTTTAAAACATGGTATACAAGGAATCTCTTCAATTTTCTTATCAATCCGTGGGCTCCAACTACAACCAAAATTATTAATCTCCTTATGTGCTACACTTTTAAGGTTCATGTATTTTGATAGTTTTTTTTTTAATCTTTAATTACATTATGTAGGAACTGACATGTTAGTAAGAAAATATATTCTGTTTTTAAGATTTTTTATCGCTATGTCTGGACGATTAGCTTTTAATGTTCAGTCTGTACATATTTTAAAGTTTCATAATATTGTTAAAGATCCTATGTCAGTGACCAAGTCTGGATGCTGTTCATACCAATTGCATGGAGTTTCTTCTTCTTCTTCTTCTTCTTCTACGAGCCCTGTCCCTTCAGGACTTTGGCGATCATGGCTCTTCACAAATTTCTGTCTTTTTGTAGCTCTTAATTTTTTGTTTTTTCTTCAGTCAGTTAAATGCCATACGTGATATACGCTTGGGAGATCATGTCTCGAAAGAGACATGACTGACTGGGCAGAAGTTTATCCCGCAGAAGGTTGCAATTGCTTTCTGCGGTAGACTGGTGGCCAGCCAAGGCTAAAGAACCCAATCTGTCCTATTATTTAACCCATATCTGAAGGGAAAAGACGGATTTATACCTTTTCCAAAGGAATTTCTTCGTAGGTGAATGCAATTAGAATTCGAACTCGGCACCTGAGTTTTTTGTTATGTTCCGCCAGCCGTTTCCACAAGATCATTCTTCTTCTATTTGCCATATCTCTTCAGGACTTTGGCTATCATGGCTCTCCATACTATCCTTTATCAATTGCATGGGCTTTCTTCTTCTTCTTCTTCTTCTTCTTCTTCTTCTTTATCAAGACAATGGATTTGTATTTTCTTAAGTTTTCCAGAAGAATTTGCGTTGTGGAATGACAAATCGGGGAGCCGAGTTCCAATTCTGTTTTGGTTTTCTACAGAACTCATGACCACTGGATGATACTAACACATGTATAACCACTACGCTACCGTATGACTTTAGTAGTGTATTTTTGGAGCCTTTTATATTCAGTGTCAGATGGCTTTTGACAACTGGATTATGTAAGTGGGTTCGTGCCACTTGTCATAATTTGTATTTATTTCTGCGATGAGTAATTTTTCAAAAAATACGTTGTATCCGGGTTTGGCATGATACTATAAACTGCCAAAAATTTCTGAATACGTTTTTCTTTAACGCTCGTTTAAAGGTGTCCACGAATTTTTCCGCCTGTCCATTCGATCTTGGATGATATACTGGCGTTGTCACGTATCAATGGACAATGATGAACAGAATTCCCTGAATTATCTTCCCGTAAACTGCGTTCCGTTATCGCTGACTAAAGTTTTAGAGAGATCAAAGCGACTAAAAATTTCATTAAATGCGTTTATTTTATTTGTTGCAGTCGGATGTGTGCACTTAGCAATTTCTGGTCACTTAATGAAACTGTCCACAATAATTAGATAATAAGATTCATTTATGGGCCCTGCATAGTCGATATGCAATCGAGTCCATGGGATATCTGTCTTTGGCCATGGTTAAATCTTTACCTATGGATCCCTTGCTGCCAGTTGACATCCTCTGTACTGTTTCACCAAGTTTTCTATGTCTTGGTCCATCCTCGGCCAATCGGTATAGCTTCTCATTAGATATTTCATTCTCGAAATCCCCGGATGGTCACTGTGAAACTCTTTTAGAATTTTCTTTTGCAGAGTACCCGGCATTACAACTCTGTCTGCGTATAGTTAATACCTGTTCGCAGATTGAAAACGGTGACACACTAATTTCTCGATCAACCAGGCTTGCTTTCTCATTTCTTTAATGAAATCATCGTTCTCCGCTGTATTTTTTACATCTTCTAGCGTAACCAGTAGTTTTCTAATAATGTTGCATACCAGACTAGACAATTCACTTTCGTCTTTTAGTGCCGCTGTTACTGTTTCTTCTAATAGTTCTGTATATTCAGGTATCAATCTAGATAATCCATCGACGTGACCTAGCTTCTTTGAAGGCACATATTCTATTTTGAAATTATAATTCAATAGAATATATTATATTTTATCCCTAAAAAAAATCTTTCTTTATATGCTGTCCTCCACACGAACTGCATATCATTTTTCTTTCTTTATTCTATATCCACTTCTGTTGTCTTACAGTTTGTATTTGCGAAATGCTCTTCCCTTCAATCCGAGTATTATCTTATTTTTATGTTTATAAGTCGCTGACATTCTCCCGTTACTTTTTGTAACGTAATCTTCAGGTCTTGTTCTATGATAGTGAGGATTCTGTACTAATTTCTTTGTCCTTCGGAGTCTTTAACCCCTGCACAAAACTTAGACACCTGAAAATGTTACTTGACAACTCCTTTAATTTAAACACTGTGCATTAATCATACCTGCATAAAGTGATTTTTTCCTCCTTTAACCATTGTTCATATCTTTTCGTAAATATTGTTTCAAATCTACGAAAATAAGCCGGAAACGTTGAACCACTATCGGGATCGTATTTAAATTCAAAGAGTGAATTTGAAATTCCTTCCGCAGAAAAATAATCTAGAACCCGTTTCTTTTATTGTCCTTGATAATACTTCTTCCAAATGTGACTTATTGCCTTTTGTCTGTTGTTTAAATAACTTTTCAAACGTTTCTTGTTGCTGCATAAATTGTTGTTGTTGTTGTTGTTGGAATTGTTGCTGTGTAAGTTGTTGTTATTGTTTCTGTAAAGTGACTTGTAGCACCTTAGTAACTTCCGAAATTTGTTCTATTCTGCCAACGTATCCACAAAAGTTTTGCTCGAATTTATGTATACCATAACATCTTCTATATCCAGACAAGAGGCGGGTACTTTCTTAATTTCGGTAAGCGTTGCCCAAGTTCTTCCTTTTCCTTATCTAACGTTCCTCATTAATAAGCACTCAAACAAAAAATGAGAAAAAAACTTACGTTCTGTAAGTGTCGAATGAGTCTTTCTAACGTTCTTTGTTAGTAACTGTTGTATTATTTCTTTTTTTTTTTTTAGTCTTGTGAACTCGTTCCGAATTCTTCGTCGCCAACTGATATGTCCCGGAAAGGGATATATATATATTATTCGAAGTAGCTAAGCGGTTCTGGCAAATGTAACCGAGTAGGACACTCTAGCAAGTAGCGGTAATGGACCGGTACTGGTCGTTGTTGTATGCAATATGCTGAGGTGTAAGCTTATGCAATAGACGTAGTCAATAGACGTAGACCTATAGCCATAGACCTCTCTTTATTCAATATTTATGGCTGATACCAGCCAATCATTTTACTGTGAGTGGGAACCAAGGTGTACGCATATTCACTACATCACATGTTCATTACATCAATCCTATAAATAAGTAATTGATCCTCACATTCGTGAAAGCCACGTTGGCACCCTTTTTGTTCAAGAGATAGAATGTCTTTTTTTTTCTACAAAGAAATATGTCTGTTTCGTCAAATGAGATGTCAACAGTTTGTAAGAAGTGGGAAGACATGTAATTGGTCTGTAGTTTTTTTTTTTTTTTGGACATTTGTTTCACCATTCTTTGGTAGAAGGAAGTTAATTCCTTTTATCAATTATTATTATTATTGCCATGTTGAAAATAATGTCGACACTGACACGTGGTTAAACGCTGATCGCCAGATAACAAATCAAAACATAAAAATGGATTATTCCACTGGGGATCCCGTTACCACGATAATAACCTATATTAATCACCAGACAGAAGTCTGGGTGAGTCAATCAAGATGAATCGACTGAGGATCAACCTAGGGGAACAACCGGGTTACGAGTAGCAGCAGCAGTCGTACTAGTTACAGCTGAGTAGCAGAGTTCAGTGCTCACAGTGTGATATTACTATTTAGTTCTTGAGTAGATTACTCAGGAGGACTCGCATGAGAGGATACTACGTATTATCAGGAGGAGCTACTTGATATTTTATTATTCGCGAAATACACGAATAACTATCTTGCAATAACAAGATACCGGAATATCCCCTCGTTATAATAACTATTATTACAAAGATACGAGTAACTGAAGCAATACACAAGAGAATACAATCGTTCGATACCACAGCACATCAGTAATCTTTTAGGTCAGAACAATAACGAACGAGGTTGAAACAACAATTATTTTTTTAATCATATCACCCTGAGCAAGGCGGTAACGCCACTGATGTGCAGGGGGCTATGTAAGAATGAAAAGATTGGAAAAGAGAAAGCCGGAAACCACATCCTAAACAGGAAACAAGGGATGAGCCTCTTCACCTGTTCAACAGACGTGGGTAGAGTGTGAACCGGGCGATAGTTTAGTCTATCTACTATAATTGAGGTAAAAAAGAAAGAAAATAGTGAAAAGATTGGAAAAGAGAAAGCCGGAAACCACATCCTAAACAGGAAACAAGGGATGAGCCTCTTCACGTGTTCAATAGACGTGGGTGGAGTGTGAACCAGGCGATAGTTTAGTCTACCTACTCCAATTGAAAAAAAAAAAGAAAAGAGTGAAAAGATTGGAAAAGAGAAAGCCGGAACCACATCCTAAACAGGAAACAAAGGATGAACCTCTTCACCTGTTCAATAGACGTGAGTGTTTGATTTCTGTTGTATAAATAGGGTAGAAAACTATTAAAATAAAACCCCGGGCATCAGTAAATAATAATAATAATGATGATATACTAACACGTAAATACACGTGGTCGGGGTAACAAGAAAAAAATCCCGGTAGAAGAGCTGCCATGAAAATACCTGTAGAAAACAGATAAAAGGAAGCCATATCACGTCGGTGAGAAAGTGACTGAAGACGAGCTGCAAAGTCCGGATCGATTATATTGCACATACTACTTTGGATTTTGTCGAGAAGCTCAAGGAGAATAGCAGAGGCACCTGAGCAGATATGGCAACACTATTCAATGCTCGTTCCAACAGGATACCTAAGGTCAGAAATGCCTTCATTACATTTTCCCCTGATAATCTTTTGGAAAAAATAATTAAAGAAAAATTTTTGGGAAATTTGTGTCGTCATTCGTGGGTAGAAGGAAGTTAATTTTTTTGTGCTGTATTTAAATAATAGAGCCAAAAGTTAGGAATTTTATCTTTTTCTAAATATCTCCAATTGTGTGATATTTTCAGTTCATATTCAACAGCATCTATATTTGTTCTAGTTTATTTTTCATTCATTCTACCTCTTACGTAATCCACTTGAATTTTAGTTGTTACTTTTGCTTCGTTGATACTTATATGTATGACTATCTAATACGATATTATATGATACTTATATGTGTGACTATCTAATATGGTATATGATACTTATATGTGTGACTATCTAATATATTATATGATACTTATATGTGTGACTATCTAATATGATATTATATGATACTTATATGTGTGACTATCTAATATGATATTATATGATACTTATATGTGTGACTATCTAATACGATATTATATGATACTTATATGTGTGACTATCTAATATGATATTATATGATACTTATATGTGTGACTATCTAATATGATATATGATACTTATATGTGTGACTATCTAATATGATATTATATGATACTTATATGTGTGACTATCTAATATGATATTATATGATACTTATATGTGTGACTATCTAATACGATATTATATGAAACTTATATGTGTGACTATCTAATACGATATTATATGATACTTATATGTGTGACTATCTAATACGATATTATATGATACTTATATGTGTGACTATCTAATACGATATTATATGATACTTATATGTGTGACTGTCTAATATGATATTATATGATACTTATATGTGTGACTATCTAATATGATATTATATGATACTTATATGTGTGACTATCTAATACGATATTATATGATACTTATATGTGTGATTATCTAATACGATATTATATGATACTTATATGTGTGACTATCTAATATGATATTATATGATACTTATATGTGTGACTATCTAATATGATATTATATGATACTTATATGTGTGACTATCTAATATGATATTATATGATACTTATATGTGTGACTATCTAATATGATATTATATGATACTTATATGTGTGACTATCTAATATGATATTATATGATACTTATATGTGTGACTATCTAATATGATATTATATGATACTTATATGTGTGACTATCTAATCCAAAATTGATCAGCCGTTGTACTGTTTAATAATTTTGAGGATATGCTTTGTTTTGTGAGTTTTTCTCGATCCTCCACTTCAGTATTTTGCTGCGACTTATATGCCTCATGATTTCGTCTTTGGCTTGTTGCATACTATTCTTGCTTTTCATAAAATAATTCAGCTCAATGTTTTTCGGACTTGTTTTATTGCAGGCTTGTGGGCGACTAGGATCACGCCTTTCCAAAATATCTAAACTTTCAGTATTATCTTCACTGTATTTGGTGTGTATCAGTTTCTTCATTATGATCTGTAGTTCGTGGGATGCTAGTGCTTTTTTTTTGCCCATTTCTGGTTCCTTTTCATGTTCTGCTGATTTGCCTATTCTGGTTACTATTCTTTTTCGTTTCTTTAATTTCAGCATCTGTCAATCAGTTATTTCTCTTGATGTACCTTCTTACATCGACTAATTTATTTTAGTCAATGTACTTTCTAATTTCTTGTTCAACCTTTTCTCGCCAAATGTCAAATGTTTGGCGAGTGATGTTTTTCTGAGGTTTGTGCAGAATGTAGAATGTAGAATGCAGTCGTAATTAGTTTTTACTCCTCATGTGACTATTTTACTTTTTCTTTCTTTAAATGAATGGTTGTTGATCTTGTTGGAGAATTCGCAGGGCCGTCATTGGGATTTGTGAAAATCTGAAGATTCATTATTTGTGTAGAAGTTTGTTCATATGGCAGATTGAGCTGCCTCAGGTAGGTCACATCCTTGGGGATGGGTTCGTTGTTTAGACACTGGAAGAACTATACTGTTCTTTTTGGTTTAACTTTTATTTCCCACGAATGGTAACCGTCTTTTACAGAAAGGTTTCAGAAGCCTCATGACGCAGCAGCTATTCACTTCTCGGCATGATTAACACCTTGAGTTGCGGGCTATTGTTCGGAATTTTCCTTCTTGGAGATAGGTTGCCAAAAACACGATTCGAACTTAAAATGAAAGGCGTTGGAAAAATATATTGCAAAAAGAAGCTTTTCAATGAAACAAAATATTATTGAACATTTTTGTAGTCATTTCACCCCAAGCAAGGTAGAAATGCCACTGGTGTACAAGGGGGTACAGTGAGAGAAGAAAAACATACGGAGGATGTCCAAGAAAAGATAAGAGATAGATAAGAAACAAATAGATGAAAAATGGCAATTGACGTTGCATTTAAACTTTTGGAGATTGTAGTTATCAGGGAAGTCAGCGAATTGAAGTGAGTTCTACAAACGGGAAGTGCGAGAAAAGAAACTATAGAGTAGAAGAGGAGAATACATCTAAATATTTCGACGGTAAAAGAGTGGGACCACGATGCCAAACTAGTAGCACGAGTAAATAAATGTGGCTGGGGTAACAAGAAAAAACTCGTTAGAGGAGTTGCCATGAAAATACCTGTAGAAAACAGATAAAAGGAAGCCATATCACGCCGGTGAGAAAGTGACTGAAGACAAAGTCCGGCTCGATTATATTGCACATACTCCTTTGGATTTTGTCGAGAAGCTCAAGGTGAATAGCAGAAGCACCTGAGCAGATATGGCAACAGTATTCAATGCGCGGACGAATGTATTACTTAAACCTAATACTAGTGTCAGTCAGTCAAGTGCCATGCGCGATACACGCTTGGGCGATCATGTCTCGAAAGAAACATGACTGACTTGGCAGAAGATTATCCCGCAGTAGGTTGCCATTGCTTTCTGCGGTAGACTGGTTGCCGACCAAGGCTATAGAACCCAATCTGTCCTATTATTTATGGAGGGAAGAGACGGAGTAATACCTTTCCCAAGGGTATTTGTGCGTAAGTGAAGGCAATGAATTCAGCTGGAATTTGAACTCGGTTCCCCTATTTCTCGTTCCTAGCCGATATCCACTGCGCCACAACGCACATCCTAGTGTATTGTGTTTAAATAATACATTATATATTTGTAATTATGAAAAAATATTACTGTTGTTGTTACTATTACTGTTGTTGTTACTGTTACTGTTGTTGTTACTATTACTGTTGTTGTTGTTACTATTACTGTTGTTGTTGTTGTTACTGTTACTGTTGTTGTTGTTGTTGTTGTTACTGTTACTGTTGTTACTGTTACTGTTGTTGTTGTTGTTGTTACTGTTACTGTTGTTGTTACTGTTACTGTTGTTGTTGTTGTTACTGTTACTGTTGTTGTTGTTGTTACTGTTGTTGTTGTTACTGTTACTGTTGTTGTTGTTACTGTTACTGTTGTTGTTGTTGTTGTTGTTACTGTTACTGTTGTTACTGTTATTGTTGTTGTTATTACTGTTGTTGTTGTTGTTGTTACTGTTGTTGTTGTTGTTGTTACTGTTACTGTTGTTGTTGTTGTTGTTGTTGTACAATCATCATTATTATTATTATTTACTGATGCCCGGAGTTTTATTTTCACAATGTTTTCTACCCTATTTATTTGTGTATATGAACTTTCAGAATGCAAAATTTTCAAATAAATTTATTTTCTTTTTGCAATTAATATAACTGTTTTTTTTTTAGGGGGCGGGGGTAGGTTACCATCCATTTTTAGTCTGGCCTGCCTCGTCAATCAGTGAGAATTGTAACAATCCTATGAGGAAAAGCTATTCAACTTAGATGTTGTATTATTAAAGACGCAGTGAAAGCACTGGTTATAAAATTTGCCAAGGTCTTCAATTTATCTTTGAGTACCGCAAAACTTTCTTCGAAGACGAAGATGGCATCATAAAACCAAGTTTATGTCTAAGTCTGGGCGTCTCATCAAAATTCTTCGCAGGAAGTAAACAAAACTTTTTTGAGATGCTGAATCCATCAGCAACTCTAAAAGCTTTATAGAGCTCAATAAATGAATTTAGAACAAACTAGTAAAAATTGTAGATTTACTGAAACTACCGAGGCAGTTTATGACAAAAATAAATATATTTGGCTCAGACTGTCCTTTCTATATCAATACAACCGTATTAGAATCAGATGAAAATGAATTTGAACTGCCACTTGGCCAAAGTGGTAACGGCTCGCTCCGGACATAGGAGAGGCTGCTTTAATGGAAAAAGTGGGATACAAGTTCGACTCCTGGCAGTTTAATAGCGTAGCGTTGTAGCGCAAACCAGACAACCAGGCTCGTTCCCAGGATGAAGCTTTTTCCGGTCAAACGCTTGTGACTTAAAAATAACTATTCGACCAGATCGATCATCATCATTTGTCCATCACACCCAGATGGTGCATAGGGCAGCAACTTTTTGTTGCTGTTTCTGTAACAAACTGTTTTTTACGGGGCAGAGTTGTTAGCCCTGCACCCAACCCCCAAACCTGGGGGACCAGTGGACCATTCTTGGTCATTACGTTTTCAGCATATGGTTTTCCCAAATGGTCACCCATTTAAGTACTGACTAGGCTCGATGTTGCTTAATTTCAGTGATCGGACGGGAACCGGTGTATTCAATACGATATAGCCGTGGACTCCGACCAGATCGTTACTCATGTATTAATGCAAAAAGCACTCGTAGCAATGAACAGATTTTATTGTAATCTACTGGTATAAACGACGAAGACGAGTTGCAGGTGAGCAGTCTAACGCGACTATTCTCACGACGATCTCAGTGGACACTCACAGTCTCTCTGACATTCACCGGGGACACTCACAGTCTCTCTGACATTCACCGGGGAATCTCACAGTCTCTCTGACATTCACTGGGGACACTCACAGTCTCTCTGACATTCACCGGGGATACTCACAGTCTCTCTGACATTCACCGGGGACACTCACAGTCTCTCTGACATTCACCGGGGACACTCACAGTCTCTCTGACATTCACCGGGGATACTCACAGTCTCTCTGACATTCACCGGGGATACTCACAGTCTCTCTGATATTCACCGAGGCACTCACAGTCTCTCTGACATTCACTGGAGATACTCACAGTCTCTCTGACATTCACCGGGGACACTCACTGTCTCTCTGACATTCACCGGGGATACTCACAGTCTCTCTGACATTCACCGGGGATACTCACAGTCTCTCTGACATTCACCGGGGATACTCACAGTCTCTCTGACATTCACCGGGGATACTCACAGTCTCTCTGACATTCACCGGGGATACTCACAGTCTCTGACATTCACCGGGGATACTCACAGTCTCTGACATTCACCGGGGATACTCACTGTCTTATAGAGAACATTGTTCTTTGTCTTAGTATTTTTATCTAAAATGTATTTTTTCCCTTCAGTGACTCTTTCTCCAAGCCGTTCGCTATGGACTTGTTAATTTCTCTTACTAATAACTATCGGGAAATCAAATTTTTGAATTAATTTTTGTGGCAGGTCAACACTTTTCTATTTAATGAGATATCAGCTGACATCAATATTGCTATACTTTTGTTTTATATCGAACGATTCTTGAATATTCCAAAGAAGAATCATTAACGTTATTTGTTCAAATTTGCCATCTCGTATATAGTTACCTTTCCAAGGACGTAACGTAGCTTCCGTTTGCACCTGTTATAAATAATATATACAAATTATTTAACATAAAGGAAGAAGAGTCGAGATAAATTAAATTATGTAGTCTTGCAGGTCAGATCAAACATCAGGTTCGTTCTCAATTTGCAGCTTTTTCCAGTCAGTCGAATTCAGCTTAAAAATGTTTGGCCAAATCGTTACCTACAAAATAGAACAATGATATCATTGTAGTGATAAGCAACTTTTTTCGTTGTAACTTATTGCGGTAGACAAGCGAAGCAGAGATGAAGCCAAATGAAAGGGAGGTAAACAGTCTAACAGGGGTCATCCCTTTCGGTGTTCTGTCCGTCTCCAAGCCTTTTCCCTGTCCTTTCTGTGTGACATCTGTTTTTTTAATTGATTCAACCCAAGCAAGGTAGTACTGCCACTGGTGCACAGGGGATTACAAGAGAGAAGAGTACAAGGAAAGAGGAATATCATATAGGGAGGGTCGGGGAAAGGATAAGACAAAGATGGGATTAATGGGATAAAAGATAGCAATTGACGTTGCACTTAAACACTTAAAGATTGTCACTATGAGGGAAGCAGGGAAAGGAGTTCTAAAGGCGGGAAGTGCGAGAAAATGACCTGATGGAGTAGAAGAGAGAGCTACATTTGACTGTTTTCACTCTAAATGTGTGGCACCGAGTAGTCAGTCTAGTAGCGCGAGTAAATGCGTGTTTCGACACGCATAGACACCTGGAAGATAAGCATGTTAGAGCAGAAGCCGTGAAATTATTTGTAGAAATGACATAGCGAAGCCGCATCGCGACGGTGATGGAGAATATTGTTCTTTGTGTTGTCATCTTTGTCTACAAAAATAATTTATCATGGTCTGGCTACTTTCAATGACCTCTTTGTTAGGATCGTTTGCCATGTTTCTTGCGAAGTCCACTTCATTTAGCTGATAATCATCAGGACAATAAATGAATGAAACTATTTTTGTACCAGCATAGATGTTTCCATTTAATGAGATATCGGCTGATACTTATATCACTGCAGTAGGGATACATGATCTTAATAATTTCGCTCTTAACAACAAAATGTCTATTTGAAGCGCTAAAAATAACTTTCATTTTCATTCATTTATTTTCTTATCAATCCTTTGCATTTTTTTTTAAGCTAGAAAATAGTTTTAGTGTCTAAGAATTTGGTTAGAGGGAGTAATAATGATTTTTACGACTACAAACCATAGTTCGAGTTTTGAGTTTGAGTTTTGTTTAACGGCATGTTAACCTCTGTGGGTTATTTAATACCAAAAATGTAGGGTTTTCATGTTCAGTTATAGTGAGAAGGTTGATTTAGTCAGATTTTGATGAAAATATTTTTCATTTTTATTTTAGAAAACTGAAGATGTCTTCTAGCTTTATATTCAAAAATGTATTGCAGGTAATAATTTTTTTCTCCTTAGAAAAATTCATTATGGTAATTAATTTTTTCTTTTTTTTTCCTTCAAAAATTTCTTGTTGGTAATATTTTTGTTATAAAATGACTTGTTGGCAATATCTTTCTTCAAAAATGTCTTGTTAGTAATATTTTTGTTATAAAAATGACTTGTTGGTAATATTTTTCCTTCAAAAATGTCTTTTTAAGAATAGTTTTCCTTCAAAAAGGTATATGTTTCCTATAAAAGCTTTTTTATGTATATATTTCTATAAAAGTATATTTTGTGTAAATGAACTTGAGTTTCAGTTTTTAACGGCATATCAACCTCTGTGGGTTATTTAATGCCAAAACAGTGGAGTTTTAAGGATTTCTTTCTTTTTTTCTTTTTTTTTTTTTGATGTTTGGTTGTAATGAGAAGTTTGATTTAGTCAGATTTTAATGAAAAATTTTTTTGTTACTCTTTTTTTTATTTTAGAAAAATGAAAATGTCTTCTAGTTTTGTATTCAAACATGTTTTTCTGAGAATAATTTTTCCTTTAAAAATGTCTTATGATAATAATTTTTCTTCAAAAATATATTGTTGGCTTTTTTCCTTCAAAAATGTATATTTTTTTATAAAAGCCTATTTCATGTATATATTTCTATAAAAGTCTATTTTTATACTTTGCGAATTTTTTACCCCAGTTTTGTGGTTTACTATTTACCCATAGCTGGGACCCTAACAGGTGCCTGAGAACAAAAGCAATTAAGAGGTTGTTCCATGCTCCTCACAACCTCCAAATCATAGGGCTTGCTGCGGGATGCAGCTTACTGTCATGCCTAGGACTATACCCCCATTATTACCTATCCCAAGGGTATGTGTGCGAAAGTTAATTCAACGAACCCAATCGAAATTGGAACTTGTCTCTCCGAGTTCCAATTTCGAGCCATTATGCATTACACCCCCACGTTTCAAATCTTACAACACCTGGTATCGCGAAGTGGTCATCCATCTAGGCGCTGAGCAAGTTCGATTTTGCTTAAATTCGGTGATCATACGAGTCAGTCACTCAAGTGCCATATGTGATACACGTTTCTCGAAAGAGACATGATAGGATGAGCAGAAGAGCTTCACACAATAGGTTGCCATTACTTTCTGCGGTAGACTTGTTGCCAACTATAGAATCCAATCTATCCTGTCTTTTGACCCACAGCTGGAGGGAAGAGACGAATTAATACCTTTCCCAAAGTTTTTTGTGCGTAAGTGAAAGCAAGGAATTCAACTGGAATTCGAACTCGGTTCTCCGATTTTTCGTTCGAAGCTGATACGCACTGCACCACAACGCAGAACCGTTTTTAAAATGTTGAATTTTCTCCATAATTTCATATACCTCACGTTCAACAGAAAATTACAGCAGTTCACAAATCCGTTTATACTATACATCCTGTCAATTATCAAGTGAGGATCCGTAATGTTTAGGTGCGTTACCCATCAAATGGATGGGTAACGTTGTGCGTTGTGGTACAGTGGATATCGGCTCGGAACGAGAAACCGGGGAGACGAGTTCGAATTCCAATTGAATCCATTGTATTCACTTACGCGCAAATACCCTTGGGAAAGGTATTAATCCGTCTCTTCCTTCCAGTTATGGGTTAAATAGCAGGACATATTGGGTTCTATAGCCTTGGTCGGCAACCAGTCTACCGCAGAAAGCAATGGCAACCTACTGCGGGATAATCTTCTGCCTAGTCAGTCATGTCTCTTTCGAGACATGATCGCCCAAGCGTGTATCACGTATGGCACTTAACTGACTGACCCATCAAATGTGCTAAACTTTAAAATCTATGAGGATCCAAATCAAGCAGAAACCTCCACTTAGTTTATAATACCGCCCTTCTACAAAGTCATGGCGGTTTTCTAAGCGTAGCTTAGATGAGGTACGAAAGTGTAAGGCACCTAGTTAGGATCAAACTCACTATGTAGTTCTAACTGATCGAGCGAGACAAGCCTGCCAACCATCACTCCACGTCAAAGTTCCGTAAAATGATTTTCTAAGCGTAGCTTTCATGTTGCACAAGGCCGAATGTATGAAGCACCAAGTGAGGATCGAATTCACTGTTCAGTCGTAATTGATCTAGTGTTACATGATTGTTAATTATTACAACATGTCGAAGTGCTCCTTCGAAGTTAGACGTGAGTGTCAAATTCTCCAAGCCTTCTTTCCACACTATGCGTCCTAGGTATTTCAACTGTCTGAGATAACTTATTGGTTGATATAGGATCTTTAACAATATTATGGGATTTTACAATATGCACAGACAGAACATTAAAAGCTTATCGCCAGTCATAGCGAAAAAAATTCACGAAAACAATGTATTTTCTCACTAACATGTCAGTTCCCGCATAATGAGGGAAGACCTAAGGCAGGTAGTGGTGTGATTTTATGGCTAAATTTCAAGATTTGCTTTTCTTACTCCGTTACATTGACAAAGTTCTTGTGGGCTGTGTGTATCAAATTTCCCAAACCCTCTTTGCTCATTGTGTGAACTAGAAATCAGGAAGAAAGAGTTGACATTTCTCGTTAATATAATGAGGAAAGAGTTAAGAAAGACAGAGAAAAGCAATACACAACCTACCCGGAAAGGTTGAGTGAATGGATGGCGGAGCAGAGTATTGGGGCATAGCAACAAATAGAAGTTATTAAAATCGGCAAAAGACAGGAAACTGAGGAGAGCCATGATCACCAACGTTCAAAAGAGAAAGGTTCATACAACAAGACGAAGACGATGAAGAGTGAGACCGTGTAAATGGACGGCTGAACAATGTTTAAGGGAGTCAGCATTGATTAAGAGGCACGAAAGACAGGAAATTGTGGAGAGCCATGATCAGCAACGCTCCAAAAGGAATTGCTCATACAACAAGACGAAGAAGACGAAGAATTAGTTTGTGTAAATGGATAACTGAATAATGTTTAAGGGAGTTAACAAAAAGTCAGCATTGATTAAGAGGCACGAAAGACAGGACATTGGGGAGAGCCATAATCGCCAACGTTCGAAGGTGAGAGGTTAATAGAACAGGACGAAGAAAAAGAATAATAAGTTTGTGTAAATGGATGGTTGAACAATGTTTAAGAGAGTTAACAAAAAGTCAGCATTAATTAAGAGGCACGAAAGACAGGAAATTGTGGAGAGCCATGATCGCCAGCGCCTTGAAGAAGAAGAATTATTTTGTGTAAATGGATGATGGAATAAGGTTTAAAACTTTTAAATCTATGAGGATCCAAATCAAGCAGAAACCTCCACTTAGTTTATAATACCGCCTTTCTACAAAGTCATGGCGGTTTTCTATACGTAGCTTAGATGAGGTACGAAAGTGTAAGGCACCTAGTTAGGAGCAAACTCACTATGTAGTTCTAACTGATCGAGCGAGACAAGCCTGCCAACCATCGCACCACGTCAAAGTTCCCAAAGTTTATTAAGAGCTTCAAAGGACGGTGCCATGATTGCTAACACTTTGCAAGTTCATGGCACAGAAGAAGAAGATGAATGATTTTATGTAAATGGATGCTGTAAGAAGGTTTAGCACAGTTAACAAAAAAGACAAAATTTATTAAGCGGTGCGAATGACAGAAAATCGTGGAGAGCCATGATCATCAACGTGGACATGGCACATAGAAGAAGAATAAGCTTAAGGTAAATGGATAGCATAACAAGAATTAGAATAAATAACAAAAAGATAAAATATATTAAGAGCAACAAGGGACAGGAAGATGTGGAGACCCGTATTCGCCATCTGGTGGAACATGGTTTAGGAAAGATAATATGTACGAGAAATTTCAACAGTCACTTTCTGATTCTATGTATAAGTATTCTTTTTGTTATCATTTTATTTATGACTTACTGTGTGCGTCAATGGAATTCTCAGTATCCTTCTGTAGACCATTTTCTGTTGCTTCATATTATTTTTCATTTGTGGTTAGATTATCCAACATTCACTAGTATACAAGAGGATCGATATCACATAGTCATTCAGTTCCTTTTTATTTGTTTCTAACAAACTTGTTTCTTAGTATTTTGTTTATGTTTATAGATGCATTTCTCGCTAATCAGATGTGTGTTCAGATTTTGGTGAGCTCACTTAAACTGCACGAAAACCGAATGCATGGTCATCAGTAAAAAGGGCAGCCCAAAATGCCAAATACAGGTCGGGGATACTAGAATCAAGCAGGTACCAAAATTTAAATACCTGGGAAACCTTATAACAGAAGACGAAAATTACGACACAGAAGGCGAATTGGCATAGCGAAGGAAGCATTTCAGAAGTTGAGTCAGGTATTAAGAAACAGGACAATTTTGCTAGAAACTAGGAAGAGGGTACAGGATTGCTACGTGCTGTCCGTCCTTCAATATGGCAGTGAATGCTGGACAATACCATCAAAGATGAAGGAAAAACTTGAAGCAACTGAAATGTGGTTCTACAGAAGGATGCTACGAATATCATGGATCGAGCATGTGAGCAATGATGAGGTCTTGAAAATGATGGAAACAAAAAGGAAATTAATACTGAGCATCAGGAAGAGACATCTGAAGTTCCTGGGACACGCAATGAGGAAGGAGGGCTTGGAGAACCTGATACTAACAGGCCAGATACAGGGAAGGAGAAAAAGGGGAAAGCAACGGATAACATATTTGAAGGACATAATTAGGTGGATGATGGAACGAGGGTTGCATGGTGTAACAGGAGGTGTGCTAAGAGCAACCAGGGATAGAGAGACGTGGATGGAAGCCCATGATTGCCTACGTTCTGAAGGGACAGGGCACATAGAAGAATGTGTGTGTGTGTGTGTGTGTGTGTGTGTGTGTGTGTGTGTGTGTGGTTTGGTAGTTTTTGTCAACATCTTTCGGTTAAGTATTTTATATGTGATTTTATGCGCGTTCAGATTTCGGTGAAACCACTAAAATAACGCTTATATTATGTGTGTGTGTGTGTGTGTGTGTGTGTGTGAGAGAGAGAGAGAGAGAGAGAGAGAGAGAGAGAGAGAGAGAGAGAGAGAACTTTATCCAGAAAGTATGAAATTATTTACAAAACA
Organism: Ascarosepion bandense; assembly: GCA_037127315.1. Taxonomy (NCBI): domain Eukaryota; kingdom Metazoa; phylum Mollusca; class Cephalopoda; order Sepiida; family Sepiidae; genus Ascarosepion; species Ascarosepion bandense. Next base: position 450,834 of record JBBBDQ010001662.1, on the reverse strand, counting down.
TCTGCAATTGTTTTGGAAATAATTTCACACTTTCTGGTAAACGATTCTCTTATAGAATTATAGTTTGTTGTTTACCTATTGGAGGTGTTATGTTTTGGTAGTGGCTAATTTTACTATAAAAATATATTGCTTGTAATTTTAATATAAAAATGTATTGTTGGCAAGTTTTTGAAAAAATGTATTTCTGGTAATTTCAATAAAAATATATTGTTGGTAATTTTGAAATACAAATATATCGTTTGCTATTTTATTATAAAATATATTATTCATAATTTTTCTATCACATGTATTGTTGGTCATTTTACTTTAAAATATGTTGCATGTTATTTTGCTATAGAAATGTATCACTGGTAACTTTTTAAAATAAATTTTTATTGCTGGCATTTTTACTATAAAAATGTATTTTTACACTTACCTAATATTTTGATTTTTCTTTAGGAGTTTCCTATTTGCTCTGGAAAATTCTATCACTCCGAGTCAGGAATAACCTTTCAATAACAGCTATTAAGAGGTGGTTCTGCACTCATGAAAGCCTCTGGTCTTTCAATCAGAGACCCTGCTGTCGGATGTAGTTTATCGTCATACCCAGGTTGGTAAAAGTTATTTTATCACAGCGTCTTCGTTTTATTGGCTGGGAAATATATATTACTGGTTCAAAAGAAATTTGTTCAAAGGTATTTTTTTTTATATAATTCTGTTTCATAAAGCATTGTCATCAATATTTCCCGCCCTGGAAACAAATTTAATTCTAAAGATATTCAATGCTTCCATAAATGAATCTGTTTGAGTAGTTGCATTTATAGGTCTACAATCTTGACTCGCCTGTGGCTTCCCTGGTGCTTTATCTAGCTCTAACGTCTTTCCTGAGAAAACTTAACATTTCTGCTTTGATCAAAAACCAGCAGAATTCATTTATTCGATACATAATTCATATTAAAGTCAAAAATGTCATTAGCCGATTCCTTCCAACTCCTGTAAAACTTCAACAATTTTTACAGGTAATAAAAATACATCTGTAGTAATCTTCTACCTTCCTAAATCCCCTCCACCCAATTTTTTTGACATTCCCTGTACACTGTTTTTACTCTCACTGTAAACGCCTTCGGACTAGTAACAATCCTACCTTGCTTAGGGTGAAATGATTATTAAAAAAAATTTAAGTTAATCTATGAGGTTATACCACGTCGACATTGATTTTAATTTTAATTATATTTGTCCAACTTTATTCAATAACATAAACTTGAAAAAACTAGCAGGTATCACTGTACGTTCTATGCTAACAGTTTTTTCTATCACAATTCTTGTTTGTGGAACTCCCTTCTGGCTTCTTACTTGCCAGTCAACTTTGATCTTTAAAATTGTAAATGCAATGTCAATCGTTATCGTTCAGCTTTTTAATTCCTGTTCTTTTATTGTCTTCTCTTCTTAATTATGTTTTCTTCTTCTTAGTATAGTAAAAGTCGTCTGCTAACAGTTTATTTTTCTCGCTTGTAAAACACTCTTCCGAATTCTTGTTTCCCAGTCAACTTTGATCTTTAAAAATTTGAATGCAACGTCAATCGCATCTCCTATTGTTTGTTGGTCACACGAAATGATCACACTTCATTGTATAGATGGAAGAGTTATTGTTATAATCTAACAGATCCACCATATTTATGAGTCCGACGATGTGAAAAAACAAAATACAAAAGTAGCTGCTAAAATAGCATATTTAAAGAATACGAAGGAAAAACTTGAAGCAACTGAAATGTGGTTCTACAGAAGGATGCTGCGGATATCATGGGTCGAGAATGTGAGCAATGATGAGGTTTTGGAAAGAACGGAAACGAAAAGTAAATTAATACTTAGCCTCAGGAAGAGAAAGCTAATGTTCCTGGGACATGCAATGAGAAAAGAGGGCTTGGAAAACCTAATACTAACAGGGCAGATAGAGGAGAAAATCGACAGGGGAAAGCAGCCGATAACATATTTGAATGGCCTGAGCAGTTGAATGACAGAACAGGGGTTGCGTGGTGTAGCAGAAGAAAGTGTGCTAAGAGCCACCAGGGATAGGGAGCCGTGGAAAGCCATGATCGCCTACATCCTGAAAGGACAAGGCACATAGAATAAGAAGGAATAGCAATATTCTATTGATAGAACTTCAGAAATGAAGACATAATTTTTAAACGGTTATAACTTTCTTTTGACATTTTTTAACCAAGCTTAAAACTGGGGCTATGCCTACTTTTATCTTAATTGTAAAGCGGGCATTTATATATATATATAGATATATATATATATATATATATATATATATATATATATCGTTCATTCAGCAATGAATTAGAACACTCAGTTATTGGGCGTCTATAATGATAATATACACACTAAAAAGTCTGCCTCCTTCTACCGAGCGCCCATGGCTCAGAGATAGAATCGCCGACTGACGCCAATTTGGCTGGGTTTCAAACCTGGGTAAAAAGCAAATGGGATGTCTAACCGCACTGATGAGCTGTGATACTGCGAAACAGATTTGTCTGCGGATGACTATATATATATATATAATCATTTCACCCCGAGCAAGGTAGGATTGCCACTCATGGCCAGGGGGTTACAATGAGAGAAAAAACAGGGTAAAGAGTAGATGAGATTTAGGGAGGCAGAAGATGGCAACTGACGTTACACTTTTAGATATTGCAGCGAAGTAAGTAGATGTAAGGGAGTTCCACAGACGGAAATTTTTTAAAAAAGTTGAAGTAGTGGTGACATTTTACTCTTTTGACAGTGGAATTGTGGGACTCTGATGTCAATTTAGTTGCACGAATAAATTCATGAAGTCGGGGTAGCAGGAAAAGAAGCTCCTCATAACAGCAGACGTGAAAACATTTATAGAATATTCAATGGACAAACGAATAGTAGCTTTATAAATGTTCATAATGGATTCTAACAAGTAAAATTCGACAGCGTGACCCAAATGTTTAGCGGTAGATGCAGCTATAGATTTGATGTAGTCGTTCCACTGGAGGTCGGTTGAGAGGGTGAGGCCAAGGAGGTGTAGTGCGTTGCTTTCTAAGAAACTAGCGTTAGCCATACTGATGGTAGATAGGGAAGTTGCTCTATGGGGATTAAAGAACAGCTTCATTTTGGAAGCATTCAAATTTAAGAGCCGTTCCCAAACCCATTCCATTGCAGATTTGAAGTCCTTTTCAAGAGTACTATCCAGGTTTACATTGTCTGCTTTGGCAGATTTCTTGCTGAGACGGTAGTAAATGCTGGTATCATCTGCATAAATGATTACTTGGAACTGATTACATCAAGAAGATCAGTGATGAAGATCAGACAAGGCGTAGAACCTAGGATAGACCCTTGAGGGACATCCGCGTTTGTGTTTTTTTTTTAATCGTTTCACTCAAGCAAGGCGATACCGCCACTGATGTGCAGGAAGGCTACATAAGAGTAAAAGTTTAGACAAGAGGAGAGTTAAGAGAATAACCAGTTACAGAGGGTGTCAGAAAAAGGACAATAGAAGGATGGGAACAAAGGTGTGAAGACAGTTGCGAAGGTAGAGAGAAAGGAAAAGAACAAGATATACAGGGTTATGTATAAAGAACTGGAGTCAAGTGGATAAGAGAAGGGAATTAGACAGGAGGAGAGTGAAGAGAAAGACGAACCAGTTACAGAGGGTGTCAGAGAAAGGGCAAGAGAAGGATGGGAACACAGGAGTGAAGACAGTTGCGAAGGTAGAGAGAAAGGAAAAGAACAAGATATACAGGGTGATGTATAAAGAACTGGAGTCAAGTGGATAAGAGAAGGGAATTAGACAGGAGGAGAGTGAAGAGAAAGACGAACCAGTTACAGAGGGTGTCAGAGAAAGGACAAGAGAAGGATGGGAACACAGGAGTGAAGACAGTTGCGAAGGTAGAGAGAAAGAAAAAGAACAAGATATACAGGGTGGTGTATAAAGAACTGGAGTCAAGTGGATAAGAGAAGGGAATTAGACAGGAGGAGAGTGAAGAGAAAGACGAACCAGTTACAGAGGGTGTCAGAGAAAGGACAAGAAAAGGATGGGAACAAAGGTGTGAAGACAGTTGCGAAGGTAGAGAGAAAGGAAAAGAACAAGATATACAGAGTGATGTATAAAGAACTGGAGTCAAGTGGATAAGAGAAGGGAATTAGACAGGAGGAGAGTGAAGAGAAAGACGAACCAGTTACAGAGGGTGTCAGAGAAAGGACAAGAGAAGGATGGGAACAAAGGTGTGAAGACAGTTGCGAAGGTAGAGAGAAAGGAAAAGAACAAGATATACAGAGTGATGTATAAAGAACTGGAGTCAAGTGGATAAGAGAAGGGAATTAGACAGGAGGAGAGTGAAGAGAAAGACGAACCAGTTACAGAGGGTGTCAGAGAAAGGACAAGAGAAGGATGGGAACAAAGGTGTGAAGACAGTTGCGAAGGTAGAGAGAAAGGAAAAGAACAAGATATACAGAGTGATGTATAAAGAACTGGAGTCAAGTGGATAAGAGAAGGGAATTAGACAGGAGGAGAGTGAAGAGAAAGACGAACCAGTTACAGAGGGTGTCAGAGAAAGGACAAGAGAAGAATGGGAACAAAGGTGTGAAGACAGTTGCGAAGGTAGAGAGAAAGGAAAAGAACAAGATATACAGGGTGATGTAGAAAGAACTGGAGTCAAGTAGATAAGAAATGGATATTGACATTGCATTTAAATTCCTGGAGGTTTTAGCCGTCAGGAAAGCAAGTATATGTAAAGGAGTTCCACAGGCGGGAAGTGCGAGAAAAGAAGTTGATGGAGTAGAATTGTCGGCTGCATTTGGTTGATCTAACTGTAAATGGGTGGAACCTTGTTGCCAGTCTAGTTGCACAAGTAAATTCTTGTGATGGGGGCACCAGTGACTTGAAAGGATCTAGAAGCTTTCCTGTTCAAAACGACCTTTTCAAATTAAATCGAACTGTTGTTCAGAAATACCGTAGCACTGGAGTCAAATGCTTTCGGGACATCTAAAGCAACAGCTAGGGTTTCACCAATCTTATCACGAGCTTAGTATCGATATTCAGTTATAACTGTGATCATATTAGCGGTAGACATGGCTAAGTAGAAGCCATATTGATTGTTAGAAAGTAGGTTGTGGGATGTGAGATGTGAGATGCTGAACTATTTCAAACCTTTTTACTCAAGCGTAAGTTGGACATCTGGGCACATTTTTGACTCAAGTATGAAAAAGGATGAAAAGTGAGAAAGTGAGATACTGAAATACGAAGGTTCATAAAAAATAGGCAAAGATGCCTTTCAAAAGCTAAGCCAAATAATAAAAAAATAAAAAACATATAATCAGAAACAAATTAAAGAATACTGAACTATTAAGAATATCAGTCCTCCAATCCAAATACAGGTGGGGGGATACTAGAATCAAGCAAGTACAGAAATGTAAATACCTAGGAAGTATTCTAAAAGGAGATGGAAAGTGCGACACAGGGATCCGAAGGCAAATTGGTATGGCGAATGACGCGTTCCAGAAACTGAGTAAAGTATTAAGACACAGGAAACTTTCACTAGAAACAAAGAAGAGAGTACTAGAATGCTATGTGATGACAGTTCTTCAATACGGCAGTGAATGTTGGAAATATCATCGAAGATGAAGGAAAAACTTGAAACAGCGGAAATTAATAGTGAAGAAGAGACAACTGAAGTTCCTGGGACATGCAATGAGGAAGGAGGGCTTGGAGAACCTAATACTGACAGGCCAGATAGCGGGAAAGAGAGACAGAGGAAAGCATCGGATAACATATTTGAAGGGCCTGAGCAGGTGGATGACAGAACGGGGATTGCGAGGTGTAACAGAAAAAAGCGTGCCAGGGATCGGGAGACGTGGAAAGCCATGATCGCCTACGTCCTGAAAGGACATGGCACATAGAAGATGAAGATTATGGCAGTGAATGCTAGAGAATCTCCTCAAAGAAAGAGAAAAGATTTGATACACGAAAAATGTTGCCCCATCATAGAACTTTCGATGACGTCAATTTCAGTTCAAGATAGATAGATAGATAGATAGATAGATAGAAATCGAATGGTATAAATAAATCAGGAGAGGTTGAGATAAATAGATAGATTGAAACGGATAGAGATAGTCACAGACTAAGGTAGATATAAACAATCAAAGAAAGAAAGTTAGTACGTGTGACTGGCATTTTTTGCTCATTCCACTGATGTGCATTCAAGCTGAACTAAAATGACCGCGCAACTCGTGACTCCTGACATGAGCTCACCTACGCTATGCCATTCAATGGCTTGGCAGATGGATCAAATATATTACTTTGATGCAAACCTTGGGCACTGGCAGTACCTAGAAAGGACAGAAATATATAGGCTATTGGGTTCAGTAGATTTTGGAAGCCTTGAACCTTGTAGGAATGTTTTAAGCATTAGACTAAAAGAGAGACTCGAGAAAGGATCAAGAATCAGCGAGCGACGAAGGAATTGTTTTTTAAATGACTTTAGAGCGAACAGAATATAGAGATTATTGCAAAGAAACATTAATCTTCTTCTATGTGACGTCTTATTTCAGAACGTTAGCGACCATAGCTCTCCACAGTTTCTTGTACTTTGAAGCCTTTTCATATCTCACCTAAATCACGTTCCACCATCAATTTAAATAAATTCATTCTTTCTCTTCTTTTTCTTTGCGTTTCACTTCATAACTATGGCAAATACGGCTCTCCACAGCTTCCTGTTCCTTGTTGATATTAATATATTTTATTTTTTTGTTATTAATTCTAAATCCTGCGATTTACCTTAAGCTTATTATTCTTCTATGTACCATGTACATTCAAGATAGTCATCATGGCTCTCCACTATTTTCTGTCATTCGTACTACTTAATAATTTTTGTCTTTTTGTTAACTGTCCTAAACCTTGTTCCAGCGTCCATTTAAATAAAATCATTTTTCTTTGTTTTGTTTTGTTTTTTTAAGAAGGGTCACGTAACAGTGGTTTTTTGAACGCTCGCGTAACTAGGAATTTTTGAACCCGCAATTTTTAAAATTATAAGAAATTATAACGTTTTCATCCATAGTTGTAAGAACCTAATAGGTGTTTTATGGTATTTTATACAAACATGGACGAATTTTAAATGTTATTTTATACAACCATCGATGTATTTTATACAACCATAAAAAGACAAAAAAAACGGTAAAGTCAGTTATTGCAAATATCCTGAAGACACCACTCATGGTAGAAACCTAGGTTGCGAAATAACTCGTTTACAAATGAAGAATATTCAAAAGTTCTACAATATAATTGCATTGAACACTTTTTAATACAAATGTGTACTGGTCTAATTTTATTATGACCAAATACTAAGTAATTAAACAATCAATATATATATATGTCATCCACATACAAGCCCGTTTCGCTGTATCACAGTTAATCAGTGTGGCTAGACATATCCATTTTGCTTCTGGTCGGGATCGAAACTCAACCGATTTGGTGCCAGTCGGAGTCTCTACTCCCTAAGCCATCGACGCATGGCATCATAGAAGGGAAATTCTAACGTCTTGTATATAAGCAGTGTATATATATAGACGAACATTTATTTGTGTGAGTATGTGTGTATGTGACCACGTGTGTGAGAATAATGATGGGTATTTCTACTTCTTTTTGATACAAATAATTTTTAAATAAAAGGAAACTTGCTTGATATCTTTCTTTCTCATGCTGGCTCAGAATTGGATGTAGCCGCGGAGCGCAGGTCTCGGTTGAGATGACTTGTCGAACCGCATCGGAGAGGGGCAGCCTGTTTTCCTCATTACTGGTCAGCAGGAGCCACTCTGTGTCAGTTGTACCATGTGATAATGTTAGCATTGGCGTGGAAATCCAGAGAAAGCCGAGTTAAAATGGCGGTAGTTCTCTTGGTGTGGACTTTTCGCAGCGATGGGCGACCTTTTCACTTCGATTGAAAATGAAAAGAGCAAGAGTGAGGAGAACGTGGATTGTTGGTCAGTTGGATGGCTGCTTCTGTTGGTGTTTGCTTCGATGGTTGAATACTTCAATAAATATGACCATTACCTGTTCAAGAAAGAAAGAAAGAAAGAAAGAAAGAAAGAAAGAAAAAGAAAATGAACAGATTGAGATAGATAGATAGATAGATAGATATCATCAGACAGGCATATTTAAAGAAAGAAAGAAAGAAGCTGAATAGATAGATAGATAGATCGATAGATAGATAGATAGATAGATAGATAGATAGATATCATCAGACAGACATATTTAAAGAAAGAAAGAAAGAAAGAAAGAAAGAATAAAAAGAAAGAAAGAAAATGAACAGATAGATAGATAGATAGATAGATAGATAGATAGATTCAAACATGCATATTTAAATAAATAAAGAAAGAAAGAAAGAAAGAAAGAAAAAGAAAAAGAAAATGAACAGATTGAGATAGATAGATAGATAGATAGATAGATTCAAACATGCATATTTAAATAAATAAAGAAAGAAAGAAAGAAAGAAAGAAAAAGAAAAAGAAAATGAACAGATTGAGATAGATAGATAGATAGATAGATAGATAGATAGATAGATATCATCAGACAGGCATATTTAAAGAAAGAAAGAAAGAAAGAAAGAAAGAAGCTGAATAGATAGATAGATAGATCGATAGATAGATAGATAGATAGATAGATAGATATCATCAGACAGACATATTTAAAGAAAGAAAGAAAGAAAGAAAGAATAAAAAGAAAGAAAGAAAATGAACAGATAGATAGATAGATAGATTCAAACATGCATATTTAAAGAAAGAAAGAAAGAAAGAAAGAAGTACAAAATATAAAGTCGAATAAAAAGGATTCCTTTAAAGTCCAAAAAAATATACTAAAATATTTTAGAGCTGTACGGAAAGTATTTTGTAACAAAAATAAGTCACTTCTTTAATTCGCTTTCATTTTTTTAAACAAACACGCTTATAAGCATTTGACACTATATATTAGCTGGGTGCACATACCGGCATATATTTGCATAATGTTCTAGATAGCCGGAAAGGACCCGAGCAAAAAGAAACCAAAACTTTAAACTTTCAACCACTTCACTTGACTTTTTTTTTTTATGGACGCTCCACTAATTACTTTAAAATTGCGAACGAAAATTTAAAAAACAAATCCTGCCGATTTAATTTAATACAATTTGCGTGAATTAAACCTTTTTACCCAAATATACCATTACAAAAACTTGTTTTATTCTAAGAGATAGTTTTATGCTACTAAGTCATACACAAAATTATATAGATATATTTCCTCCGTGTAAGGAAACTATAGCACATATATGCAAAAACAAACAGTGTGAAAAGTCATTGAAAAGAGAAAGTCTTACTTGTAAATATTCACTATAGTAATTTGAATTGCCGTTACGGTTTTGCGAGCTTAAACTTTGATAGCTCCCACGTTGAAGGTAGTTTTAGCCTCGGCGTGGGTCGGGCAGAATTACGGCTGAATAAAGCAAATGTGCGGTTTAACTCCTGAAATCTAACTGGCAAACTGGCTATATTCGTCACCATATGAAGTGGCGCCACTAAGCAGCCACCATGTGACCCAAAGTGAGATAATCGCATTTTCCATCCCTACAAGTGGTTTGACTGTCTGGATATCTACCAGAAAACTCCCAGTGAAGCCGCATGTGGCACATGTGGGCATTATGAGCCTGTAAGCTCTGGCAAAAATCTCCCTTAAACCCTGCATACGCATGATCGGACCCCTGTCTGTTTTTATCCAGATAAAACTTTGCTCGGAGACAGAGCATCGTCTAGGTTCCTCTCTGCCTCCGGGCATAGAGTTCGACGTGGTTGAATTCGTGCGGAATTCTGGTAAACCTGTTTAATTGTCTAGACGTTTACATAACAGTTCTAACTACAACATCAAAATTATGATTATCAACATATTAAGGAGTAAAGTATTGAGTGTTCATTTATAGAGAAATACAACTGAATCCATAAATTGGTTCAGTATCATTAAATAAAAGAATGTCATTTTTAATTTTTACGAAATGGTTTAACACCAACATATTTTTAATTTATTTGCTAATCATTATTTTTAATGGTTATTCGTATTTGAGTGAATACTTTGTTTTATATGACGAACCCATCGATCAATCTGACGTGTCTTATACGGCTCGACTACGAATTTGCAGTTAGACAAAGACGAATGAAGCCTTTTAAACGCACACTTTCTTGATTTTTCGTAATATTCATATCTGTGTCCTTATAATGTAAACAGATGTAAACAAAGACAATTTTATTTTAGGAAAATTGACGAAATGGATTAATTCCGACATATTTTAATGTATTTATCTAATCATTATTTTTAATGGATACTCGTATTTGAATAGATACTCTGTTTGTTTTTTTTTTGTTTTTGTTTTTTTTGTTTTTGTTTTTTGAAATGGAAAAACGGTATATTTATATATACAAGGTTCAAAGAGGAACGATCGTTTTGTTTACTTCATTAGGAGTATGTACAAGAGAAACAATCAAAAGTTTATTTTCATACCCTGCCTGGTGGCAAACGCTGTCGGTGGTAAACGCTGCCGGTGGCACTAGGGGTGGCGGTTCTGCCATAGCCACCAAAACCGTGACATCACCCCTGGTCTGCAGCTGATATAGACACGGAGTATCGCATGTGCTAACACATATTGTATGTTATATATATATATATATATATATATATATATATATATATTTACCGGCCTGAATAATCGATTATTAATACTTAATAATCGATTAAGTAGCAAATTTTATGGGAATATGTTTGAAAGATAACGGCTAACACTAGTTTAAACAGGTTAATATTGTAGTAAAATAGGAAACATCATCTCCGGAATCGGTTCCACAGAGCAGTAGTTTAATCTATGGCAGCTAGAGACTTGCAAAGATAGACTATGGCACCAAGACTCTTGTAAAATAGACAATGAGACTATGGCAGCTAGAGACTTGTAAGATAGACTATGGCAGCTAGAGACTTGTAAGATAGACTATGGCAGCTAGAGACTTGTAAGATAGACTATGGCAGCTAGAGACTTGTAAGATAGACTATGGCAGCTAGAGACTTGTAAGATAGACTATGGCAGCTAGAGACTTGTAAGATAGACTATGGCATCAAGAGTGCTGTAAAGATAGACTATGGCATCAAGAGTGCTGTAAAGATAGACTATGGCATCAAGAGTGCTGTAAAGATAGACTATGGCATCAAGAGTGCTGTAAAGATAGACTATGGCATCAAGAGTGCTGTAAAGATAGACTATGGCATCAAGAGTGCTGTAAAGATAGACTATGGCATCAAGAGTGCTGTAAAGATAGACTATGGCATCAAGAGTGCTGTAAAGATAGACTATGGCATCAAGAGTGCTGTAAAGATAGACTATGGCATCAAGAGTGCTGTAAAGATAGACTATGGCATCAAGAGTGCTGTAAAGATAGACTATGGCATCAAGAGTGCTGTAAAGATAGACTATGGCATCAAGAGTGCTGTAAAGATAGACTATGGCATCAAGAGTGCTGTAAAGATAGACTATGGCAACAAGAGTCTTGTAAAGATAAACTATGGCAGCAAAACTCTTGTAAAAATAGACTATGGCAGCTAGCGACTTGTAAAGATAGACTATGGCAGCTAGAGACTTGTAAAGATAGACTATGGCAGCAAAACTCTTGTAAAAATAGACTATGGCAGCTAGCGACTTGTAAAGATAGACTATGGCAGCTAGAGACTTGTAAAGATAGACTATGGCAGCTAGAGACTTGTAAAGATAGACTATGGCAGCAAGAGTGTTGTAAAGATACATTATGGCAACAAGAGTATTGTAAAGATAGACTAGATAACAAGAGTCTTATAAAGATAGACTATGGCAGCAAAACTCTTGTCAAGATAGACTATGGCAGCTACAGTCTTGTAAAAAACACTATGGCAGCAAGACTCTTGTAAAGATAACCAATGGCAGCAAGTGTGTTGTAAAGATAGACTATGGTAGCAAGAGTCTTATAAAGATAGACTAGGCAACAAAAGTCTTGTAAAGATAGACTATGGCAGCAAGACGCTTCTAACGATAGACTATAACTTGTTGCTATAGTCTGTCTTTACAAGATAGACTATTGCTGCCATAGTCTATCTTGTAAAGATAGACTATGGCAGCAAGAGTCTTGTAAAAATAGACCGATTATCAAAAGTGTAAGCATGATATGTCAATAAAGAACCAAATCACCCAGCAACAATACTCATGCACATATATCAATTGATGCAAACAAAAATATCTTCAAATTCTTCTAAGTAAATCTTTAAGGAAGCAGCTGTGAAATAACAATGTTCTCCGAGTGAAAACAGTCATAATATTGAAAATGATTTGATTCTTTATGAGGAAAGAGAGTTTAGAAAACTTGACACACTCAAAACGAAGATAAGAAGGTCAAAGAAAATAAGTGCATACCCTAGCTAACGTGTTCCTGGAAATGTTTGGCAGAACAAGGATTAGGAGAGATAGCGAAATGACAAAATTTACTAAGAGCTACACAGAACGTTTCTACGTGTGGAGAGCCGTGGATTGCTAATATCCTGAATAAATATGGCATATAGAAGAAGAAGAAGAAAAAGAAGAAGGATGATGATGATGATGATGACGACGACGACGATAATAATAATAATAATAATAATAATCTAAAATTCAGCTCCAGCAAATTTCTTCTCATCGATACGTTCTGCGTACGCCATTGGGTAGACAAAATGCGAACAAAACATAGAATTGCTAGACAAAAAGTCTTGTCAGCCATTTAGAATAAATCAACTGAATCCCCCAAAATAGAAACAGCAGAACAAATAATATTATCTCACTGACTTTAGTTAACCTGATTAGCAAGATTATCCTGCAAAGATTAGAAGACAGAGAAGGGTTTATTATCGGTGGATGTAACCTTAATTACATGGGATATGAGGACGAGACTGCGTTGGAGACCGACACTGAGGAGAGACTGAAATGAAGATTAAACAAAGTATTTAGTGCTGTAAAAGAAGTCATAAATTACAGATCGCCTCAGAAAACCATCAGGGTTTTTTTGAAGATTTCACGCCAAGTAAGGCGGGAATACTACTAATACGCAGGGGTTTACTGGGAGTGAAAGTGAGAGAAGAGTCTGCGTATAGGGAGTATTGAGGAAAGGACAAAAGAGGAACGGGATTCAAGAAGATAGAAGATGGGGACTGATGTTGCACTTAAATTTATTTAATCATTTCACCCCAAGCAAAGTGCAAATGCCACTAGTACGCAGCGGTTTACAGGGAGTGAAAGTGAGAGAAGAGCCTGCGTATAGGGAGGATTGAGGAAAGGACAAAAGAGGAACGGGATTCAAGAAGATAGAAGATGGGGACTGATGTTGCACTTAAATTTATTTAATCATTTCACCCCAAGCAAAGTGCAAATGCCACTAGTACGCAGCGGTTTACAGGGAGTGAAAGTGAGAGAAGAGTCTGCGTATAGGGAGGATTGAGGAAAGGACAAAAGAGGAACGGGATTCAAGAAGATAGAAGATGGGGACTGATGTTGCACTTAAATTTATTTAATCATTTCACCCCAAGCAAAGTGCAAATGCCACTAGTACGCAGCGGTTTACAGGGAGTGAAAGTGAGAGAAGAGTCTGCGTATAGAGAGGATTGAGGAAAGGACAAAAGAGGAACGGGATTCAAGAAGATAGAAGAAGGGGACTGATGTTGCACTTAAATTTATTTAATCATTTCACCCCAAGCAAAGTGCAAATGCCACTAGTACGCAGCGGTTTACAGGGAGTGAAAGTGAGAGAAGAGTCTGCGTATAGGGAGGATTGAGGAAAGGACAAAAGAGGAACGGGATTCAAGAAGATAGAAGAAGGGGACTGATGTTGCACTTAAATTTATTTAATCATTTCACCCCAAGCAAAGTGCAAATGCCACTAGTACGCAGCGGTTTACAGGAGTGAAAGTGAGAGAAAAGACTGAGTATAGAGAGGATTAAGGAAATGACAAAAGATTAACGAGATTCAAGAAGATTGAAGGTGGCGATTTATGTTGCATTTAATTTTTTGAAGATTGTATTTATCAAGGAGGCAATCAAACGGAAGGGTGCTCTACAGGCGGGAAATACGGAAAAAGAAACTTTTGGAGTAAGAGTGACAGTTACATTTAGCAATTTCAACATTAAAATGGTGAGACCGAATTGCCAATCTAGTCAGTCAAGTGCCATACGTATTACACGATCAAGTCTCGAAAGAGGCATGACTGACTGGGCAGAAGATTTTCTATCCTGCTCTTTAAACTATAGCTAAAGGGAGAAAAGACGGGTTGTATTAATAGGTAGTAATTAAAGGGGGGATCAGTTTGTTACTTAATAACAATAGAAAACTGATCCCCCACTTTTTGCCCTGTAGAAGCTTTACTTATGTTTCCAACTATTACCTTCATTCAGTCAGTTAAGTGCCATACGTGATACACGCTTTGGGCGATCATGTCTCGAAAGAGACATGACTGACTGGGCTGTATCTTTTTGCAATTTAGGGTTTAGTCTTTTCTACTTTCTGTGGGAGTTTTTATGGTTTCATTTTTGTGTGTGCTATCAACACTGGGTCATCTGCATACCTTATGTTGTTAGAATTGTTGTCGCCAAAAATTAATCATGGTAAGACTTCTAATTCTCTCATAATCATTTCACTCTATCTTCTTCTTCTTCTATGTGCCTTGTCCTTTCAGGACGTAGGCGATCATGGCCTTCCACGTCTCCCTATCCCTAGTGGCTCCTAGCACGCATTCTCCTGTTACACCACGCAACCCCCGTTCTGTCATCCACTAGCTAAAGCCCATACATCTAGAATATAAATGAAAAGAAACTAGCAAGGCTACAAAATGAGGGATCAGTTTATATATTGATTATAATATAGATTTGATCCCCCACTTTATATCCACATTATAATTTCTTATATATAGCGGGCATATATTTTTTTCTTCTATGTGCCATGTCTTTTCAGGACGTATGCGATCATGGCTTTCCACGTTTTCCTATCCATGGTGGCTCTTAGCACGCTTTCTCCTGTTACACCACGCAACCCCCGATTACTGAGTTCTTAAAAATAATATATAGAAAACACTCATGTAAATTCAATTACTTTTTAAAGCCTAAAGCCCCCAGAGAACAACATTAAATAAATATCTATCTGACCTCAAGATGCGAAACCCGCAAACGCCTTAAATTTTACATTTGGCAACATGTATAAATCTAGTATTCGTCCGTGCATTGAACAGTGTTGCCATATCTGACCGGGTGCTCCTGCTATTCGTCTCGAGGTTCTCGACTAAATCCAAAAGAGGATCTGCAATATAATTGATCCTGATTAGCTGCTCGCCTTCATCACTTTCTCACCGAGATGATGCGACTTCCTTCTGTCTTTTCTTAAAGAATTTTCATTGCAACTGCTCTGACGAACTTTTTTCCTTGGCCCTTCGACCGCATGTATTTACGCGTGCTACTAGATTGGCATCTAGGTCCCACCTTTTCACAGTCTAAATAGTTAAATGTAACCGCCTCTTCTACTCTCAGTTTTTATTTCTCGCACTTCCCTCCTATGGAACTCCCTTCCATTTGCTTGCCTCCTTGATAGCGACAATCACCAAAAGTTTAAATGCAACGTCAATTGCCATCTTCCATTTACTTGATTCCCATCCATCTCATATTCTTTTTATCAATCTCTCGGGTTTTATTTTTTCTTTCAGTGTAACTCCCTGCGCACCAGTGCCTTGCTTGAGATGAAAGGATTATGAACATGATATAAAAAATAAACAGCTACTGCCTGGCTAAATAATTCAGTTTGTTTTTTATTTATCTCGGGTGCAATGAAAGCTTTAAAACTAATCCATGGTCCTGAAGCCAGACTTAGCCTAAAGAATATTTGAAATAATAAAACAATTGCGACAATTTACCAATCGCACCTAATATATATATATATATATATATATATATATATATATATATATATATATATACTAGCAGTATAGTCCGGCGTTGCTCGGGTGTAATGAAAGCTTTAAAACTAATCCATGGTCCTGGAGTCAGACTTAGCCTAAAGAATATTTGTAATAATAAAATAATTGCGACAATTTACCAATCGCAATATATATATATATATATATATATATATATATATATATATACTAGCAGTATAGTCCGGCGTTGCTCGGGTGTAATGAAAGCTTTAAAACTAATCCATGGTCCTGGAGCTCAGACTCTTTGGACGTTGGCACGAAAGACTAAAAAGCAATAGTTGTTTCTAGTTAAAGCGAAACCGTAGACTTAAAGAAAAATGAATGAATGTAAATCAAATTTTGATTTCTTGGTATCGATATCAAATTTTCTGCACTATTGTAAGAACTGCAACCTTGAAACTTCTGAATATCGTTTCTTATGTCTTCGTCTATGAGCGTATCAAATTTGATTTAAATCGGACCACTCATTCTATTACCCGATTTTTTCGATTATCGATTTTCGATATTTATCGGAGGTTCCTCGACACAAAACCTAGCTAAGAACACTCGCAGACGCTTATAGTACAACTGTGTAAATTTAACTTGGAATTAAAACTAAAATAAAAGATTCAAAAACGATTTTTCCTTCTTAAAATTATTTTTAATCCATTGTTTATAATCCTTTTTTAATCTTTAATCCTTTTCTTTTTTTTTTTTTTGAGGTTTTTGTTTTGTTTATATATATATATATATATATATATATATATATATATATATATATATATATGTATTGGTTTAAACACAATTTCATAACAAAATGTATCGTAAATAAATAGGCAGGTAGAAATAAGTATATAAACTGTTTGATTATAAACAAAATATCTACTTAAATACGAGTATCGATCAAAAATATTGATCAAAGAAATAATTTCAAATTTTCGTTTGTTTCAAAAAAAACATTTCGTTAATCTTCGTATATATTTGTTTAATTCAAAGAATTTATCACTTTCACTGAGCTGGTTCATGTCGACTTTGAAGTTTGGTGAGAAGCAGATTCAAAAACCCAGCCCTGATGAGTGACGACATCATAACGATTTCTTCACGAAACTTCGAATTCGGCATGAACTTGCTCAGTTAAAGTGACAAATTACTTGCATTAAACCTATCAACACTATCTTCACCCCTATATCGAGCACTGTACGATATCTGCTTGCCAAAATAACTTTTATCAGTAAAACTACTGAAAAAAATCTTGACGCTAAACATTATCACAATTCAACAATATATATATATATATATATATATTCACACTACCGGCCATAATTATTAGTCCACCCTAGTTTTTTTTATAAGAAATGATGTATTTCATACTAGTTTTAGTATTTATTGCCAAATGAAAATAGAATGGTTCTTTTGTTATGACTTTGCAAAATTTTACAAGACAAGGAAAAAATAATGAACTCGTCCGAATCACCCTAAATTTTCTTCATTCTTTCATTGATGAAACTGCAATAGAGGTAATTATTAAATATTTATAAATTCATTTGGTGTACATGTTATTGTGCAATATTAACAAAAGAACCATTCTATCTTTATTTACAATTATTCACTTGGTAATAAATATTAAAATATTAAAAAAATAGTATGAAATTACATCATTTTTAAAACACTACTGTGGCCTAATGACCTAATAATTATGGCCGGTAGTATATATATATATATATATATATATATATATATATATATATATTAAATGGAAAAGATATAATTTTACAGAGCACAGAAGATGGAAAATTTGCTCAGAATTTAAGTAATCAATAGGAATAATAGTCATTGATGATATAAAAGGTTAATTTCGAGAGATGATTAAAAACACCTGTTTCGTCTCGGAAAACAGTTTCACCTTAGTGGCTATAATATAAATTACACGCTTTAAAACGATAAAAGGACAAACAGCTGATATTTATCGATGTCTTATCGCTATTTGGTGAATAAAAACTCGGTGGTATCTCTCTAGCATGAAAACCGCAGCTTCCCATTAGTGAACGCTCCAACCGATATATGTCTCTTCAAGATGGCTTTTGTTTAATAATAGAGATAAATGTGTTTACCCTGTATATATTTGGCCAGTGAAGTACGCTGGGTTACTGTGGTGTCGTTCGGGAATTTATCTACTTTGAGCCAGGTTTGCGACGCCCCACGATGAAAGCTTCGGGGCTTAGCGTAGGTAGACTTAATTATAGTGTTTTAAGTGATTGATTCCCTTCAGCGTGGTGAAGTTAGTCATGGGGACAGTTTAAGCGGGTTTTAAAAAGAAAAAAAAAGGAAAATGAGACTTGGAAAAGGTATTTATCTGCAGTTGTGTGCAGATCCTCGTGCTTTGAGCTGTGTGTAGATGAGTGTGCATTGTTGAGAGAGGCGGAGTGTTACTAGCGAGCAATGAAGAGCAAATGCGGAAAACTGGGTGGGTTTATATGCGTAAGACATTTCTATGGCTGTTAAATTAACGTTACAAAAACATTTCTACAACAGTAATAATATAATAATTACAATACCATTATTAACGACTCGAGCAAACTTCAAACAAATGAAAATTGGCTTGTAGCAATATTCAAGACTTTTTAGTGCCATAAAAACTGACATATTGAGAAAAGAGAATGCATAACCAAAAACAGGGTAAACTCTTCTTCTATGTACCGTGTTCCTTTAGAACATAGGCGATCATGGCTTTCCACATCTTCCTATCCCTAATGGCTCTGAGCACGCTTCTCCTGTTATCCCAACCAAACCCCCTTTACCATCCATTTGACCGTCAAATATGTTAAACATTGCTTTCTATTGTCTTTCTTTCCCTCTATCTGACCTGTGAGTATCAGATTCTCCAAGCCCTCCTTCCTCATTGCATGTCCCAGAAATTTTAGCTGTCTTTTCCTGATGTTAAGTATTAGTTTTCTTTTCGTTTCCATCCTCTCCAAAACATTATCGTTGCTCACATATTCATTCCATATTATCCTCAGCATCCTTCTGTAGAACCACATTTCGGTTGCTTCAAACCTCTCCATCTTTGAGGAGATCGTCCAGCATTCACTGCCATACTGAACAACAGACATCACATAGCAATCCATTACTCTCTTCTTTGTCTCTCAATACTCTACACAGCTTCTGGAATACATCCTTAGTCATGCCAATTTGAGTTCAGATCTCATGTGTTGCCCTTTCCGTCTTCTTCTTTCCGTTAGAATATTTCCCAAGCATTTACATTTCTATCTTCATCTTCTATGTGCCCTGTCCTTTCAGGACGTAGGCGATCATGGCTTTCCACATCTCCCTATCGCTGATGGCTCTTAGCACGCTTTCTCCTGTTGCCCCAAGCAACCCTCGTTCCGTCATCCACCTAATCAGGTCCTTCAAATATGTTATCAGCTGCTTTCTTTCGTCTCTTTTCCCTCTATCTGGCCTGTTAGTATCAGGTTCTCCAAGCCCACCTTCCTCATTGCATGTCCCAGGAACTTTAGCTGTCTCTTCCTGATGCTTTTCGTTTCAATCCTTTCCAATACGTCATCATTGCTCGCATGCTCGGTCCTTGATATCCGCAACATCCTTCTGTAGAACCACATTTCAGCTGCTTCAAGTTTTCCTTCATCTTCGATAATATTGTCCAACATTCACTGCTATATTGACGAACTGACATCACATAGCAATCCTGTACTCTCTTCTTTGTTTCTAGCGAAATTGTCTTATTACTTAATACTTTACTCAACTTCTGGAATGCTTCCTCGCCATGCCAATTCGCCTTTGGATCTCTGTGTCGCACTTTCCGTCTTCTGTTTGAACACTCCCCAGGTATTTAAATTTTTGTACCTGCTTGATTTTAGTATCCTCTGTTCTGTCATTCGCCTGCTCAGGTCCTTCAAATATGTTATCCGCTGCTTTCTCCTGTCTCTCTTTCCCTCTATCTGGCCTGTTAGTATGACGTTCTGCAAGCCTTCCTTCCTCATTGCATGTCCCAGGAATTTTAACTATCTTTTCCTGATGCTCAGTATTAATTTCCTTTTCGTTTCCATCCTTTCCAAAACCTCGTCATTGTTCACAGGCTCGATCCATGATATCCGCAACATCCTTCTGTAGAACCACATTTCAGCTGCTTCAAGTTTTCCCTTCATCTTTGTTTATATTGTCCAACATTCACTGCCATATTGAAGAACTGATATCACATAGCAATCCAGTACTCTCTTCTTTGTTTCTAACGAAATTTTGCTGTCTCTTAATACTCTACTCAAATTCTGGAACGCGTCCTTCGCCATTCCGATTCGTCTTCGGATCTCTGTATTGCATTTTCCGTCTTCTGTTAGAACACTTCCCAGGTATTTAAATTTTTGTACCTGCTTGATTTTAGTGTCCCTCACCTGATTTGTTGCTCTTCTTTTTACTGATGGCCATAATGTAAAAATTATTTTAATCATTTCCCACTATGCAAGCCGATAACGCCCCTAGGATATAAGGAGTTACACTAAGTGAACGCGAATGAAAAAAGACTTTAGTGAGAAGGATTTAGGGAAGGAAAATAAACGAATGTGTTTAAAGAAGACAAAAGATGGTGATTGATGTTGTATGTAAAATTTTAAATCCTGTAATTGTCAGGGAAGCAAGAAATCGGAAGGGAGTTTGTTGGGGCGCTCTCCACCTTTCCACGGAAATGGACTATTCGAATCACTATATAAAATAGTAGTGATTATACCTCGGGGAAGGAAGTCGAGTGAGCGAGTCAGTCGGGTATTTCCGGTATTGCACCGGAAGTGTTCGACTAGTCAACCTATCACGTCTCTACGACGATACTGTATACTAATTACCTTGTTCTGTATTCTACTAATCCTCACCTCTTGTAAATACTTCTCTTTCCTGTCAATACACCTACTTTTATACTATTACGTTGTTTTGTATTATTTCACATAATTCTGTTACCCGACGTAACAAAGTTCAACATGTGAGACCTGTGAGAAAAGAAACTGCTTCTGGCGGTTGCATCTAGGTAGTTCAACATTAAATCGGTGAGACCTAGTTGCCAATCTAGTTGTACGCTTAAATTCATGTTGTCGAATCACCAAGGAAAAAGCATATCAGAACTGTTGCCATAAAAATATTTGTAGAAAAGACAGAGGGAAGCCTCGTTACACCAGTGAGAAATGACTGAAGTTGAGATGTCTCATCAGGATCGATTGCACTCTTCTCAACTTATTTATTGCTATCGCAACGTTTCGCCTGTTGCGTTCTTCGGCCTTCATCCGGTGTATATTGATCTATCAGAAATTGTCACTATCTGACTCTCCCATAGAAAATTAGAGACCTAAATCTATGATATGTCCCGGAAATGGATATATATATCATTCGAGCCAGTTAAGTGGTTTAGACAAATGTAACTGGGTAGGAGAATCTAACAATTAGACGTAATGGACGGTGCTCGTCGTATGCAGTATCCTCAGAGGTAGGTGTAGTCATAAGACGTAGACTAATAATTGTAGACCAATAGTCATAGACCTATGGACGTAGACCTGAGAATCTCTATGCGTCCTCGCCTTCGCCTGTATTTATGGCTGACACCCGCCAATCACATTCCTGGGACCAAGGTGTATGCATATTCATTACATATTCATCACATCAATCTAGTTCCACCAGGCTTGGCTTAGGGCCACATAATGTTGAAACACCGGTTTCCATACGATCACCGAAGTTAAGCAACGTCGATCTCGGTGAGCACCAAGATTAGTGACCGTATGAGAATATAAGATTAGATATGCGGGTGATGTAATATAAAATAGTTGGGAATTTTTAATCGGAAAGTTGAGTTCCAGTTCCTGTTGTGTTCGTTATAATCATTTGCACGTAAATATCCTTGGGAAAGCTATGAATCCATCTCTTCTCCCCATCTATGAGCTAATTAGTGAAACTAGTATTACTAAAACCATTATTAACTAAAAAAAGAATTCATACTAAACATTTAAATTTAGGCATGAAATAACTCATATAGGCGTTGATATGCTGTTAAACAAAAAAAACAACTAATGCACCATCGATATACACCTGATGAAGACCGCAAGGTACAACGACCGAAACGTTGTGATAATAACAAAAAAGACGAGAGGGTAGTCAAAATATAAATTATGTTTTTTTTTTTAATCGTTTCATCCCAAGCAAGGCATTCCACTGCCACTATTGCGCTTAAGGCTACATAGGGGAAGGTAAATAGAAAGAGTGGTTAGATATAGGAAATGTCAGAAGTGGGGTGATAGGTAGTTGGGAGGATGGGAAGAGTGTTTGAAAGAATGGAAGCGAGTTATTGTGTTAGGAGGTGTCTATTGACCTTACATTTAAACTCCTGGAGATTGTAGCCGTCGGGGAAGCAGTCATGTGGAAGGGCATTCCACAGTCTGGAAGTACGAGAAAAGAAACTGTTGGGGTAGAAGTTGCGGTTGCATTTTATCGGTTTCACTGTAAAAGGGTGGGATCTAGTTGCTAATCTAGTATCTCGTGCAAATTCGAACTTAGGGGGCACCAGTGATCGAAGTTCATCGGAGCAAAAGTCATCGGAGAGAGAGAGACTGCAGGCGGTCTGCCAAGTCAGTATTGATCACATTACAGACCCTCCGCTGTACCTTGTCGAGAAGCCCAAGGAGAATAGCAAGGGCACCCGACCAGATGTGGCAACAGTATTCAATGCACGGGCGGATGGTAGATTTATAAATGTGCAGGATAGATTCAGACGGAAAATTAAAATCGGCAAAACCGATATATCAATGTTCTCTCATCATGGATGAAATCGAAAATCCAAATGTGTAAATCGACTATAATTTAACAAAGAAAATGAAAACCTAAGGTAAACGTGTCATGAAAGAAATTCTGACTCTTATAGGTGAATTACCTTTGATTCCCCTCCACAACCAACCAGTTTTCATGATCAGAGAGAGAGATGGTTTTCTAAGCTCTGCTTAGATGGAGAACAAGGCCGAAAGTATGGGGTACCCAGTGAGAATCTAACTCAATACTCAGTTGTAATAGGTTCTAGCAAGATAAGCTTGCTAACCATTACATCAAATCGAGGTGCTTTTTGTTATTACAAAGAGAATTGCTCGGAAGACAGATTTCAAAACTTTCAAGTGAAACGGGAAATCTACCTTGCTCAGCACTTAGAACACCCTGCTGTGTTTTTTTTTTTATTGGGGAGGGGTCAAATGTTCAGCTATAACTGAACCTATTCTACTTACACGTGCAAATTGCCCACCTTGCCTTGTGAATGTTAGCTGCTACGTGTTGACTAATCTGTACTTCTGACCTTTGATATGTTCTACCTACATATCCACCACTGCACTGGCATCAAAAATGTTACATTACCGAACTGATATAATAGCAATTGTAATTATAAAATTAACCGCTTCCCTACAAAGAAACATCTGACATTCATTGACGGAGTAGCCAGAACTGCTTCCGGTTGAAATGTCTAAAATCTTTCTTTTAAAAACAATTTTTTTTTAGGAAAACAGGTTTCTCAAATCCAGTAGCTGTTATCGCTCTTTCCATTTTTATAGCGCTTTCCTTCCTAACCTTTTGTTTGATGTCAACGTCAGCACCTTGATTCTTCCATTATTTATGTTATGGTACCCTCCTACAAGGAATGAACTCTTCCTCTTGCTATAAACCTGCGTGAATTCTAAGAAGCAGTAACGAGAGCAGTCAACTGGAGTAGTTTAACAGAGCAGTTACGAGCAGTCAAGTACAGCAGTTAACGGAAGTAGTTAACGACAGCTACTAGTCAGGCAGCGTGATAATACTTTTGGACTTACTTATTTCTATATTACTTATTATTAACACTTTCTTTGGTTATCGTATTTCTTGTTATACTAATACATTGTTTTGAACCTACCTTCTTGTTTTCGTGTCTTTCTTCCTGGCCCTTAGGTCACAACAACTTTGCGGTGAAGTATCGCCACAACTCCACAGCAAATTGACTTCCTTTCGAGTAAAAGGACCTATCCATTATAAATGTTTCTGCTGTTGGTAGTTCTAAAGTGATGTGGTTTCTGCTATTTTGTACCGTTCTTTGTTTGTGATTATGTAGCGCCATTTAACAATGTTCAAATGTCGGTGATCATTGTCAAAACCCTCAGATTCTACTCGCTCAACCCGTTTTTACCATTGATCTTAGAGAACGTTTGTATACAGCTGAGAGTTTAGATATTTCTGAACGGGTTTGGCGCCATGCATAGCATCTATATAAAAAGTTTCGAGCTGACGAGGTTCTTTAAGAACACGACTCAATTTTGATTTTTTGGTTTCGTGGCAATTGGCGGTGTTGGGCGAAACTATCTCCGGATTAGTCTCAAATTAAGTCGAATACCAAAAACAATACGTAAATTGGCGAGAAGATAGCAGTACTGAGCGAGGGTAATTATGATTTAAGGACAATGCTTGGTCACAGATTACCAGCATGACACTGCACAAGTTCCACGTCTTGGTATACAAAACCTAGCAATATCTACCATATGCCCTTGATCTCAGAACTCAAACGTTTTCCAAAACCAAAATTGCACCAACAGAAGATTATGATATCCGTCTAATGGTCGTCTATTGACGTTATCCATTTCTGAAATCAAACCAGAGATTCACTGCCAAAGTTTACTAACTGTAATTGAACGAAATGACTATTTAGTTAATCAAAACGCGATCGTACTGGTTAATTGATTAGGTCTCATTCTCCCCCATGACAATACTCAGCAACATATTACCAGGTTGATATTGTAGCCGATTTGGGATACGAGACATTGCCATCTTCACTTGATCTCTCTCTCACTGACGATTGGGTTTTCAAGGATCGTGACAATTTTTAAGCCTAAATGCAGTCGTTGCAATGATGAATCTGAAACTCTAAATGTTTAGATGTCATGAGTTTTTTATTATAGTTTGAGAGCAAACGCATAAATAAATAAACTTGTACGTCGGTGGCAGAACTGTATAGATATTAGGGTACGTATTTTAACTGATTCAAACACTGATTTAATAATTTTAATCAGAAATTATTAAGTGTTTTCAATGCTGAGTCTGCGAAGCCCGAACTTTTTGTTCGACTAGATAGCTCAGAAGTAGAATCGCCGACTGATATAAATTCGGTCAAGTTTCAATCTTGGTTAGAAGCAATCGGATGTCAAACCGTACTGATGAGCTGTGATACAGCGAATCAAGTCTGTCTGCTGGATGTGCGTTGTGGTGCAGTGAATATCGGCTCGGAACAGGAAATCACTTACGTTCAAATACCTTTGGGTATCCGTCTCTTCCCTCCAGTTATGGATTAAATAACAGGACAGATTGGGTTATATAGCCTTGGATGTCAAAATACCTTTGGAAATCACTTACGTTCAAATACCTTTGTCAAATACCTTTGTCAAATACCTTTCAAATACCTTTGTCAAATACCTTTCAAATACCTTTGTCAAATACCTTTGGAAATCACTTACGTTCAAATACCTTTGGGTATCCGTCTCTTCCCTCCAGTTATGGATTAAATAACAGGACAGATTGGGTTCTATAGCCTTGGATGTCAACCAATATACCGCAGAAAGCAATGGCAATCTAATGCAGGATAATCTTCTGCCCAGTCAGTCATGTCGCTTTCGAGACATGATCGCCGAAGCGTGTATCACACATGGCACTTAAGTGACTGACTGAACAAAAGAAAAGATGTTAAGGGCTACATAGAGTAGGGAGATGTGGAAAGCCATGATCGCTGACGTCCTGAAGGGACACGGCACATCGAAGAAGAAGAAGATTTAAAACAAATCAATCTCTACCAATAAATAAAATTTCAAAAATTTGGTAACTTTTCACAAACCAGTGCTATTTCAATTTTGACAATGATTTTTAGGCAAGTATTTTATTGCACCTGTTAAATGCAAATAAAACTTGAATCCGAAAAAATATATTTTTTAAACTTGTGTTTTGAAGATTTTTTTTATATATATACCGAGGTCAGGTGAGTCAGAAATTGAAGTAGGATTGAGTTTGCACATGCGTATCTGTGCTAAAGAGAAATCAAAGGTCGAAATCTGATAGAAGTGGATCATTCATTGTGAAAATAAAAACATAAGCACAGACAGTTAGTTGATGCCTAGAAAAAGAGATAAAAGCTTTGACGAATACAAAAATTTGCGTTTTATGGTCAAAATAGCGAAGACTTGCAAAGAGAACTAGTTAGTTTTGCCTTGGCTATTTTCTATCGATCAAAATCTGATGTAGCTTTTATTCAAAAGCACAATTTTGACGGAGTCATGCCTGTGTATAATACAGAAAAATTATCGACGCAGGAACTGTCTTGATCTGGAACTCTCAATGTATAACGTTCGTATATTGACAACGAGGGAATGTCGAAGAATTAATATTTGTTGCTTAAAATAAATATTTAAATATTTGTTTATGTTTCTGAGATGAGGTATCTATATATTAATAACGTAGTACCTACGTGTGTCACGCTTTTCCCAAGAATTATATCTCAGGCATTTCCCTCTTTCATTTACCACTATTCAAATAAAATTCAATGGATCTTGATTCAGCAAATAATATTGTTTAGCTTGTACCAATATGGTTAATAAATTATTATTATTATGTCATTTTTCATCATATTTCGATTTCTGCTTTGGTCTCACTACCAACCAAGTCTGCGGGGAGACCTAAGGCAGGTAGTGGCGTGTTGTTATGGCTCCATTTCATGTTTTTCTATCTTCCCTATCATCCCTAGCATTACATAGATAAAGTTTTCCTTAGTGTGTGGGCTGTAATTAATAAGACAATTTTTTGTATATCTCTTAAGCTGGGGTTTCCAGGGATTCTTTCAATGTGTTGTTTTGTTCCATTTTTTATCATTCCAAGTGCACCTACTATCACTGGCACAACTCTTGTTTTCAATTTCCACATTTTTCCTATTTCAATTTCCAGGTCTTTATATTTTGACAGTTTTTCAAATTCCTTGGTTGCTATGTTACAATACGCTGGACAAGCCATATCAATTAATAGACAAGTTTTCTCCTTCTGGTTTTTAACAATAATGTCTGGCCTGTTTGCTACAATTTTTCTGTCTGTGTAGATGGTGTAATCCCATAGAATGGTTACATCTTCTATTTCTGTAACCGGTGCTTGGTGATGTTCATACCAGTGTTTGTTTACAGCTTTTCCATAATGTTTGCACATTGCCCAATGTAAATATTGCCCAACTCTATCGTGGCGATTTTTATATTCATTTGGGGCAAGCACAGAACAGCCTGAGATTAGGTGGTCTATTGTTTCTTGGTGTTTATCACAAAACCTGCATTTTGGATCCATATTATTATGCATAATATTTGCCTGGAAGTTTCTAGTGAAAAGACTTTGGTCTTGTGCTGCAAGAATAAAGCCTTCAGTTTCAGACTTTAATCCAGATACACGTAACCATCGATGAGTATTAACTTTGTCAACATTGGATTTATTGGCACGTTCTGGATATTGGCCATGCAGAGGTTTGTCTTGCCAGCGCTGTTTCATCTGTTCAAGAGCTTTATCTTTGGCTTTCATTTTCATATTTTTTGCCGCAATAGTTGGTTCTTGGCTTCTGTTTTGCTTTTCTACAGAATCTAATAACTGTAAATCTTGTTTGTATTTACTGCCTTCTTTTATTATTGAATATTTTTTCTTTCTTTCTTCATGTTGCCTTACTAATTGTATCATCCAATCCTTTGTTGTTTCTATGTATGTTAGTAAGCCAATAGTTGTTGTATTGTATGACAATTCCAGCTGAATAAGACCTCTTCCACCTTCTTTACGGGGTATGTATAGACGGTCTACATCAGCCTTTGGATGATGCATCTTATGCTTAGAAAGAAGCTTTCTTGTTTTAGCATCCATTCGCCTGATGTCGTTTAGAGTCCAGTTTAAGATGTTAAAGCTATATTGGACAACTGGGATTGCAAGGCTATTAATGGCCATAACTCTGTTCTGTGAATTTAATTCAGTTTTTAATATCATTCGTAGCCTTCTATAGTACTCTTTACGCACTATTTCTTTCATTTTTTTATGGTGAATGTTTTCGCTCTCATTTACACCTAGGTATTTATAAGCTTCTGGTTTCAATTCTTTTATTGTTACAGCAGGGTCTAAGCTAATTGAGGATGTTTCTTGTATTGATCCACGTAAAACTGTAGCTTTAGCACATTTATTCAAATTAAATTTCATTCCAATGTCTTCGCTGAAGCATTTTACAGTTTGCAGAAGACCTTCCAGCTCATTATCATTCTTAGCATATAACTTTAAGTCATCCATGTAAAATAGATGGCTTATTTTCTTTTGGCCTACTTTATAACCACATTCTGTCTTATTAAGTTGACTGGTTAGTGCTATTAATGATATGCAGAATGGTAAGGGAGATAAAGAATCACCTTGAAATATACCTCTTTTGATGTTTATTTCATCAGACTTATAGATTCCATTTATATGATTGAGGTGAAGGGTTGTTTTCCATATAGACATGCACTGTTTGATGAAATTGATGATGACGGGCGATATCTTGTATATATTTAAAGTTTTTAAAATCCAGGAATGTGGCACACTATCGAATGCCTTTCGATAATCTATCCAGGCAGTACTAAGATTTTTCTTTGTACTGTAGCAGTTTTCCAGGATCATTTTGTTAATTAGCAATTGGTCTTTACAACCATAACAGCCACGTTTGCACCCTTTTTGTTCAAGCGGTATCATGTCATTTCTTTCTAAGAATAAATATGTCTGTTTTGTTAAAATATATGTTAATAGTTTATATGTTGTCGGAAGACATGTAATTGGTCTGTAGTTTTTCGGGTTGTTTGTGTCACCATTCTTGGGTAGAAGAAATGTAATTCCTTTGGTCATCCATGCAGGAATTTTAGTGGGATCGTCAAAGCAAAAGGCCATTATACTAAATATGAAATTTATTTTGTAACAAGCTTTTTTCTCGTTAAAGCATTTGTTGTGTAAATCAAATAAAATTGCTTTAATTAAATTGTTTATTTTCTGTCAATATTTTTTTTTATCATTTCACCCCAAGCAAGACATTCCACTACCACTATTGCGCTTGGGGCTACATAGTGGGGGGGGGGGTAAATAGGAAGAGTGGTTAGATATAGGAAATGTCAGAAGAGGGGTGATAGATAGTTGGGTGGGTGGGAAGAGTGTTTGAAAGAATGGAAGTTAGTTTGTTAGGAGGTGTCTATTGACCTTATATTTAAACTCCTGGAGATTGTAGCCGTCGGGGAAGCAGTCATGTGGAAGAGATTTCCACAGTCGGAAAGTGCGAGAAAAGAAACTGTTGGAGTAGAAGTTGCGGTTCTGCATTTTATCGGTTTCACTGTAAAAGGGTGGGATCTAGTTGCTAATCTAGTATCTCGCGCAAATTCGAAACTAGGGGGCACCAGTGATCTAAGTTCATCGGAGCAGAAGCCGTGAAAGTATTTATAGAAGAGACACAGGGAAGCCACGTCGCGCCGGTGAGAGAGAGAGTGCAGGCGGTCTGCTAAGTCGGTATCGATCACTTTACAGACCCTCCGCTGTACCTTGTCTAGAAGCCCAAGGAGAATAGCAGGGGCACCCGACTAGATATGGCAACAGTATTCAATGCACGGGCGGATGGTAGATTTATAAATGTGCAGGATAGATTCAAACGGAAAAAAAACCCGGGCCCTGCACAGAGAACCGACTTTCATAGCAGAAGATTTAGCATTGGATTCGATATAGTCATTCCATTTGAGGTCCACTGAAAGTGTGAGACCAAGGAGGCGTAGTGTTTTACTCTCTGGGAGGCAAGATGTCTCATAAAAGATAAAACAGTTCTTGTCCTAATACTTTTGCACAGTACTGTATGTATTGATGTACCTACTATTGAGTATTTTACAGTAAAACATAAGAAAAAAAAAACAACCCAAACCTGTGAGCGTGAAAAGAAAGATATATATACTAGTAGGCCGTGCAAAATATTTATATCGATATGCCTTCTAAAATGACGACAGCATATATATTGATATACCGACTATGGAGTACCTTACATTAAGTCATAAGAAAAAATATATTGGGATATATGGTTTTTTAAGGAAGTGTAGATAGTTTTTATTTTACCACTCTTTATAAGTGGATGGAATTTCATATATCCCAATATAAGAATTACTTAAACTAAATGAAAAAGTGACCTGTCCAAAACTAAGCTACCCCACACCCTTTTCCTAACCCAAAGCGGCGGCATCTTTATGACTACAAACGGACGACTAGATCATACTAAACTTCCACCCAACATTTACTTACATCGTTTTCATTAACAGCGGCGCCACTCCAATTACACTTAGATAGCAGTAAAATAAACAAAAAATATCTTCTTCTTCTTCTTCTTCTATGTGTCCTGTCCCTTCAGGACGTAGGCGATCATGGCTCTCCACGTCTCCCTATTCCTTGTGGCTCTTAGTATGTTTGCTCCTGTTGCTTCTGGCAACCCCCGTTCCGTTATCCACCTGATCAGTCCCTGCAAATATGTTATCCGCTGCCTTCCTCTGTCTCTCCTTCCTTCTATCTGTCCAGTCAGTATCAGGTTCTCCGGGCTCTCCTTCCTCATTGCATGTCCCAGGAACTTCAGTTGTCTCTTCCTGATGCTCAGCATCAATTTCCTTTTTGTTGCCATTCTTTCTAACACTCGTCGTTACTTGTATGCTCAGTCCACGATATCCGTAGCATCCTTCTGTAGAACCACATTTCGGCCGCTTCCAGTTTTGTCCTCATTTTCGATGATATTGTCCAGCATTCACAGCCGTATTGAAGAACTGACATCACGTAGCAGTCTAGAACTCTTTTTTTTAAGGAAGGGTAGATATTTTTTCTTCGAAAATCTCAATAGAAACGAAGAAAAAAAATCTACCCTTCCTTAAAAAAAAACATAAATCCCAATATAAGAACTACCCAGACAAAATAAATAAAAAACCTGTCTGAAACTAAGCTACCTCTCCTAACCCAAAGCTATATCTCTAGGACTACAATACGGCCGACTAAATCAAAATAAACACCCACCCCACATTCACTCAAACATCATGTCACCATAAATAAACCGTTTTCACCATTTAATTTTCATTTCAATTTATCACCCGATGAGAAGCGCGCAAAGCAGTGATAATACGAATTTATATATATATATATATATATATATATATATATATATATATATATATATATTCTTCATTACTCGATGACATGATTATTGCAAAAATAAAATAATGAGGCAATGTACTGTTAAAGAGCAAACTCATGGCAAAAATATTTTTCGTCTTCATGTGCCGTGTCCTTTCAGGAGGTAGACGATCATGGACTTCCACTTGGCTCTGTCTCTTGTCGCTCTCAATATTTTTCCTCTTGGTATCTTTCTCAAACCACGCCCCACCATCAATTTGCTCAGGCCTATCAAGTATGTTTCGCGCTGCTTTCCTCTGTCTCTCTTTCCTTCTATCGGTCCTAGGAGTATTAAATTCGCCAGGCCCCTCTTCCACATTACATGTCCAAGGAACCTCATGTCTATTCCTGATAACTAGAGAATAAACTGAGCCGAAGCTGCCTCGCTATTTTCTTTTTAATGAACTAAACCCATGCTGCCTCGTTATTATCTCTTGATCCATGAGCGAACGTGAAAGGAGGTATATATATATATATATATATATATATATATATATATATATATATAATGATTTGTACCCACAGAAATTACTAATGGCTTTAAAAAGAACAGACGTCATATTATTTAAACCCGAGGAACCTTTCGGCCAACTCTTATCAAGGGTTCACGTTGGCTTTAATTTTAAAGGAATTATGGAAAATGGACAAGGCAAAATAAATTACTTACTTGCCAGATTAATCAGGTTGTAAGAGTATGGCATAGGGTGAATAATCAGAGAATTAGAAGATCTTTTCTCAAATCTTGTTTGTCATGTGGTGTTGTGTCTTCTTATATTCAGAAGCGGTTGGCCAGAATTAAAGCCACTAATACCTCAGTTGAACATTCTTTAGTTAAGAATGGTTTTGATAAATTGTTTGATCGCTCAAATGGGTGCTTACGTTCTTTTCGTTCAAATTTGGTCAAAATCAAAACAGAAATGAGCATCTTTGATTATTTCCGGTTCTCTCGCTTTTTAGTTAATTGCAGGTTTCGGTTGGAAGAATCTGAAAATGGGAGAAATAATAAGTACCTAGAATACTTAATCACCAGACGGTTTGGTTCTGTGTCAGGTGATCTACACCGACACATTTTCAATTATTCCAATATTAATCTCACAGCTTTCTGTTCTATCCCGTGGATTGGAATTTTGTATTCCTCCCTCTGCTGTTAATAAGGAACGGATTTTTTCTGAGTTTGAGTTGTTATACTCTCAAATCATCCATCATGTTCCTAAGTCCGTCGAGAAGTGTTCTGAGGTTAAAACTAGGTTGTTTGAGTTTGCCACTGAATACTCTGCGCTAGGTTGCGAGAAAGATTCTCTCGACTGGCGCAGTATTTATTTTCAAACGATTAGAGCTTTACGCTCGCGGGGTGACATTTATATCACCAAGCCAGACAAGGGTGCCGGTGTCGTGATTTTGAATAGATCGAATTATATTGCAAAGATGCATAATATATTAGATGATCCATCTAAATTTACAGTTATCGGTCCAGCCGATACTCACGATAACACCGGCAAAATAGAAGCCAAACTTCAACGATGGCTGTTGTCCAAGTATAAGGACAAATTAATTCCTAAGGACATCTATAGTAGAATCAGACCCGTGGGCTCGCAACACCCTAGAATGTATGGCCTTCCAAAAGTTCATAAAGACGGAGTCCCACTCAGACCTATTTTGTCTATGGTGGGCTCCGCACAACATGAGTTGGCTAAGCGGTTGGCTGAGATTCTCCAACCTGTGTCTCTTGCTCTGTCTGCGTACAATGTCATCGACTCCTTCAGATTTTCTAGTTTCATCTAGGGATAAATTTATGGTCTCCTTTGACATTGTCAGTTTGTACACAAAATGTTCCATTAAATGATACTATTAACATTTGTGTAGACATGTTATATAGAGGGTGTTTAGGTGCCGCGGCAATTCCCGAGGAGTTATTCCTGGAATGTATGCATATTGGCAACTGAGGGGGTCGAATTTAGCTTTGACGGGACAATGTTTGCGCAGACAGACGGTGTTGCTATGGGTAGTCCTTTGGGTCCTGTCCTTGCGAATATTTTTGAGGGATTTCATGAGCGTCTGCTATTTGAGAGGATAGCAGAACCTTTGCTATATCAACAATATGTTGATGATACCTTCTCTTTATTTGACAGCGCCATTGATGCTGAACATTTTTAGTTCAGTTAAATTCTTTACATCCTTCCCTTCAGTTTACCATGGAGATTGAAAGAGATGGATGTCTCCCATTTTTAGATGTCCTTGTTCAGCGCCGGGACGGTGATTTCGTGACTTTCACTGGTTTCTTTACTAATTGGAAGTCGTTTGTCCCTAAGTCTCGTAAACTGGGTCTGATAGAAACCTTGGTTCACCGTGCCTAGAATATTTGTTCTCCTGAATGTTTAGAAAGCGAATTAATTCGCTTGCAGGAGATTTTCGAAGGCAACGGGTACCCGGTTAATGTGGTGAAACGGGTAATTGATCGCAAGATCAAACGTTATAAAGAACCTAAGATTGAAGGATCTAGCCGCTGTCCCTTGTATCTGAAAATACCCTGGCTTGGTAGAAGATGTCAAATTGTAACCGACAGAGTTTCGGCATGTGTTTCGTCCTGTTATTTTACGGTGCAGTTACGTGTTGTTTTTCAGAATAGACCTGTGTTTCCTTCCTTCAGTAAAGATAGGTTGTCCTATTTTCGAAAAAGTTCAATTGTTTATAAATTTAAATGCTGTTGTGATGGGCATATATAGGACGTACCGATCTGAGGTTGGAGACGCGGATTTCACAACACGTTCCAGTGGCTCTCTCAGACCTATAAGAACAACACAATCTGTTCTGGATTCCGCTATTGGCCGACATCTTTTGGACAATCAAGTGTGTGTCTCGGCATATGAGGACAGCTGGTTGCACAGCGCTCGGTCTACACATCATCTTCGTATTTTGGAAGCAATTTGCTTAAAAATTCAACAGCCGAGCCTGTGCAGACAGAAAGAGCGGTTTTTACGCTCCTTACAATTGCTGGTGAGTCTGTGAGTGTAACTTTTTTTCACTTTTAAACACTCTTGTGGAATTATATGTGTACACCCCCCTTACATTTTATTTGTTTTTTTTTAATAAATTTATTTTTAAACGAGTTCCATCATCTCCCAGCATTGTAAGTAATTTGTTTTGCCTTGTCCTTTTCCTTAATTCTCTTAAAATTAAAGCCAAAGAGAACCCTTGATAAGAGTTGGCCGAAAGATATATATATATATATATATATATATATATATATATATATATATATATATTGTATGGGTAGGTCTTGAATGCTATCACAGTGAGTTTGGTAAAATGAAAGAAGGTAAAGAAGATGTTGTGCATTACATATTTATTATTCATTAATATTTCGAGCTCAAAATCTCTTCTTCAGAATGGCAGAAAAGCTTGATTTCACGTTCGTCCGCTCGTGGACCGTGCCTTTCAACGAATGGTCATCCTTCGCTACTACTGCTGTCGTTAATTGTAGTGTGTGTGTGTGTGTGTGTGTGTGTGTGTGTGTGCACGCGCGCATGTGTGTACCTGTAAGTGTGTTTAAGCATGTATGTGTGTGTTTATGGTTTATATATGTGTGCGTTGACCGATATATATATATATATATATATATATATATATATATATATAAAGGTCTGTATTATAATAGAGCGTATTCACTTTTATTACCCATTCTGGTGTTTCTTTATGCCCATATAGCTTTTTTTTTTTGTAAAAAGTTGATCTTAAGTCAGAAGCGTCTGGGTTTACCTTCTGTCTTCTTCCTGTGTTTGTGTCTATAACACATCACTCAATAAATCTCAGGCCCAACTAATAAAACAACTTTTATGCAAAGTTCGACTTTATTCATCAGTATAGTCTTTTTCTTGGGTGATACACTGATTCCAACGCTTCTCTAACAATTCGATGCCTTTTTGTAGAACGATTTGTCTTTGGCTTCAAAATACGCCTTAGTTTTCGATATCATTTCTTCCTTAGAGTCAAATCTTTGTTTTTTCTTCTTCTTTTTTTTTTTGTTGATTTATTCATTTTTTACGGTTTATCGCCCATTTGACGGTTATTTTAAGCCAGGAAATATTTTTTGAATTGTAAGAATATATTTTGGCAAATGAATTACAAGTCTTATTAATTTTTTTTTTTTTCGCTTAATCAGTAGATTGAATAATTGATTCGTTTTCTGCGGCTAATTAACACTTTGAATGTTATTTAAAGCCAGGAAATATTTTTTTTAGATTGTACGGATATAATTTTGGCGATATTAATGCTTTTAAAAGTCTTAGTAATTTCTTCTTTGAATTTTTTTTTCTGCTTAATCAGTAGATTGATTGATTGATTCGTTTTCTACGGCTTATCAACCCTTTGCAGGTTATTTAAAGCCAGAAAATATTTTTAGTCTGTGTGAGTGTTTTTTTTAGAAAAAATAATGATTTAATGATACAAGTCTTACTAATTAACCCATATCTGGAGGGAGAAGAGGTAGAGTCATACCTTTTCCAAGGGTATTTGTGGATGCAAATATAACGAACCTGATTGGAACGCGGCTCTCAGATTAACAAGTCCAAGCTATTATTTATTATACCACCCGAGCATCCAAGCTTACAATGCTTTATACTCCCAAGCTCTCACCCCCTCTAGGTACTGTCGGATAACAAGCAGAGGTTTCGCTTAAGAAATAATGCGTACATGATAACTACTCTTACGAGAAATTAAGGACATAAGTGTTTCTATTTCATACAATGCGTCGTGTCAATTCGATCATCGACCCAGGACTATCACCAATAACGATAGACAGTACAGGGAGGAATCGTACCCTGAGCTTTTATTAGGACTTCTGGGAAAAGTCTCAGTTGCATGTGATGCCCCTGTAAGTACCTAAATCCTCCTGATATCCTCTATGTTTACCAAATTCAGAACGGGCTGAAAGAGGAGTACTTTTTTTTTTTTTTTTTTTTTTTTTTTTTTAATCATTTCACCCCGAGCAAGGCAGAAACGCCACTGATGTGCAGGGGGTTACATAAATGTAGAAAGATTAATTAGAAAAGAGTGAGGAGTACAAGCTAGTTAGAAAGGAACAATAGAAAACTGAGAAAGCAGGTGCAATGACAGGTACATGGGCGGAGAGAAAGGGAAGGTTATACAGGGGAGGGGAGAGAGCTAGAGGCCAGTGGTTAGTAGGTGAGTATTAACTTTGCTTTTAAATTTCTGGAGGTCGTAGCCGTCAGGAAAGCAAGAATACGGGAGTGAGTTCCACAGGCGGGAAGTGCGAGAGAGGAAGCTGCTGGAGTAGAATTGTCGTCTGCGTTTGGCTAACCTGACTGTGAATGGGTGGGACCCAGTTGCCAGTCTGGTTGAACGGGTAAACACCTGTTGAGGAGGCATCAGTGACTTAAGCTCATCCGAGCAGAAGCCATGAAGGTATTTATAGAAGAGACAGAGGGAGGCCACATTTCGACGATGGGAAAGTGGCTGCAGACGAGTCGCCAGATCAGAACCTATCACATTACAGACTCTCCTTTGGAGCTTGTCGAGAACACTGAGGAGAACGGCAGGGGCACCTGACCATAAATGGCAGCAGTGCTTCTGAAGCAGTAGGGAGATAGTTAATATTTATTAAATCGGCCTTGTGTCAAACATAACAGAACCCTTGTCAGAATCTGTTTTGTACGCTTGTAAATCTACCATTCGTCCGTTCATTTAATAATCCTGTTATACATCAGCTGATACCTCTGTTATATATCTGAAGATTCTCGCCAGAATCCGTTTTGTACGTTTATAAATCTACCATTTTTCCATGCGTTTAATAACCATGTTATACATCGGCTGATACCTCAGTTATATATCTCAAGATTCTCGCCAGAATTTTTTTGGTACGTTTATAAATCAACCATTTGTCCGTCAGTTTAATAAGTCTGATATATATATATATATATTCAGATGTCCCAGGTATATATCTCCTGATATCCTCTATGGTATCAAGAGTTCGTAGTAGTAAATTGTTAGAATGAGTTTATGTGTACGGAGGCAGGAACGTATGTACGTATGAGCGTTTATAGTTGGGTAGAAGTGTCTTTGAAGTTATCGCTCAGGGTAAATGTTGAAAAGGAAGAAAGCAAGAGGTGAAAGAAAGATAGCGACAATAATAGCAATCGCTTGACGTTTGTCAAGGGACGTATTAATCACGCTCGTCATCTTAACTCTCTGACGACAACCGATTTTGCTCCGTCTTTTATTTAGTTTGTGGGGGCTCCAGAAGATCATTTGGGAATTCACTCCTGGATGTGATTCTAGCCTTTCCATTTTGGTTTAGATGTTTCCTAGTTTTCTATTGGCCGAAAACCTTTTGCATTGAGATATGACATTTCATGAGTTTTGTGCGTGCTTAGCAAAGCTTGTAAATTCGAGTAAATTCGTTTATTTCAAACAAAATCAACGAGTCAGTGCTTAGCATTTGATTTTTTAAATCCAGAACGTTTTGTTTTGTTCACTCAGTCAGTGAAATCTATACGTTTGGGTGATCATGTCTCGATCATGACTAACTGGGCAGAAGATTATTCCGCAGTAGATTGCCATTACAGTATATTGGTTGCCAGCCAAGGCTATAGAATCCAATCTGTCATGTTATTTAACCCATAACTGGAATAAAGAGATGGGCTAATACCTTTCCCAAGGGTATTTGCGCGTAAATGAATGCAAGGAATTCAACTGGAATTCGAACGCATCTCGATATCAACTGCACCACAACACTGTTATATATGGTCAGGAGCTGCCCAGCCTTCACATTCCAGTCTGGATATAATTCAAAGGCCTCTCCGCGTTCTTGCGCGAGACAAATTATTACCTACCCTTCCTCACATCCGAAATCTCAAGCCTCTTTTCCTGTTCTATAACCATTTTCATGGAAAGCGTGCAGACGAGTGTTATATATCGACAAACAACAAACACGCATATATATAAAAATATAAGGTTATATTTTTATTAATGACGATGAACCGTGTAGACTAGGGAACAGAGAATTGAGAGAGCGCGCTTCTAATGGGTTGACGGGAGTGTAGTCTTATCTGTTGTGTCTCTCTTCACCGGCCGATCTCTGTTGCTCCTCTACTGCTACTGGCGAATCCGTGTGCCGAGGTCTTTTTATAATCTTCCAGAACCGGGACTTTTTCTTCCGGTTTTGCCTCGCCCACGCACGCCCACGTAATTCTCAGAGACACCTGTTCTGTTTGCCTCTGTAGTTATTTCCGCTGCTGCCGGAAATAAGGTCAAAACGACATCCGTTCCTTTCAACGACCGGAAACACCCTCGCTTGCATCAGCCTTCCTCGGGTGGGGCCAGATTGTTATATTACACGAGCTACACTCCTTAGTTCCATCAGTTCTTACCTTTAAGGCTGAGACCCGCTTCGCCACGCACATTGTAGCGAACCATCCTCATTACTTTCATATTCCATTGGTGTATGTTTCACTCGAGTTGCTTCTTCCATCGAACCGCTGCATTGTAGATACTTCTCCTATTATTTGATCCGCTGACGTCTAGATTTAAACATTATCTTCTGCACATATCCGTATAAGCAATGCCTAATACTATTTTTATTGAGGAGCTTGGAACCAACTTTTAATTAACGTTGTTCCCAGATCCACCGTTTCATTATTCATTGATTAATGTTATTCCCAGGGCCACCGTTCACAATTCATTAATTAATGTTGTTCCCAGGGCCAATGTTCATTATTCATTAATTAAAGTTGTTCCCAGGGCCACCGTTTCATTATTCATTAATTACTGTTGTTCCCAGAGCCACCGTTCATTATTCATTAATTAATGTTTTTCCCAGGCCCACCGTTTTATTATTCATTAATTAATGTTGTTCCCAGGGCCACCGTTCATTATTCATTAATTAATGTGGTTCCCAGGGCCACCGTTCATTATTCATTAATTAATGTTGTTCCCAGGCGCAACGTTTTATTATTCATTAATTAATGTTTTTCCCAGGCTCACCGTTTTATTATTCATTAATTAATGTTGTTCCCAGGGCCACGGTTCATTATTCATGAATTAATGTTGTTACCAGGGCCACCGTTCATTATTCATTAATTAATGTTTTTCCCAGGGCCACCGTTCATTATTCATTAATTAATGTTGTTCCCATAACCACGGTTCATTATTCATTAATTAATGTTGTTCCCAGAGCTACGGTTCATTATTCATTAATTAATGTTCTTCCCTGGGCCACCGTTTTATTATTCATTAATTAATGTTGTTCCCAGGGCCACGGTTCATTATTCACTAATTAATGTTTTTTCCACCGTTTTATTATTCATTAATTAATGTTTTTCCCCGGCCCACCGTTTTATTATTCATTAATTAATGTTGTTCCCAGGGCCACCGTTCATTATTCATTAATTAATGTTGTTCCCAGTGCCACCGTTTTATTATTCATTAATTAATGTTGTTCCCAGGGCCACCGTTTTATTATTCATTAATTAATGTTGTTCCCAGACCCACCGTTTTATTATTCATTGATTAATGTTGTTCCCAGGCCCACCGTTTTATTATTCATTGATTAATGTTGATCCCAGGGCCACCGTTTCATTATTCATTAATTAATGTTGTTAAAAGGGCCACCGTTCATTATTCATTAATTAATACTGTTCCCAGGGCCACCGTTTCATTATTCATTAATTAATGCTGTTACCAGGGCCACCGTTCATTATTCATTAATTAATGTTGTTCCAAGGCCCACCGTTTTATTATTCATTAATTAATGTTGTTCCCAGGGCCACCGTTTCATTATTCATTAATTAATGTTGTTCCCAGGGCCACCGTTTCATTATTCATTGATTAATGTTGTTCCCAGGGCCACCGTTTCATTGTTCATTAATTAATGTTGTTCCCAGGGCCACCGTTCATTATTCATTAATTAATGTTGTTTCCAGGGCCACCGTTTTATTATTCATTAATTAATGTTGTTCCCAGGCCAACGTTCATTATTCATGAATTAATGTTGTTCCCAGAACCACCATTTTATTATTCATTAATTAATGTTGTTCCCAGAGCCCCCGTTCATTATTCATTAATTAATGTTGTTCCCAGGGCCACGGTTCATTATTCTTTAATTAATGTTGTTCCCAGGGCCACGGTTCATTATTCATTAATTAATGTTGTTCCCAGGGCCACCGTTTTATTATTCATTAATTAATGTTGTTCCCAGGGTCACCGTTTTATTATTCA
Source organism: Ascarosepion bandense (assembly GCA_037127315.1). Taxonomy (NCBI): domain Eukaryota; kingdom Metazoa; phylum Mollusca; class Cephalopoda; order Sepiida; family Sepiidae; genus Ascarosepion; species Ascarosepion bandense. Next base: position 410,351 of record JBBBDQ010001662.1, on the reverse strand, counting down.
TTAATTAATGTTGTTCCCAGGGCCACCGTTTCATTATTCATTAATTAATGTTGTTCCCAGGGCCACCGTTTCATTATTCATTAATTAATGTTGTTCCCAAGGCCACCGTTTCATTATTCATTAATTAATGTTATTTCCAGGACCACCGTTCATTATTCATTAATTAATGTTTTTCCCAGGGCCACCGTTCATTATTCATTAATTAATGTTGTTCCCAGGCCCACCGTTTTATTATTCATTAATTAATGTTCTTCCCAAAGCCAGCGTTTTATTATTCATTAATTAATGTTGTTACCAGGGTCACCGTTCATTATTCATTAATTAATGTTATTCCCAGGCCCACAGTTTTATTATTCATTAATTAATGTTTTTCCCAGGCCCACCGTTCATTATTCATTAATTAAGGTTGTTACCAGGGCCACCGTTCATTATTCATTAATTAATGTTGTTCCCAGGCCCACCGTTTTATTATTCATTAATTATATGTTTTTCCCAGGGCCACCGTTTCATTATTCATTAATTAATGTTGTTCCAGGCCCACCGTTTCATTATTCATTAATTAATGTTGTTCCCAGGGCCACCGTTCATTATTCATTAATTAATGTTGTTACCAGGGCCACCGTTCATTATTCATTAATTAATGTTGTTCCCAGGGCCACCGTTCACAATTCATTAATTAATGTTGTTCCCAGGGCCACCGTTTCATTATTCATTAATTAATGTTGTTCCCAGGCCCACCGTTTTATTATTCATTAATTAATGTTGTTCCCAGGCCCACCGTTTTATTATTCATTAATTAATGTTGTCCCCAGGGACACCGTTTCATTGTTCATTAATTAATGTTGTTCCCAGGGCCACCGTTTCACTGTTCATTAATTAATGTTGTTCCCAGGCCCACCGTTCATTATTCATTAATTAATGTTGTTCCCAGGCCCACGGTTCATTATTCATTAATTAATGTTTTTACCAGGGCCACCGTTCATTATTCATTAATGAATGTTGTTTCCAGGGCCAGTGTTTTATTATTCATTAATTAATGTTGTTCCCAGAGCCACCGTTCATTATTCATTAATTAATGTTGTTCCCAGGGCCACCGTTCATTATTCATTAATTAATGTTGTTCCCAGGGCCACCGTTTCATTATTCATTAATTAATGTTTTTCCCAGGCCCACCGTTTTATTATTCATTAATTAATGTTTTTCCCAGGGCCACCGTTTCATTATTCATTAATTAATGTTTTTCCCAGAGCCACCGTTCATTATTCATTAATTAATGTTGTTCCCAGGGCCACCGTTCATTATTCATTAATTAATGTTTTTCCCAGGCCCACCGTTTTATTATTCATTAATTAATGTTTTTCCCAGGCCCACCGTTTCATTATTCATTAATTAATGTTTTTCCCAGAGCCACCGTTCATTATTCATTAATTAATGTTGTTCCCAGGGCCACCGTTCATTATTCATTAATTAATGTTTTTCCCAGGCCCACCGTTTTATTATTCATTAATTAATGTTGTTCCCAGGGCCACCGTTCATTATTCATTAATTAATGTTGTTCCCAGGGCAACCGTTTCATTATTCATTAATTAATGTTGTTCCCAGAGCCACCGTTCATTATTCATTAATTAATGTTGTTCCCAGGGCCACGGTTCATTATTCATTAATTAATGTTTTTCCCAGGGCCAACGTTTCATTATTCATTAATTAATGTTGTTCCCAGGGCCACCCTTTCATTATTCATTAATTAATGTTGTTTCCAGGGCCACCGTTCATTATTCATTAATTAATGTTTTTCCCAGGGCCACCGTTTCATTATTCATTAATTAATGTTGTTTCCAGGGCCACCGTTCATTATTCATTAATTAATGTTGTTCCCAGGGCCACGGTTCATTATTCATTAATTAATGTTTTTCCCAGGGCCACCGTTCATTATTCATTAATTAATGTTGTTCCCAGGGCCACCGTTTCATTATTCATTAATTAATGCTTTTCCCAGGCCCACCGTTTTATTATTCATTAATTAATGTTTTTCCCAGGGCCACCGTTTCATTATTCATTAATTAATGTTGTTACCAGGGCCACCGTTCATTATTCATTAATTAATGTTTTTCCCAGGGCCAGCGTTTTATTATTCATTAATTAATGTTGTTCCCAGGGCCACCGTTTCATTATTCATTAATTAATGTTGTTTCCAGGGCCACCGTTCATTATTCATTAATTAATGTTGTTCCCAGGGCCACGGTTCATTATTCATTAATTAATGTTGTTCCCAGGGCCACCGTTCATTATTCATTAATTAATGTTGTTCCCAGGGCCACCGTTTCATTATTCATTAATTAATGTTTTTCCCAGGGCCACCGTTTCATTATTCATTAATTAATGTTGTTACCAGGGCCACCGTTCATTATTCATTAATTAATGTTTTTCCCAGGGTCAGCGTTTTATTATTCATTAATTAATGTTGTTCCCAGGGCCACCGTTTCATTATTCATTAATTAATGTTGTTCCCAGGGCCACCGTTTCATTATTCATTAATTAATGTTGTTCCCAGGGCCACCGTTCATTATTCATTAATTAATGTTGTTTCCAGGGCCAGCGTTTTATTATTCATTAATTAATGTTGTTACCAGGGCCACCGTTCATTATTCATTAATTAATGTTGTTCCCAGGGCCACCGTTCATTATTCATTAATTAATGTTGTTCCCATGGCAACCGTTTCATTATTCATTAATTAATGTTTTTCCCGAACCCACCGTTTTATTTTTCGTGTTAATGTTTTTCCCAGAGCCTACCGTTCATTATTCATTAATTAATGTTGTTCCAGACGCCGTTCATTATTCATTAATTAATGTTTTCCCCGGAGCCCACCGTTTATTATTCATTAATTAATGTTTTTCCCAGGCCCACCGTTTTATTATTCATTAATTAATGTTGTTCCCAGGGCCACCGTTTCATTATTCATTAATTAATGTTGTCCCCAGGGCCACCTTTCAATATTCATTAATTAATGTTTTTCCCAGTGCCATTTGGTATTACATTCATTAATGTTGTCCCCAGGTCCACCGTTTCATTATTCATTAATTAATGTTGTCCCCAGGGCCACCGTTTCATTATTCATTAATTAATGTTGTTCCCAGGGCCACCGTTTCATTATTCATTAATTAATGTTGTTCCCAGGGCCACCGTTTCATTATTCATTAATTAATGTTGTTCCCAGGGCCACCGTTTCATTATTCATTAAATAATGTTGTTCCCAGGGCCACCGTTTCATTATTCATTAATTAATGTTGTTCCCAGGGCCACCGTTTCATTATTCATTAATTAATGTTGTCCCCAGGGCCACCGTTTCATTATTCATTAATTAATGTTGTTCCCCAGGGCCACCGGGCTGGCTATTCATTAATTAATGTTGTTCCCAGGAGCCACCGTTTCGTATTCATTATTAATGTTGTTCCCAGGGCCACCGTTCATTATTCATTAATTAATGTTGTTTCCAGGGCCAGCGTTTTATTATTCATTAATTAATGTTGTTACCGGACACCGTTCATTATTACCATTAATTAATGTTGTTCCCAGGGCCACCGTTCATTATTCATTAATTAATGTTGTTCCCAGGGCAACCGTTTCATTATTCATTAATTAATGTTTCCCCAGTACCGTTTTGTACTGGTAATAATGTTTTTCCCAGGCGATTTCATTATTCATTAATTAATGTTGTTCCCAGGGCCACCGTTCATTATTCATTAATTAATGTTTTCCCAGGCCCACCGTTTTATTATTCATTAATTAATGTTGTTCCCCAGGGCCACCGTTTCATTATTCATTAATTAATGTTGTCCCCAGGCCACCTTTTCATTATTCATTAATTAATGTTTTCACAGTGCCACGTTTCATTATTCATTAATTAATGTTGTCCCCAGGGCCACCGTTTCATTATTCATTAATTAATGTTGTCCCCAGAACCACCTTTTCATTATTCATTAATTAATGTTGTTCCCAGGCTCTGTTCATTATTCATTAATTAATGTTGTCCCCAGGGCCACCGTTCATTATTCGACATTAATTAATGTTGACCACAGGGCCACCGTTTCATTATTCATTAATTAATGTTGTTCCCAGGGCAACCGTTTCATTATTCATTAATTAATGTTGTTCCCAGAGCCACACCGTTCATTATTCATTAATTAATGTTTTCAAGACACTGTTTCATTATTCGTGTTAATTATTATTCCCAGGGCATAGTTGTTATTCATTAATTAATGTTGTCCCCAGGGCCACCGTTTCATTATTCATTAATTAATGTTGTCTGGGGCCACCGTTTCATTATTCATTAATTAATGTTGTCCCCAGGGCCACCGTTTCATTATTCGTGCAGTAATGTTGTTGGAATACCGTTGTTATTATTAATTAATGTTGTCTGAACACCGTTTTCGTATTCATTAATTAATGTTGTCCCCAGGGCCACCGTTTCATTATTCATTAATTAATGTTTATACAGGGCACCGTTTCATTATTCATTAATTAATGTTATTTATTCCCAGGGCCACCGTTCATTATTCATTAATTAATGTTGTCCCCAGGACACCTTTTCATTATTCATTAATTAATGTTGTCCCCGGTGCTGTGTTTATTTATTCATTAATTAATGTTATTCCCAGGGCCACGCAATTCCTTCGTATTCATTAATTAATGTTGTCCCTGGGCCACCGTTTCATTATTCATTAATTAATGTTGTCCCAGGGCCACCGTTTCATTATTCATTAATTAATGTTATTCCCAGGGCCACCGTTCATTATTCATTAATTAATGTTGTACAGGGCCACCGTTTCATTATTCGTATTAATTAATGTTGTCCCCAGGGCCACCGTTTCATTATTATTAATTAATGTTATTGGGGCCACCGTTCATTATTCATTAATTAATGTTGTCCCCTGAGCCACCCTTTCATTATTCATTAATTCATGTTGTCCCCCAAGACTGCCGTTTTATTCATTAATTAATGTTACTTCCGGGGCCACCGTTCATTATTCATTAATTAATATTTGATACAGGGCCACCGTTTCATTATTCATTAATTAATGTTATTCCCGGACACGGGCCATTATTCATTAATTAATGTTGTCCCCAGAACACCCTTTCATTATTCATTAATTAATGTTGTCCCCAGGGCCACCCGTTTCATTATTCATTAATTAATGTTATTCCCAGGAGCCACCGTTCATTATTCATTAATTAATGTTGTCCCCGGAGCCGCCGTTTCATTATTCATTAATTAATGTTGTCCCAGGGCCACCGTTTTCATTATTCGGTAATTAATGTTATTCCCAGAATTTACCGCGTTCATTATTCATTAATTAATGTTGTCCCCAGGGCCACCCTTTCATTATTCATTAATTAATGTTGTCCCCAGGGCCACCGTTTCATTATTCATTAATTAATGTTATTCCCGGGCCACCGTTCATTATTCATTAATTAATGTTGTTCCCAAGTACGAACATTATTCATTAATTAATGTTATTCCCAGGGCCACCGTTCATTATTCATTAATTAATGTTGTCCCCAGGGCCACCGTTTCATTATTCATTAATTAATGTTGTCCCCAGGGCCACCGTTTCATTATTCATTAATTAATGTTATTCCCAGGGGCCACCGTTCATTATTCATTAATTAATGTTGTCCCCAGGGCCACCTTTCATTATTCATTAATTAATGTTGTCCCCAGGGCCACCGTTTCATTATTCATTAATTAATGTTATTCCCAGGGCCACCGTTCATTATTCATTAATTAATGTTGTTCCCAGGCCCACCGTTTCATTATTCATTAATTAATGTTATTCCCAGGGCCACCGTTCATTATTCATTAATTAATGTTGTCCCCAGGAGCCACCGTTTCATTATTCATTAATTAATGTTGTCCCCAGGGCCACCGTTTCATTATTCATTAATTAAATATTATTCCTGAGGCCTGATTCATTATTCATTAATTAATGTTGTCCCCAGGGCCACCGTTTTCATTATTCATTAATTAATGTCCAGGCCGATTTCATTATTCATTAATTAATGTTGTTTGAGACTACCGTTCATTATTCATTAATTAATGTTGTTCCCAGTGCCACGGTTCATTATTCATTAATTAATGTTTTTCCCAGGCCCACCGTTTTATTATTCATTAATTAATGTCATGCAGGGCCACCGTTTCATTATTCATTAATTAATATTGTTCCCAGTGCCACGGTTCATTATTCATTAATTAATGTTTTTCCCAGGCCACCGTTTTATTATTCATTAATTAATGTTGTCCCCGGGGCCACCGTTTCATTATTCATTAATTAATGTTATTCCCAGGGCCACCGTTCATTATTCATTAATTAATGTTGTTCCCGACCCACCGTTTCATTATTCATTAATTAATGTTATTCCCAGGCGCGTTGAAACATTCATTAATTAATGTTGTCCCCAGGGCCACCGTTTCATTATTCATTAATTAATGTTGTCCCCAGGGCCACCGTTTCATTATTCATTAATTAATGTTGTTTCCAGGGCCACCGTTCATTATTCATTAATTAATGTTGTTCCCAGTGCCACGGTTCATTATTCATTAATTAATGTTTTCCCAGGCCCACCGTTTTATTATTCATTAATTAATGTTGTCCCCAGGGCCACCGTTTTCATTATTCATTAATTAATGTTATTCCCAGGGCCACCGTTCATTATTCATTAATTAATGTTGTTCCCAAACCCACCGTTTCATTATTCATTAATTAATGTTATTCCAGGGCCACTAAATTCATTATTCATTAATTAATGTTGTCCCCAGGGCCACCGTTTCAGTATTCATTAATTAATGTTGTCCCCAGGGCCGCCGTTTCATTATTCATTAATTAATGTTATTCCCAGGGCCACCGTTCATTATTCATTAATTAATGTTGTCCCCAGGGCCACCGTTTCATTATTCATTAATTAATGTTGTCCCCAGGGCCACCGTTTCATTATTCATTAATTAATGTTATTTCCAGGGCCACCGTTCATTATTCATTAATTAATGTTGTCCCGGTGCCACGGTTCATTATTCATTAATTAATGTTGTTCCCAGGGTACCGTTTTCATTATTCATTAATTAATGTTGTTCCCAGTGCCACGGTTCATTATTCATTAATTAATGTTTTCCAGACGCAATTTCATTATTCACCAATTAATTAATGTTTTTCCCAGGCCCACCGTTTTATTATTCACCAATCGCCGTGTCCCTGTTGAGGATCCGGCTATTGGTGAATAATGAAACTTGCAAACAAACAAAAAACACTATAAATAACATTTTATCGTCGATGAGAAAGTGACTGTATGCGAGCAGCATAAGTGCGACTGATTTTCATTTTAGAGTAAAGTAAAGGGGAAATTTTTAGCATTTAGAAGCTTTGTAAAAATATACAATACCTATACCTTACGAACACCCCGTCCTCGTTGGTGGGGTTTTTGAATCAATAAAGATTATTCAGACATTGATAAATAATAAATAAGTGCCCAAAAAAGAAATAAAAAAGTTCTTTACTTGTTTGTTGCTAAGACGATCAGAATATTGAAGCTCAGGTACCCTGGAGACGGCAAAAAGTCGTCGATTGACGTCACCTCAAACACTTAGTACTATCGAGAGAAAAGACAAGATAGCTTCGTCTGATAAGAGCCTCGCGTCATAAAGATTCATGAGCGACCTTTAGAACTTATCAGGGTGGAAAGTGGTGGAGATACACACGCCTACACACACATACAGAAAAAAAACTGTATATACATACTGTTGGCGACTCCTATCAGAGTATGACTCTGCTAGTGTGGCTAGCTAATCCCTGTTGAAGACACAAGCTCAGACATATTTTGTATATTTTCAACACCCGCAGAGTCAATCTGTATTTTATACTGTCACTATCCACCGAGCAAACAATCGTTATAATTTTGAACTAAAGCTTATATCCGAATAAATATATATTTTTATATTTGTTATCTACTCTGACTAGGATGTGCGTTATGGTGTAGTGGATATCGGCTCGGAACGAGAAATCTGGGAGCCGAGTTCGAATTCCAGCTGAATTCATTGCATTCACTTACGCGCAAATACCCTTGGGAAAGGTATTAATCCGTCTCTTCCTTCCAGTTATGGGTTAAATAACAGGACAGATTGGGTTCTGTAGCCTTGGCTGGCAACCAGTCTACCGCAGAAAGCAATGGCAACCTACTGCGGGATAATCTCCTTCCCAGTCAGTCATGTCTCTTTCGAGACATGATCGCCCAAGCGTGTATCACGTTTGGCACTTAACTGACTGACTGAATATAATAGAAACATGATTAAGGCTTCTACTGGGCATAAAGTGGGTGATCGGTTTTCTATTGTCATGAAGTAATAAACTGATCCCCCACTAATTACTACTTATTAATATAATAATATAATTCACCAGTCTACTGCAGAAAGCAATGGCAACCTACTGCGGGATAATCTTCTGCCCAGTCAGATATGATCGCCCAAGCGTTTATCATGTATGGCACTTAACTGACTGATCTACTCTGACAGTTTATTTTCTCGCAGTTCCGTTTGTAGAATTCCCCTTCCATTTACATCTTTTTCTTATAGCTACAATCTGAAAAAATCTAAATGCAACGTCAATTTCCAACTATTTCCTTGATTCCCATTCATTTCTCATCCTTTCTTCGACATCCCCTGCATTTTTTCTCCCTATAAGCAAATGCAAGTGCGTTCAAATGATTTTTAAAATTTCTCTATACTTCTAATACTTACACTATTTACATTATTCGGAATATTATCCTCGTCTTTACTGTCATGTTTACGGTTCAGCCGTTGTACCCTGGACTTCTTAAGGTGCTAGGAATTTCAAACTGCACCCTTTATTACGATCACTGGAGTATACCATTCTCATTCCATATGCGATGGCTCTTCTGGTAGCCATGTAGTTATTTCCCTTTAACTTAAATCTTCTAAGTAATTTGTTCACCACTGTTGTATTCTTGAGGCCACATGGCTCAGTGGATATAAACTTTAAGTGACTTGATCCAAAGAGTTGTGAGTTCAATACCACGCTACAGCAGGTGAACAAATAAATTAAAAGAGCAAAGTTAAAGGGAGATAACTACATGACTACGAGGAGTAGCATCACACATGGAATGAGAATGATAAGCCCCAGTGATCGTAACAAAGGTTTCGGTTCGAAATTCCTAACACTTGAAGAAGACCGGTGTGTACATCGGCCGAAACGTCATAAACATGGCAGTAAAGATGAGGACAATAGTCCGAATAATGTAAAAAGTGATTTTAAAAATATATATCTGGAATTAATCAATTAGTCTGCAGCTAGAAATATTGCTTTACTGCGTTGGGCCTGACAATTCTCACCAGAATCCGTTTTGTTGGTTCATAAATCTACTATTCGTCCGTGCGTTTAGTGACCCTGTTATATATATATATATATATATATATATATATATATATATATATATATATTAATCATTTCACCCCGAGCAAGGCGGAAACGCCACTGATGTGCAGGGGGCTTGCATAAATGTAAAAAGATTAATTAGAAAAGAGTGAGGAGTACAAACTAGTTAGAAAGGAACAACAGAAAGCTGAGAAAGCAGGTGCGATGACAGATACATAGGTGGAGAGAAAGGGAAGGTTATACAGGGGAGGGGAGAGAGCTAGAGTCCAGTGGTTAGTAGATGAGTATTGACTTTGCATTTAAATTTCTGGAGGTTGTAGCCGTCAGGAAAGCAAGAATACGGGAGCGAGTTTGTCTTATGCAACTGTTATATATCTCAAGATTCTAAGTCTACCATTCGTCCGTGCGTTTAGTAACCCTGTGAAGTATTGTCAGATGTTCCTGTTATATATCTCAAGATTCTCGCCATAATCCAAAGAATGTTCTGCAATGTAGTCGTTCCTGATCTGGAATCTCGACTTTAATCACTTTCTCGTCGCTCTTAAGTGGTTTTTCTTTTGTCTTTTTAAATATTTTTAACAACTGTTCTAATGAGCGTTCTACCTCAACGGCATTGTCATTTTTATGTGGACTAGTTAAGATGTCATAAAGACTCTGAGGCATTGTTGTGGCTGCAGTAAGAATGGTAAAAATTTGTTACTTTGGTGCAAGGAATCTTGGAGGTTTTTTTTTAGGGCTAGCTAAGTTTAGAAAAAGAGATTGAAAACTAGCCATCACAATGCCCTTTTGCCTTGCGCCACATTTTTGTATTTTACACAAAATAGATATTGCTTTCATCGACATGAATTTAGGAGTGCTGTTCGATTGGCTGGCAGATCTCATAGTTTTCCTGTTGAAATTATTAATATTTGATGTAGGACAAAATATTAATAGAAATAAGCGTTTGCTATTTGCTAACTGTTACCGTAGCTTAAAGTTTTATGCCAACACAAAATAAAATCGTCTTTGATGGTGTTTGTTTTCATATTAACGTCCTTGTAACCTCTCTGAAGATGGCTCATGTGAGCCGAAAGCTTAGAACCAACTTTTAAAAAAATTATCCAAATTTTGGAGAATTTTTGTCTTTATTTTCACCTGAAATAAAAGCTAAAATATGATGCTTAGAACGGCTCATAATTAAACATAATAGACATTCATTATCTCTTATATTAACAGTATATGTTTAGAGAATATATATATATATATATATATATATATATATATATATATATATATATATATATATACTACCGGCCATAATTATAGAACCACCCCAATGGTTCTTTTGTTATTATTACTTTGCAAAATTTTACAAGGCAAAGAAGCAAAGATGAACTCGTCTGAATCACCCTTAATTTTCTTCATTGTTTCATTGATGAAACTGCAATGTAGGTAATTATTAAATATTTATAAATTCAGTTGATGCGCAATGATGAACTATTCTATTTTCATTTACAATTATTCACTTGGCAATAAATACTAAAAAATAGTATGAAATGCATCATTTTAATAAAAAGTTAGGGTGGCCGGTAATATATATATATATATATATATATATATATATATTACCGGCCATTTTGTTCGCAAAAAAAGGAAAGAGAATGGAGGAAGGAAGGGAAAAAGAAAAGAAAAGAAAAGAAAGAAAGAAAAAGAAAAGAAAAGAAAGAAAAAGAACAGTTTCCCTCTCTTCTTTCCTTTATCTCTCTTATCTCCCACCTTTTTTCCGTGTTGCTTAACCTTACATCAATTCAACACGGCCGTCTGTTAATTTTTAAGTTACAATTCTCTTTCCTTTTTTTGCGAACCCAGACGATGTCAATTTTTTCTTTTCTTGTTTATTTGATTTTGTTTTGTTTTATCTTTTTCTTTTTTTTTCTTTTTTATTTTCTTTTTTCATTTCTTTGCAATTCTATTTAAAAAGGAAAAGTAGACTGATTTTTCTCCAGTTTCTGAAAGGATTTTTCTGTTGCTGAGGTGATGTGTTATCCCCCGTGGGGATCTTCATATCGAAATGGTCATTCAACATCATTGAATTAATCCTTTTTTAATTTATATTTGCTCTGTAATATTTTATTACATGGAGCTCTCTTCCTGTATCTTTTTTTAATATTAAAATAAAATCTTTAATATTAATTAGAATCGGGTTTTTGGAATTTACCTTCCTGCTTTTTTCGCTTGGATTAAAGTATCTGAATTAAAATATATATATATATATATATATATATATATATATATAAGCTTAGTTTTATGGTATGCTATATTTATGGGTTAAAGTGCTCAATATGCGGATAAAGCGTATGTAAATATAAAATTCTAGGTAGACATAAGCCCAATCACACTAAAAATATCATGGAAAATAAGAAAAACAGCACCAGCCTACAACAATAAACTCCTAAACTGTAAACTCTGCCTGGAGGTGAAAATAGCTAAAAATTATTTTTCTAGACCAGCACAAATTACAAAATAGACGGTCAGATCTCATCTCAAAATGCAGACACGAAAACAAATTTTTACTACGTTGCTTAAAAATCGAAAACTGGAAACGAATAAGAATAAACAAAAATAAATAATAAACTAAAATAAATAAGCAAAATAAATTCATCCAAACCAATAAGTAAGTCAATAAACTAAGTAAATAATTAATAAGCTACGAATGAACACATAAACAAAATAAACGTAATAACTTGCAACAATAAAATGATCAATAACAGTTTTTTAAATAGACTAACAAAAATATTATAAATAGAACAAAAATGTATCCGAAACCACAATTATTTTTACTCAGTAGTCCCTAGAATAATTTGAAACACAATCGTCACAACTCACCAAAATAAAAGAAAATACTACCCATGATGGCCTGTATATTTAAACAATCGACGTTTTTCGAAATTCGAACCCTATATTTAATTCATAAGGGTATATTGTTTTAATTCTAAATACTATATCTTTGGGTATCTCAGTTTTAGTTAATTTCCTTAATAATTTAGCCCTCAAAGGTTTTGTTCTCTCTTCTTCTTCTTCTTCTTCTTCTTCTTCTTCTATGTGCCCTATCTCTTCAGGACGTAGGCGATCATGGCTTTCCACGTTTCCCTATCCCTGGTGGCTCTGAGCACGCCTTCTCCTGTTACACCGTGCCATCTTCGTTTTGTCATCCACCTGATTAGGTCCTTCAAATATGTTATCCGTTGCTTTCCCCTGTCTCTTTTTCCCTCTATCTGGCCTGTTAGTATCAGATTCTCCAAGCCCTCCTTCCTAATTGCGTGTCCCAGGAACTTCAGCTGTCTCTTCCTGATGTATTAATTTCCTTTTTGTTTCCATCATTTCTAAGACCTCATCATTGCTCACATGCTCGATCCATGATATTCGCAGCATCCTTCTGTCGAACCACATTTCAGTTGCTTCAAGTTTTTCCTTCATATTTGATGGTATTGTCCAGCCTTCACTGCCATATTGAAGAACGGACATTACGTAGCAATTAAGTACTCTCTTCCTAGTTTCTAGCGAAATTGTCCTGTTTCTTAATACTTTACTCAACTTCTGGAATGCTTCCTTCGCCATGCCAATTTGCCTTCGGATCTCTTTGTCGCACTTTCCGTCTTCTGTTATAACGCTTCCCAGGTATTTAAATTTTTGTACCTGCTTGATTCTGGTATCCCCGACCTGTATTTGGCATTTTGGGCTGCCCTTTTTACTATGCATTCAGTTTTCTTGAAGTTTATTTCTAGTCCTTTCTTGTTACTTGCTTCTGCTACTTTCTGTAAGAGGTCTTGTAGTTTCCTTTCTGTGTCTGCTATCAGCACTGTATCATCTGCGTATCTTAGGTTGTTTAAATTGTGGCCTCCGATTACGAATCCAGGCATAACTTCTCGGGTCCTCAAAATATTCTCGCTGTACAAGTTGAACAGATCCGGTGAAAAGACATATCCTTGTCTTTCGCCCCTTTCTATCTTTGTATATCTACTCAATTCATTACAAATCATGGATTAATTCTCACAACTCTTTAATAATGGTTTCAGTTTGAAATTCCAACAAATATTACCTGAAGAAGGTAGGAGTTTATATCGTCCGAAACGTCATGAAAGTGGCAACAGTTTAAATAAAGTAAATGTTTTTTTTTTATTGTTTCCGTATGTGTATCGTGGTGCAGTACATATCAGCTCGTAATGAGAAATCTGAGAGCCGAGTTCGAATTCCAGTTGAATTTGTTGCATTCACTTACGCGGAAATACGCTTAGAAAGTTATCAACCGGTCTCTTTTTCGTCAAGTTAAGGGTTAAATACCAGGGTTGGCAACCAGTCTACCGCAGAAACTAATGGCAACCTCCTGCGCGAAAATCTTCTGGCCGGTCAGTCATGTCTCTTTCGAGACATGATCTTCCAAGCGTGTATAAAGTATAAACTGAATCTAGTAAAAAGCAACACTTTTTATCACTTGCATGTTTTTTGCAATATTTTCATATTCACTGCGTGATCAGTACATTCTTATACATGTAAAATAAACGATACCCAAAAGATATGGATGTAATCTTTCTTTAAAATTGCATCCTACAAGACGAAGCAGATATATTTTAATTCCTTCCTAGCTGGCTTCTCAAACTACTCGGAAGATTACAATAACTTGTTTCAGAATATATATCTTTATATATATATATATATATATATATATATACGTGTGTGTGTTATGTGTGTATCTCGCTCTCTGTGTGTGTTTCTCTATCTGTGTGTCTATTTGTGTGTCTCTCTTACTCTGTGTGTGCATGTGTATGTCTCTCTATCACTGTGTGTGTGCATGTCTCTCTCTCTTTCATTCTGTGTATGTGAATTTGTGTGTTTATGTGTGTGTACCTCTCTTATTCTATGTGTGTGTGTGTGTGTGTGTGTGTACCTCTCTTATTCTATGTGTGTGTGTGTGTGTGTGTGTGTGTGTGTGTGTGTGTGTGTGTGTCTGGTTATAGTAATAATTACACGGGCACATTCTTCGAAGTTTGTATAGTTATTATCCCACAAAAAATGTTATATACATAGACACACCAATATAGTTTGCTGAGATATGAACATATACCGAAACGGACACACTCACACGCACATTAATGAATGTCTTATAAAACACCGTCAAATAAAAGCCGACCAACTCAAAGGAAACAAAAAAATATGGTTATGAAGTGTTCTTTTCAGCTTTGAAATTGCCTAATTACCAAAAATCGCGCTACTTGGAAAATAAAAAGAAACATGCTCCGACATTAAAACAAATCAGAGCTGCGACCGACAAAAAAAATACAATAAACATGGTGTCCATAATGGCGGATATGCTGACTTTTGGCTCGAGGCTGGACCTCTTATTTGTCGCTCTGAACTTTCAACACCTTCTGATTGATTGCTTCTTTTATTTTTCCTTTATTTTCTTTATAAAAGAATGAAGTAAAATTGCGTATTAATGGACCACTTGATCGAATTAAGTAAAATCAAGTCCGAAATCAAAGTGAAGTCCGCAATCAATCAATTTGAAAGGATAAAAAGATGAAAGAAAACGGAAACATGGCGGAGAAAGAGATGAAAGAAAGGAAGGAAAAAAAAGAAAAGATTGTAATATTTGATTGAAACCTCAACTGAAAATAGGGACAACGAGAAGAATGAAGTTTTAATATCAACACATTGAACTTTTTGCTTCCTTTTTGATTAATGTTTTTGTTAGTGACATATGGTAAATTACATGTAATTGATATTAAACAATATTTATCGGGAATGGAGAAGCAAGTGCAAAATTGGCGGTTATATTAGTATCCTGATTACATTTATTAAATAATAGTAGAATTGAGCTTTAATATTACTGTAACGTGTGTAGAAAAATTTATGAATCTTACTAGAGAATTCTCACAAGTAGTATTATTTCGCCTCTAGAACGACTCTGTCCTAAAGAAAAGGGTGACCCTACCAGGTTTCCCTATCGGTGTGCACAATCTTAACAGCATAAGAAAACCAAACTAGTAACCTGCCATCCCCATCAAGTGGACACTGAATTTTCACCTATCACGATGAACAAGAATTATCTCAGGGAGGCCCTGTGCCTTGCGCGCCTACTGAAACTTGAACTTAACCCACACCTGAAGTGGACCTCGTACTTACGATACATCACGGAAGATGTTGGGAAAATGGTCGGCTCCCTGTCAATCAGTTAAGTGCTATATGTAATACATGCTTGGGCGATCATGTCTCAAAGGAGACATGACTGACTGGACAGAAGATTTTCCTGCAGTAAATTGTCATTCATTTCTGCGGTAGACTGGTTGCAAACCGAGTCTAAGGAACTTAATCTGCTCTGTTATTTAACCCATAGCTGGAGGTATAAAAGACGGATTGATACCTTTCTCAGGGGTATTTGCGCGTAAGTGAATGCAACGAATTCAACTAGAATTCGAACTTTGCTCTCCGATTTCTCTTTCCGAGCCGATATCCACTGCACCCCAATGCGCATCTTGTAGCGCTCCAGTAAGTATCTGACTTCATTTTCTAATCTCGACAGAGTTCAAATGCGTCTACGCGTCCTTGTGGGTGATGAATTATTTTCCAGTCTACAACCTCTTTCGAACAGACAAATCTTTGCAAGCGTCTCGCTGCTCTATCATTATCTCCAGGGAAAAGGTTTACATGAACCAAATTCATTCGTTTCGTCAATTCTTACTTTCACCGCTAAGATTCGCCGTGTCACGAACATTCCTTTTGTTTTCCATTGGTGAGGTGTAAGTCCTACTCGAGCAGCTTCTTCCCACAAACCGTTGCATTGTGGGACTGAATCCCAAAAGGGTGCGTTTCTGATCACGACAATCTTAACCATATCAAGTCCAAGGTCAACCGTTATCTTCCGTGCATATTATTATAAATTGTTCCTCTTACTTTGTAACCCTATATCTCTAGGTTGAGGAAACAGACTCTTGAGAGGATGCTTCCCAATCATTGCAATCTTAGCTCTAGAACACTAACCATGCCTATATAGTACCCAGCGGAATTTTTTCTATTTTTAATTACCATTTCCAGTACCTGATTTTCTTAGCTGGAAACGAAAAGAAAATTAATATTGAGCATCAGGAAAAGACAACTAATGTTCCTGGGACACGCAATGAGGAAGGAGCGCTTGGAGAACCTGATACTAACAGGCCAGATAGAGGAAAAAAGAAACAGAGGAAAGCAGCAGATAACATATTTGAAAGGCCTGAGCAGGTGGATGACAGAACGGGGGTTGCGTGTTGTTACAGGAGAAAGTGTGCTAAAAGACGTGGAAGGCCATGATCACTTACGTCCTGAAAGAAAGAAGAAGATTTTCTTACCTAAATAATATGTTTTTTCCGCTCCTATTAATTTTAACTCGAAGTACGTAGTTTGAACTGCCGGCATGTAAAATATTTCAAATAAAGATTTATATTTAACTAGCAGTATAACCCGTCGTTGCTCGGGTGTAATGAAAGCTTTAAAACTAATCCATGGTCCTGGAGCTCAGACTCAGCCTAAAGAATATTTGTGTGAAGTTTGGTGAAAATTGGATAAAAATTGTGGATTTGTATAAAGGACATACAGACAGATAAACAGACACAAACATCTTGCCTTTCATATATATATATATATATATATATATATATATATATATGAAAGGCAAGATGAAAGGCAAGTCTTGTTTCCGATGAAGAACCGAGGTCGGTTTGAAATATAAAACTATATTAAAAATAAACAAATACTGTTTAAAAAAGTACATTTTTTTAAAAATCAAAAAATTTTTTATTAATACTCTTTCCTATATATATATATATATATATATATAGTCATCCGCAGACAGATCTGTTTCGCTGTATCACATCTCATCAGTACGGTTAGACTCCGATTGCTTTTTAACCCAGGATTGAAACATCGATTTTCTGCACTATTGTAAGAACTGCAACATTGAAACTTTTGAATATCGTTTCTTATGTCTTTGTCTATGACTGTATCCAATTTGATTAAAATCGGACCACTCCTTCTATAACCCGATTTTTTCGATTATCGATTTTCGATATTTGTCGGGGGTACCTCGACACAAAACCTAGCTAAGAACACTCGCAGACGCTTATAGTACACCTGTGTAAATTTTTAAGAAAATCAGTTCAGCAGTTTCAGAGTATATAGGTAACAGACACACACACACACACATACACACACACACACACACACACACACACACACATACACACATACAAAGTTCCATTTATAAATAAGTTTATATATTTTTTTATATTTTCACAATCGGGTATGATTACCCATGGTTAGTAATGGTGTAACTTTAATTGATGGTTAGTGTTCTAGGGCCAACCTTTATCTTTCCCACGTTTTCATAAACCGTGTCTTTCTAGAGATAGAACAAACATACTCCCGAGAGGATATTTCCCCGATCACTATAATCTTTACCACTTCATGTTGAGAGACAACTGTTATCTTCCCCACATCTCCCCATAAACTATGCCTCTTACTCTGCAACTCTGTTCGATTAGTTCTTAAGCTTTGTACAAGTTGAACAGGATTTATAAAAAAAAAGTTAGGTGGATGACACCATGTTAAAGGCCAATTCATAAAGAAAACTACTAAATTTAATCGACAGGATGATGAAAGAGATAGAAAATAAACAACAAATCAGGAAGACAGTAAGCATGGTCATCAACCAAAAAAAATAAACTCAGATGCCAGCTTTGAATTAAAAATGTCAACATCAAGTAGGGACAGAAGTTGAAATATCTGAGAAGCATTTAATAGAGAATGGAAAATGAGACACCGTGATCCAAACACGTTATGGACTAAAAGAAAATATTTTTCAAACATGAGTAAGGTTCTGAGATACAGAAAAAATTCTTAGAAATAAAGAAAAATAATCTGTTTACATCCATCCTAAAGACGAGCCATCCTATGGATGAAGAAAAATAGGCTTGTGATATTGTTGGGACGCCCGCGCCTATTCGGATATAATGGACTATTCCATTACTATGTAAAGTAATGGTGTCATCTACGTAAGGTAGCTCTCTTTTGTGTACCTAGTTAAAGTGAATGAGTGTGTTCCTAGCCTGTACCCGGCTTCCTCTTTAGTTATGATCCAATTCGAGATTCCCAACCTCCCCAGTTTGTTTTGGTCTTCTTTTATCTCGTCTGGTTCAGCCTTTTGTTGTCCCATTCCATTAATTTTTTACCCTCCTCCCCACTCCCTTAGCGAGTGTGCTTCTTGATTTCGCCGTTTGGCGGAATACAGCGGCCACTCTTTTTTCTGGGATGGACGGTTCTTACTAACATTGATTATTATTTTAGTTAAAAATTTGTATTTTCAGTTTATTTTTGGGTTCATCCCCCTCCCATCATTTCATTTTTCATTAAATATTTTATATTATATTGTACAGATCATTGTATTGTACATAAATACATTTTTATTGTCATGGGTTATTCTCCCTATTTTTTACGTGCCCCTTGTTAGTTTGTGGCATTGTGGTGTATGAAGGATTGGGAGTAGATGGATAGCTTCTTTTGGTGACTGAGCAAATTGTAACGAATGAATGGGTCGTGATAGTGTTTAGCTAGGTATAGGATAGTTAAGCGAGAACCAACCTCTCCCCCTCCCCTTTTAGGCCTTGTGCCACAATTTTGTATTTATTGCAAAATAAATAGTGTGTGCCGAGCAGCCGATCGACAAGTCAGTCGTAGACTTCCGGTGACGACCCGGAAGTACCCATTGCTCATACTACGTCTTACGACGGTTGAGACGATTAACCTTTATTCTTGTATTGGATACTAATAACCTTTGTAAATACCATTTTCTCGGAA
Organism: Ascarosepion bandense; assembly: GCA_037127315.1. Taxonomy (NCBI): domain Eukaryota; kingdom Metazoa; phylum Mollusca; class Cephalopoda; order Sepiida; family Sepiidae; genus Ascarosepion; species Ascarosepion bandense. The sequence goes on along the minus strand of JBBBDQ010001662.1, from coordinate 391,046 downwards.
TACAACAAATTAACCTATTCCTGTTGTTGAGTTTTTTATTCTTACTCACGACATAACAGATATCAATCCGAAGGATGAAGAAAAATAGGCTGGCGATATCCATCCTAAGGATGATGAAAATAAAGCTGGCGATATCTATCCTAAGAATAAAGAAAAATAGGCTGTATATATCTATCCTACAGATGAAGAAAAACTGGTTTGTAATATCCATCCTAAGGATGAAGAAAAATAGTCTGGTGATATCAATACGAAGAATGAAGAAAATACTGGTGGTATCTATCCTAAGGAGGAATAAAAATAGGCTGGCAATATTCATCCCAAAGACGAGGAAAAATAGGCTAGTGATACCCATCATATAGGTGAAGAAAAAATGGCTGGTGATATCCATCCTATGGATGAGAAAAAATAAGCTGGTGATATTTATCCTAACGATAAAGAAAAATATGCTGGTGATATCCATCCTAGATTTGAAAAAAATAGGCTAGTGATAGTCATCCTAAGTATGAAGAAAGTACGCTGATGATATCCAACCTAAGGATAAGAAAAAATAACCTGGTAATATACATCCCAAGTACGAAGAAAAATAGGCTGGTGATATCCATCCATTGTGGTGCAGTGGATATCGGCGCGGAACGAAAAACCGGGGAGCCGAGTTCGAATTCCAGTTGAATCCATTGTATTCACTTACGCGCAAATACCCTTGGGAAAGGTATTAATACGTCTCTTCCTTCCAGTAATGGGTTAAATAGCAGGACAGATTGGGTTCTATAGCCTTGGTCGGCAACCACTCTACCGCCGAAAGCAATGGCAACCTACTGCGGGATAATCTTCTATCCAATCAGTTATGTCTCTTTCGAGACATGATCGCCAAAGCGTGTATCACGTATGGCACTTGACTGACTGACAGAATATAATAGTTGAGATCATGATTAAGGCTTCTACTGGTCATAAAGTGGGGGATCGGTTTTCTATTGTTATGAAGTAATAAACTGATCCCCAACTAATTACTACTTAATAATATAATACATTTCTTCCCTTTCAAGCCATTAGTCAAATAACAGGACAGATTGGGTTCTATAGCTTTGGTCGGCAACCAATCTACCGTAGAAAGCAATAGTAACCTACAGCGGGATAATCTTCTGCCCAGTCAGTCATGTCTCTTTCGAGACATGATCGCCTAAGTGTGTATCACGTATGGCACTTAACTGACTTACTAAGGACGGGGGAAAATAAGCTGTTAATATCCATCCTAAGGATGAAGAAAATAGGCTGGGGATATCTATCCTAAGGACGAGGAAAAATACGATGGTAATATACATCATAAGTATGAGAAAAGATTTCTGAATCAAATTGAAATCAAAGGGCGTAATAGGGTTAAAAGTATAAAACGCCTAATAGAAGTAACTGAAAATAGTTCTATGTGAATATGGAAAAAAAAAAGAAATATTCTGTGGAGTGTTTAAGTGAACATGACGACATGTCATGCCCATCGTGAATACGTAATGAGGTTTATATTGTATACTCAGAATGCGAGATCTGCCGCTTTTTTCGTAAATCTAATTTCGCCGATCGGCATTTAAACTAGTATATCTACAACACACTAGTATATCGTTATAATAGGGCCTCGCATCAGTTAGGGGGTGCCGGCGTGCAAGTACAACCGTTGAGAGGAAGGCCCCGAAACGGTGCACATTCTCTCCTGATGTCCCCAAATTAATCTAAATATAAATTCGAGAGGAAGACATTAAAAAAAAATTCAATGAAATCATATACCGTAGAGAGGTTCGGTGGAAACGTCATTAGCATGAGGAGCATTACACATTCAGCTCAAATCAGGTGGGTTTCAATTACTTTCCAGTAATTTCCTTCTTCAGAAAATGGCCTTTACAATATTTAAACTACAACATTTAATTTAGATGACAATTTTTAAAAGTATATTTTTATAAGGATGAAGAAAATAGGCTCGTGATATCCATCCTAATGATGAGGAAAAATAGGCAGGATTCATCCACCCTAAAAACGATGAAAAACACGCTGGTGATATCCAACATAAGGACAAGGAAGAAGCTGAAAACAACTGGTATGTGATTCTATAGAAGGAAACTGAAAATTACATGGACGGGATGAGTAAGCAATAAGGGAACATCAAAGAACACTTCTATTCAGAATGTGAAAAAGACAACAAAAATTCATTCGTCACGTAATGAGAAATTAAGGCTTAGTAAACGTAATCCTCACGGGGCAGGAAGAGGGCAAAAGAGGTGAGGGAAGGCAGTGAGTCACTTGTGTGAATTAATGTCGATATGGCGGACGGGAGGATTTACTGCAGAATGCCCGGAAGCCACTGGAGGTATAGGGTTACAATTTTAATTGATTGATATTGGAGAGATCGGCTAAGCACCCGGTTCCACAAATCATCACATATCGTAGGAAGGAGTTGTTCGACGAGAACGTACCTCTTCCCAGTAGAATAGAAAGAGAATTTATATGGTTTGTCCAGATGTCTATAAGATGGCGGGTATTTGGCATGGAGTTTAGAAACAAAGAAAATATACTCGATTGCTACGTGAAATACATTTTCTTACGAGGGTCATTCAATAAATAAGGTGAATATTCGGTATAAGGACTTCTAGGAGAGTTTTCAATAAATAAGGTGAATTTTTCGGTCTAAGGACATCTACGAGGGTCATTCAATAAATAAGGTGAATTTTTCGGTATAAGGACATCTACGAGGGTCATTCAATAACTAAGGTGAATTTTTCGGTATAAGGACATCTACGAGGGTCATTCAATAAATAAGGTGAATTTTTCGGTATAAGGACATCTACGAGGGTCATTCAATAAATAAGGTGAATTTTTCGGTATAAGGACATCTACGAGGGTCATTCAATAAATAAGGTGAATTTTTCGGTATAAGGACTTCCACGAGGGTCATTCAATAAATAAGGTGAATTTTTCGGTATAAGGACTTCTACGAGGGTCATTCAATAAATAAGGTGAATTTATCGGTATAAGGACATCTACGAGGGTCATTCAATAAATAAGGTGAATTTTTCGGTATAAGGACTTCCACGAGGGTCATTCAATAAATAAGGTGAATTTTTCGGTATAAGGACTTCTACGAGGGTCATTCAATAAATAAGGTGAATTTATCGGTATAAGGACTTCTACGAGGGTCATTCAATAAATAAGGTGAATTTTTCGGTATAGGGACTTCTACGAGGGTCATTCAATAAATAAGGTGAATTTTTCGGTATAGGGACTTCTACGAGGGTCATTCAATAAATAAGGTGAATTTTTTGGTATAAGGACTTCTACGAGGGTCATTCAATAAATAAGGTGAATTTTTCGGTATAAGGACTTCTACGAGGGTCATTCAATAAATAAGGTGAATTTTTCGGGGTATAAGCACTTCTAATACAGATAGAAGCTTACTTTTTTTCATATTTTTCAGCCTAGTCTCCCAGTTGTGTCACACACTTTTCCCATCTGTGCACAAGCTTCCGTACTCCCTCGGCGTAAAAATCTTTGGACTAATGTCTCAGCCAATCGCTCACAGCACTTTTGACTTCATCGTCACTTTCAAACTTCGTGCCTCTCGTGAACGCTTTCAAGTACCAAACAGGTGAAAGTCTGAAGGAGCAAGGTCTGGGCTGTAACCGGGATAAGGGAGCAGTTCCCAGCCCAGCTCGATGATGGTCTGCCTCGTTTGGGCTGCTGTGTGAGGCCTTCGAGTAGGCAAGGTCATCATGGACAATTTTGTGTGCTGTCCCAACAGATAGGCGCAAAATCTTTGCAATGTCATCCACTGTCACCCTTCTGTCAGACTGAATGAGGTCATTGACTGATTTGATCACCTCAGGAGACCTCACTTCTGTAGGCTTTCCAGGCCTGTCTTCATCCTCAACACTGCTCCGTCTTTCTTTAAACAATTTAGACCACTTGTAGACAGTTTTTGGCTGAAACGTGTGGCACCATACACTATTGACATTCTTCTATGAATTTCAACTTGTTTGCACCCTTCAGCAACCAAAAACTTAATAACTGACCTCTGTTCAATCCTGGAGCATGCTTGTTGGACGGCCATCTTTGTTAATCTCCAAAACTCTCAAAGTTTTTTTTCAATCTACAAAAAAATTAAATTCCTTTGAAAAAGAAATAAAGGGAAAACATTTAAAAAAAAAGTAAGCCTCTATCTGTATTAGAAGCACTTATAACGAAAAATTCACCTTATTTATTGAATGAATCTCCTACATGGAAGTAAATGTTGGACACTCTGAGGAAAATAACTAGAGGCAGCAAAAAATACTGTTCTACAGAAAGATACTGGGAATTTCATGAAGGGATCGAGTAAACAAAATGAAAGTCTTAAAGAAAAAAACACTTATAGCCAGAAACATGAAAAGACAACTAAAATTCCTTATTATTATTAATTAATTTAAATATAAATTCGAGTAGAAGACATTCAAAAAAATTCAATGAAGTCATATGCTGTAGAGAAGCTCAGTGGAAATGTCATTGGCTTGAGGAGCATTACACATTCAGTTCACTTCAGGTGAGTTTCAATTACTTTCCAGTAATTTCCTTCTTCAGAAAATGGCGTTTGCAATATTTAAACTACAACATTTAATTTAGATTTTTAAAAGTATATTTTTATAAATATTTCATCTGCGATATTTATTTTTAAATCAATTCCTCGTGTTTCGATAAGAAGAATTTATATTTTCCTTGTAAAAATTCAGCCGATTCTCAGAAAACTTACAGAGTTTGTATTAATAAACATTGCTGTCGTCTGATATTTTATATTATTACAAATTAATCGAACGCATCTGAAAATAATTTATGGAATTACGAGTTGGGATCAAATATGGGTCAGAATACGACAATGATAAGATAAAGAACAAATAAAAAACATTTTTTCTTTTTCTTTTATGCGCCATGTTCGTCCAGGACGTAGGCGATAATGGCTTTCCACATCTCCCTATCAATGGCCTTTAACAGGATTTCTCCTGTTGCACTATGCAACCCTCGTTCTGTCATCCACCTGATCAAGTCCTTCAGATATGTTATCCGCTGCTTTCCCTTGTCTCTTTTTTCCTATATCTGGCCTGTTAGTATCAGATTCTCTAAGCTCTCTTTCCTCATTGCATGTTCCAGGAACTTTAGATGGCTCTTCTTGATGCTCAGTATTAATTTCCTTTTCGTTTCCATTCTTTCCAACACCTCATCATTGCACACGTGCTCGGTCCATGATATCCGCAACATCCTTCTGTAGAACCACATTTCGGCTGCTTCAAGTTTTTCCTTCCTCAATCTAAAATATTTCACTTCTATTAAAGCTTCATCAGAACCTGAGATATATATATATATATATATATATATATATATATATATATATATATATATTATTAAATTACTTTAATCCGAATTGGAAAAGTAGGAAGGTAAATCCCAAGAACCTGATCCTAATTAATATAAAACATTTTAATATTAAACTATTAAAAGATGATACAGGAGGAGAGCTCAATGTAATTAAAATTACAGAGCCAATATAAATTAAAATAAATTTTCAAAATTTATTTTAATTCATATATATATATATATATATATATATATATATATATATAGTATTTTTTATAATCATTTCACCTCAAGCAAGGCAGGATCGCCACTGGTGCTTAGGGGGTTACAATAGGACAAAAAAAAACTAGGTACAGGGGATGTCGAAGAAAGGATAATGGAAGGATGGGAATGAAGGAGATAGATGATGGCAACTGATGTTGCATCTCAACTTTTAGAGACTGTAGCTATCAGAGAAGCAAATAAACGGGAAATGCAAGAAAAAATATTATTAAAGTAGAAGAGGAGGTTTCAATTAAATATTTCGACGGTAAAAGGTTGGAATCTTGATTCAAATTTATTAGTACGCGTAAATGCATGTGGTCGGGAAACCAAGAAAAAAAGAAAGCTATGAAAATAATTGTAGAAAAAACAGTGACAAGCCGCGTCATGTCGGTGAGAAAGTGACTGCCTAGTCAGGATGGATTATATTACAGATTTTCCTTTGGATTTTGTCAAGAACCTCAAGATGAACAGCATGAGCCTCTGACCAGATATGACAACAGTATTCAATGCACGGACAAATAGTAGATTTATTTATTTATTTTAATTATGTCGCCTCTAGCAAGGCAGTTTTACTGCCACTGGTGTGCAGGGGTTAGATAGGAGAAAGAGGGACAGGATATAAGGGGTATCAGGAAATAGGTAAGAGAAGGATGAGAATACTGGTGTGATGAGAGCGGAGTGGACGGAGAAAAGAGTATGAGAGAAAGGACGTGAGTCAGTGAGATAGAAGATAACTATTGACCTTACATTTTGATGTAATGAATATGCATACACCTTGGTCACCCCTCACAGTAATGTGATTGGTTGGTGTCAGCCATAAATACAGACGAAGGCGAGGAGGCATAGAGGTCTACCGCTATGGGTCTACATCCAGACATTTATACGACTAGAGATCTACAGGTCTTCGACCAGAGAACTACGGCTATTGGTCTGCTACTATTGGTCTACGTCTATTGACTACGCCTACGTCTCAGGATACTGCATTCGATGCATACCGTCCATTACGTCTACATATTAGATTTTACATTTACCTAAACCGCTTGCTACCTTGAATGATATATATATCCCCGTTGTGGAGTAGTTTTCGCGCTGAAAGTTATAATCATGCTATGTCGGTTGCTAATCGACTTAAAGCACCTTAAATGTTAGGAACTTGGTCATCTGACTCCTTAGTATTCGGCTAACTGCCGACTAATATCAACTGCCTTAGTCCAACTATGTCCAAACTGGAACTAACAGTTCTACTGAACTCCAATAGAACTCTAAAGAACTCTCTAGAACTTCTAAGAACTCCTAAGAACTTCCCAAGAACTTCTCGAGTTAACTTCCTGTTAACTCTTATTAATATAGGAGGGAAAATCCATTATCTGAGGAATAGGTGTGTTTCACCATAACAAACCCTTTCCGGGACATATGACATTTAAATTCTTGGCGATTGTAGCTGTCGGGGATTATATTTTGTAGCGTAACCGTTATTGCTAATTACAGCATGCAGGCGTTTCAAGTAACCCCCTGCGAATTTCTAGCGTGTTTCTTGGATAATAATATTCCATTCTTCACGACAAAATTTCTTTAGTTCATGCAGGTATTGTGGGTTCCTTCTTTCAATTCTCAATTTCAGCTCTCTCCATAAATTTTCAATTGGATTGAGATCGAGAGATGGACTTGGCCGCTTTAGAACGTCTGCGGCAGACATGAGATACAACCTGGGACGAGCACAACTGTTTGCGACTTGCCTTGTCCCCGCCCAAAAAAGAGCCCGTATTTGCTTAGCATGTAAAGCTACTGCAGTTAAAATGAAGGAAAAGGAAAAAGCACTTACCGCTCTGCCGTAATCCGTCCTCGGCCAGATAATGTAAAAGAATGAGGGGGTACTTGCATTGCATTTTTATACACTAAAAAATGCAATGCATTATGGGATCACAGGAAGACGCAAAAGCATTATGGGTATATGTACAAATATAAAAGCAACGAATTTTTCCCAGTGGGGAGGAGGAAAAAAGAACGTTCACAGTTGGCGGCTGAAACGTCTGTTAGTGACATTTTGAGACAGAACTCGAGAATGACCGACTCTGGATTGGAATATCAGCAGGGAGAGCCACAATTCACTCGGTGGTTGCTGTTTTATGTTTATTTTGTCACAATTCTATATGAACTTAACCATGAGTTTGTAAGCTTTGCAATATGCTAAGAATCGTTGTTTTAGTGAAAGACCCAATTTGATTTCAAGCCCAGCGAATGTGCATACTGACATAAGTTTATATCCAAAATATCCCAATATAATGCTCCATTCTTCCTCTCTTCTATGATTCTAATGTTCTCTACACCTAAGGCACTAAAGCAACCCCAGATCACGACTGATCTGCCTCCAAATCTTACTGTTGAGATAATATTCTTCGGTGGATATTCCGTCAATCAGTCAGGTAAGTGCCATACACAAGCATATCTCGAAAAAAACATGACTGGGCAAAAGATTATCCCGCAGTAACTTGCCTTTACTTTCTGCAGTAGACTGGCTGCCAGCCAAGGCTATAGAACCCAATCTGTCCTGTTATTTGACTCATAGCTAGAGGGAGAAGAAATGTATTATATTACTCAATGGTAATTAGTAGAGGATCCGTTTCCTACTTCCTAACAATAGAAAACCGATCCCCCATTTTATGCCCAATAGAAGCCTTAATCATGTCTCCAACTATTATATTCAGTCAGTCAGTTAAGTGCCATACACGATCATATCTCGAGAAAAACATGACTGGGCAGAAGATTATCCCGCAGTTACTTGCCTTTACTTTCTGCAGTAGACTGGCTGCCAGCCAAGGCTATAGAACCCAATCTGTCCTGTTATTTGACTCATAGCTAGAGGGAGAAGAAATGTATTATATTACTCAATGGTAATTAGTAGGGGATCAGTTTCCTACTTCCTAACAATAGAAAACCGATCCCCCATTTTATGCCCAATAGAAGCCTTAATCATGTCTCCAACTATTATATTCAGTCAGTCAGTTAAGTGCCATACACGATCATATCTCGAGAAAAACATGACTGGGCAGAAGATTATCCCGCAGTTACTTGCCTTTACTTTCTGCAGTAGACTGGCTGCCAGCCAAGGCTATAGAACCCAATCTGTCCTGTTATTTGACTCATAGCTAGAGGGAGAAGAAATGTATTATATTACTCAATGGTAATTAGTAGGGGATCAGTTTCCTACTTCCTAACAATAGAAAACCGATCTCCCATTTTATGCCCAATAGAAGCCTTAATCATGTCTCCAACTATTATATTCAGTCAGTCAGTTAAGTGCCATACGTGATACACGCTTAGGCGATCATATCTGAAAGAAACATGGCAGAAGATTTTCCCGCAGTAGGTTGCCATTACTTTCTACGGTAGACTGATTGCCAGTCAAGGCTATAGAACCCAATCTGTCCTGGTATTTAACCCATAACTTGAGGGAAGAGACGGATTGATACCACACCCAAGGGTATTTTGCGCGTAAGTGAATGCGAGGAACTCACCTGGAATTCGAACTCAGTTCTCTGATTTCTCGTTCCGAGCCGATATACACTGCACCACGACGCCAATCCGAATATTCAGTACAATTCTTTTTCCAGACTTTTGTCACAGTATTTCTGCCAAAATGTTCAGTTTTTGTTTCGTCTGACCAAAGTATATTTTCCCAAAATGCTGCAGGTTTGATACATTGCCTGCAGGCAAAATCCAATCAAGCAAAAACGTGTTTTCGCTTAAGAATGCTTTTTTTTTTTTTTTTACCCTGGGAGTCCTCGAAAAGATATATCGACGAAATGAACGACTAATTGTATCCATACTCACTTTTACACAACTTACTTCTAGTCCTTCCTGAAGTTCTTTACTCGTAAGTCGAGACTCGTTCCCATCTTTTTTCGCCAATGATTTTGCCGTGCGTTCCGTTACCTTTCTAGGACAACCAGAGCTTTTTTGAGACAAATTTAATAATGCGTTTTCTAGTAACGAACTATCATATCAACTGAACTCAATGGCACATTTAACTGACTAGATATCTTCCTATAACCAGGTCGATTTGTATAAAGGTCAACAATACGTTTATGGAGATCTTGATCAATTATTTTTCTTTTCCCCATTTTATCAATGTTTAAAGAAGGGTTGACAGAAAAGGAATGAAGCAATACCTTCAAACATTTTTAAAAGTAATCATAAAATGAATCTGGAACGTTCTAAAAATAACTCTATCATAATTTGAAACATTTGAAATAATTTGAAAACTCATGTAAATTAAAAATATATATATATATACATATAGGAGGCAAGATGTTTGTGTTGTGTGTCTGTATGTCCTTTATAAAAATCCACAATTTTTATCCGATTCTCACCAAACTTTACACAAATATTTTTTAGGCTTCTGGTGAGGTCATGGGCTACTTATTTTTTCCGATAACACCCCGGTATCTATATATATAATTGTGTGTGTGTGTGTGTGTGTGTGTGTGTGTGTGTGTGTGTGTGTGTGTGTGTGTGTGTGTGTGTGTGATTTATACAAATCCACAATTTTTATCCGATTCTCACCAAACTTTATACAAATATTTTTTAGGCTTCCGGTCAGGTTATGGGCTACTTATTTTTTCCGATATCCCCCGGTATCTATATATATATATATATATATATATATATATATATATATATATATATATATATATAAGGCAAGATGTTTGTGTGTGTGTATGTGTGTGTGTCTGTCTGTATGTCATTTATACAAATCCATAATTTTTATTCGATTTTCACCAAACTACACACAAATATGATTGAGGCTTCCGGTCAGGTCATTGGCTTCTTATTTTTTCCCGATTTACCCCCGACATTTATATATATAAAATGCAAGATGTTTGTGTGTGTGTGTGCGTGTCTGTCTGTATGTCCTTTATAAAAATCAACAATTTTTATCCGATTCTCACCAAACTTCACACAAATATTCTTTAGGCTTCCGGTCAGGTTATGGGCTACTTATATTTTCCAATGTCCCCCTAGATATCTACATATATATATAAAGCAAGATGTGTGTGTGTGTGTGTGTGTGTGTGTGTGTGTGTGTGTGTGTGTGTGTGTGTGTGTGTGAGTGTCTTTTTTAAAAATCCACAATTTTTATCCGATTCTCACCAAACTTCACACAAATACTCTTTAGGCTTTCGGTCAGGTCATAGGCTACTTATTTTTTTCCGATTTCATCCCCGGCCCGATATTGAAAATCCATACCCTGATATCCGATCAGGTCGGATCAAGATCAGGATTTCAGCACTTTTATCATGGTTCTTGTTGCAGAATTTGCTCTAACTTAATAAAATTATTAGATCCCAGACGACTCATTTTCCCCGATATCGAGAATCAATACCCCTGAAATCCTATCGAATCTGATCAAAAACCGATATTCAGCCATCAATATTGCTCATTTTCTCCAATTTTACTCCCTTGGATGACTTATTTGACTCAGATATTGGAAATCGTTACCCGATATCCTATCGAGTCTGATCAAAATCAGGTTTTAATCCCTTTTCTTTGGATTTTTGTTTCCGGTTTTGCTCTAAGTAGGTATAATTGTAGTTCTTAGTCTCAGACATAATACCATTTACTCAGAGGATGCAAAACGTATCGATACCGGAAATCAAAACCCATTCATTTTTCTTTTAATATACGGTTTCGCTTTGACTGGAAACAACTATTGCTTTTTAGTCTATTTAACTTAAGTTCCATCTTAACTTTTAAGGTTTTCGATGTCAAGTTTTGTCACGCATTAATTTTACAGATTGTAATTCGTACATATGGTGCATTCACACATTAACTAGCTTCACGAGTTCTAATCGAATGCCCGACTGGCCACGTCCGTTGAATTATGCTTGACTAAACTGATCTATTCAAATTACAGAACGCTAATCCTGCACTTTTGCGATTGGTATCTCGCTGAACGTGTCTCCGGTCTACAACTTGCAAGGTTGCTTATACGCACTTTTTGCTCTTCTGATTTCACTGTAATTCCTTCTTATTTGGCATCGGCAAAGAGTGTCACTGCGGCCAACGAAAACCCCTCTGTTAGTGCTGTGCGATTGTCACAAAACGCACTGCGTTCAACAGAAAAGGGCAACTGAAACTTATGATAGGCATTCCATTAGGTTATCCGGTGATTACTTCCGTAAAAAGCTTAAGCGCTCCAGGTTGAAAGACTCCATTCGGGCTGAGCTTAACGATCACGCTACTGCTGGTAGGGCCGCTTTAAGGGCTTCTGAAATTACAGAGCAGCGACGGTCTCGGCGTTTAATAGAAGCCGTTGTACGTTCATGGGTTGCCGAAAGTACGGAGCAGCGACGGTCAAGGCGATTAATGGACGCCGCGCTAAGAAAAGTTCATGTGCGGTCAAAAGTACAGAACAGCGGAGAGCTCGCAGTTTAAGCAACCGTGCTTCTACTTCAGCTTCGCGGGCTGCAGAAAGTAAAGAACAGCAATTCACTAGGCTTGCGGGGTTTGCATCCTCCGTTGCATCTGACAGAGCATCACGTACTCCACAGCAACAGAATGCTATGCTTAAAAACAATAACCGATGTCGGGCAGCTAAACGAGGGATAACGAGTCTCAATAAATCATTTTGGTTACGACGTGCTTTCCACTACTTGGGAAAGGTATTAATCCGTCTCTTGCTTCCAGTTATGGGTTAAATAACAGGACAGATTGGGTTCTATAACCTTGGCTGGAAACCAGTTTACCGCAAAAGGTAATGGCAACCTACTGCGGAATAATCTTCTGCCTAGTCAGTCATGTCTCTTTCGAGACATAAGCGTGTATCACTTATAGCACTTAACTGACTGACTGAATATAATAGAAACATGATTAAGGCTTCTACTGGGCATAAAGTGGGTGATCGTTTTTCTATTGTCATGAAGTAATAAACTGATCCCCCACTAATTACTACTTATTAATATAATAATATAATTCACCAGTCTACCGCAGAAAGCAATGGCAACCTACTGCGGGATAATCTTCAGCCCAGTCCCTCATGTCTCTTTCGAGACATAAGCGTGTATCACTTATAGCACTTGACTGACTGAATATAATAGAAACATGATTAAGGCTTCTACTGGGCATAAAGTGGGTGATCGTTTTTCTATTGTCATGAAGTAATAAACTGATCCCCCACTAATTACTACTTACTAATATAATAATATAATTCACCAGTCTATCGCAGAAAGAAACGGCAACCTACTGCGGAATAATCTTCTGTCCAGTCAGTCATGTCTCTTTCGAGACATGATTGCCCAAGCGTGTATCAAGTATGGCACTTAACTGATTGATTTCTCCCAAACTCCGGTCTGCCATCCATTTCCACAGGCCTATCAAGTAGGTCTCGCGCTACTTTTCCCTGTCTCTCTTTACCTCTCTCCGTCTTGTGAGTATTACATTCTCCAAGCCCTCCGTACTCATTACATGTCCCAGAAAACTCCTCTGTCTCTTCCTTAATATTATTAATAATGCCCATAACGGGATAAATGTAAATGGGTGATTAAATCTTTATGTCAAGCTGTCTCGTTACATGATCAATTATTGTTTAGGGACACAAGTTATTGTAAGCGACAAGTTATCTGGGTAAAGAAACATTCTCAGAAAGTTCGTTTTTTTTTTGGTTTAGGGTTGTTTTTTGTTTGTTTTTTGCTTTTCTTATTCTTTTTTTTTTTTTTTTTTTGCATTACTCGAATGAGGATCCCTTACTTTGTATTCAATTAAGTAAAAAATCACTTATTGCAATATTTGTTATCAGCGTGCATTTTAAATGTCAAAACTGACAATTATTCTTTATTGATTCCTACATTATGTACGAAAAAAAAAGAATTTCTGTTCTCTTGGAAGAAGAGGACGGAAAATATCATACAGAAATCCGAAGGTACATTGGAATAGCGAAAGATGAATTCGAAAAGCTTGGCAAGATATTAACAGAAAAAAAAAGTCCGTTAGAAACAAAGAAAAACGTACTGAAACGTTATACTATAAATGTTCTCTTATATGACAGTGAATGATTGTTAATCTCTTTATAGACGAAGAAGAGATTTGAATCGACAGAGATATGGTTCTACTGACGAGTGTCATTAGAAACAAAGAAAAGAGTGTTGGGCGGCTATGTAATATCTAATCTCCTATATGGCAGTGAATGCTGGACAATCTCCTCACAGATGAAGAAGAGAGTTGAAGTGACAGAGGTGTGGTTCTACTGACGAGTGTCATTAGAAACAAAGAAAAGAGTGTTGGACTGCTATGTAATATCTAATCTCCTATATGGAAGTAAATGCTGGACAATCTCCTTACAGATGAAGAAGAGACTTGAATTGACAGAGATATGGTTCTACTGATGAAACAGTAGAAACAAAGAAAAGAGTGTTCGATGGCTTTGTGTAGTGGAGTAGTTTTTGCATTGAAGGTTCTGTCGGTTGTTAATCGACAAGTAATGGTAACCTACTACGGAAAATATTTTGCCCATTCAGTCATGTCACTTTCGAGACATGATCTCCCAAGCGTGTATCTGACAATGAGAGACAATCAAATGTATAAATAATAGAAAATTTGTCGATAGCTATGATCGCCCACGTCTTGAAAAATAAAGGCCTATGAAATTGACGTTCCTATTTCAAGAAATACCTGTCATCCACTAAGTTGTACGACTTTATACAGAGAGTACCTTTTGCAGGACACTAGCCGTGCCAAGCAACGCAGACTTCTGAAGCGATAGAATTCGACGCTTTGGCCCAATTTTCTGACAGTAAACAATATTTTCTTAATTTTATTCTACGTTTAAATATATTTTAATATACAGGCTGCGATGAATTAATTGCCGTCTAGATAACGCTGAAATGAAAATAACCCTGACATCTCATTTTAAAAGGTTGCGGTGGATTAATTGTCTAAATTAAACCAAAATGAAAATTGCATTGACATCTCATTTTAGCAGATATACAGGGTGCGATGGATGAATTGTCGTGTGAATGACGCAAAAATGAAAATGGCACTGATATCTTATTTTAGCAGATATACAGGGTGCGATAGATTAATTGTCGTCTAAATGACAATTGAATTAAGATAACACTGACATCTTATTTTAACAGATATACAGGGTGCGATGGATGAATTGTCGTGTGAATGACACTAAAATGAAAATAGCACTGGCATCTTATTTTAACAGATATACAGGGTGCGATGGATGAATTGTGTGAATGACGCAAAAATGAAAATATCACTGATATTTTATTTTGACAGATATACAGGGTGCGATGGATGAATTGTCGTCTAAATGACACCAATAAATGACACCAATAAATGACACCAATATGAAAATAGCACTGACATCTTATTTTAATAGATATACAGGGTGCGATGGATGAGTTGTCGTTTAAACGAGGCCAAAATAAAAACCACATTGATATCTTATCTTAAAAGATATCCAGAGTGCGAGGGACGAATTGTTGTCTAAATAACGCTAAAATATAAATGACACTGACAGATATATTTACCAGATATATTTACCAGAATATATTTACAGATATATTTACCAGAATATATTTACAGATATATTTACCAGATATATTTACCAGAATATATTTACAGATATATTCACCAAATATATTTACCAGAATATATTTACTGATATATTTACCAGAATATATTTACAGATATATTTACCAGAATATATTTACAGATATATTTACCAGATATATTTACCAGAATATATTTACAGATATATTCACCAGATATATTTACCAGAATATATTTACAGATATATTTACCAGATATATTTACCAGATATATTTACTAGAATATATTTACAGATACATTTACGAGATATATTGACCAGATATATTTACCAGAATATATTTACCAGAATATATTTACAGATATATTCACCAGATATATTTACCAGAATATATTTACAGATATATTCCCCAGATATATTTACCAGAATATATTTACAGATATATTTACCAGATATATTTACCAGAATATATTTGCAGATATATTTACCAGATATATTTACCAGATATATTTACTAGAATATATTTACAGATATATTTACCAGATATATTTACCAGAATATATTTACAGATATATTTACCAGATATATTTACAGATATATTTACCAGATATATTTACCAGAATATATTTACAGATATATTTAACAGATATATTTACCAGAATATATTTACAGATATATTCACCAGATATATTTACCAGAATATATTTACAGATATATTTACCAGATATATTTACCAGAATATATTTACAGATATATTTACCAGATATATTTACCAGATATATTTACTAGAATATATTTACAGATACATTTACGAGATATATTGACCAGATATATTTACCAGATATATTTACCAGAATATATTTACAGATATATTCACCAGATATATTTACCAGAATATATTTACAGATATATTCCCCAGATATATTTACCAGAATATATTTACAGATATATTTACCAGATATATATACCAGAATATATTTACCAGATATATTTACCAGATATATTTACCAGATATATTTACTAGAATATATTTACAGATATATTTACCAGATATATTTACCAGATATATTTACCAGAATATATTTACAGATATATTTAACAGATATATTTACCAGAATATATTTACAGATATATTTACCAGATATATTTACCAGAATATATTTACAGATATATTTAACAGATATATTTACCAGATATATTTACCAGAATATATTTACAGATATATTTACCAGATATATTTACCAGATATATTTACTAGAATATATTTACAGATACATTTACGAGATATATTGACCAGATATATTTACCAGATATATTTATCAGAATATATTTACAGATATATTTACCAGATATATTTACCAGAATATATTTACAGATATATTTACCAGATATATTTACCAGAATATATTTACAGATATATTTAACAGATATATTTACCAGAATATATTTACAGATATATTTACCAGAATAAAAAGTATCTTGAAATACTAATGAGTTAATTTATTCATAAAATTTCCATTGGCTTCCACCAACGGCTCCAGATGACTTCGGTCTCCTGTATCTCTTCCGAACGGTATCCTGGTTTAAGTTGGTGAATTCTGTCTTAATCTTTACCTGCCTCTTGACCCTAGACAGCACTTCCTCCTCAAGGCCCTTGATTTAGGCTTCTGTGTTGAGTCTGATGTCCTGTCGGAAGATGAATGAAGTTATAACATCGCCATCACTAGTTATCACTCTAAACATCTTCGTAATCACCATTAGATTCATTCAACTCTTTCAGCATCCACTGCACTATACACAGACTGACACTCACACACTCCGAAATGTTCGTATTTGAGCTTCAAGAGCGAATACCAATCAGTACAGCATGCCTTCTCCAACTTTCTGCCCGAGTGAACTGTGTCATGGTTCTCTTTTCTTCACAGATGATGCCCAACTGACCCTACTACACTATACAATCAACAAAATCAAAAACAAACAACCTGCATGCGCAAAATTAAAAATATGAAATGGCGACAATTTCCTCATCGGTCATTGTTTTATGCAAAAATACCTTTTAAAATTTCAGCTTTTAAAATCACCATAAAATCTTATACAGCCCATAGATTATATATATATATATATATATATATATATATATATATATTGAGCAAAAAGTTTTCAGGCCCGCTACATTTCTTTTAAAAGCATCTTCAAGTGTGATATTTTTGTATTGCATATGTACCATACATGAGAGCAACGAAGTTCTAGAGACAATGGCCACAAAGGGGGCATATAGGACTCATAGATAGGATCTGCTGAACTCATAGATACTATCCACTGGGCTCATCGATACGATCCATTAAACTCATAGATACGATCCATTAAACTCATAGATACGATCCATCAAATTGACCAATTGAACTCATTGAAAACGATCCATTAAACCAATAGAAATTGTCTATTAAACTCATAGATATGATACACGGAGCTCAGGGATACGATCCAGGGAATTCATAGATATGATCCATTGAACTAATAGAAATTCGTAGATACGATCCATCTAAGTCATAGATAGGTTCCATTGAACACATAGTTCTGATTTATTGAACTCATAGAAACAACCCATTGAACTCATAGATATGATCCATTGATCCCATAGATACAATCAACTGAGCCCATAGATATAATCAACTGAACCCATACATACAATCCGCTGAACTCATAGATACGATTCATTGAACTCATAGAAACGACCCACTCAACTCATACGTACGATCCATTAAATTTATAGAAACGATCTATTAAACTCATGTTCTATGAGTTTAGTGGATGACATTAAACTCATAGAACGCGATCCACTGAACTCTTAGATACGATCCATTGAACTCAGATAGATGCGATCTACAGAACGACCCATTGATAAAGAAGCTGAAAAAATGGTTGCTTCCACCTGACAAAGAACTTGCCTCCACCTACTATGCATTTACAACTCAGATAAGATCAAAAATGGATTATTTGTTGCCATATCTAAACTGGAGCTGTCCATTCTACCCTTTCAAGCTGTACCAGAGTTCAGAAGAGACGACGTGATGAACTATTTTCCACCCTACATCTCCTTTCCTCGCGGACACAATGTCGCAATTCTTTCGGTATTTCTAGAGCAAGTGTCCGGGCAGTTCAAACTTTTATATATAAAACTTACGATGCCGCGTCTGACGAGCTGAATCACCAGTTTTGCCTTCATAAGAAAGGAATTCTATTCAGACTGTTTTCGTTATGTTACTTTATGGAAGTGATTACCATGAGAATTCTTCACCAATCACTTAACCTTTTCATAGCTTTGTTTTTTACGGCTTACCAACCTTTACTTCAACTCTAGGATCAGACGTTAT
Source organism: Ascarosepion bandense (assembly GCA_037127315.1). Taxonomy (NCBI): domain Eukaryota; kingdom Metazoa; phylum Mollusca; class Cephalopoda; order Sepiida; family Sepiidae; genus Ascarosepion; species Ascarosepion bandense. The sequence continues at coordinate 372,491 of JBBBDQ010001662.1, read as the reverse complement.
TTATCCTATATATCCCCTTAATATGCGCCTCTTGTCTGCTAAACTTACGTGGGAGACAATTTTGCAGAACTGATTGCGTTCGGTTGGCATTGTTATACCAGTTGTCACAAATACAAGTGTTGCTGGGCGGGTGAGGCGGTTGTTGTGAAGTCATGGGTTTTTTTGTTTAGCCGCAGATGAACTTCTGGATTATTTAATGCCGAAATCTAACTATTTGTACGCTAATTTGTTTTTGAGATAATAATGGTTTTAGTGATACAAGCCTTAGTAATTAACCCATATATGGGGGAAGAAGTGTGGATTCATACTTTTTCTAAAGATAGTTGCACGTAAGTTACTATAACGAACCCAACTCGAATCGAAACTCGGTTCATTATTCATTACTTCATCCGCACATCTAAGCTAACAGCACCTGATATTGCCAAACGATCACCTATCTAACTACTTTTTTTTTAATTATTTCACCCCAAGCAAGGCGATACCGCCATTGATGTGCAGGTGGCTACATAAGGGAGTTAAAGTTTTAGGCAGGAGAAGAGTGAAGAGAAAGACGAACCAGTTACAGGGGTGAAAAAGAAAGGGCAAGAGAAGGATGTGAAAACAGGAATGAAGACAGTTGTGAAGGTAGAGAGAAAGAAAAAGAACAAGATACACGGGGTGATGTAGAAAGGACTGGAGTTAAGTGGATAAGAGATGGGAATTGACTTTGCATTTTAATTCTTGGAGGTTATAGCCATCAGGAAAGCAAGTATATGGAAGAGAGTTCCACAGGCGGGAAGCGCGAGAAAAGAAGCTGTTGGAATAGAATTGTCAACTGCATCCGGTTGATCTAACTGTAAAAAGGTGAGACCTTGTTGCTAGTCTGGTTGCCCGAGTGAATTCTTGTGGAGGGGGCACCTGTGACCTTAGTTTGTCAGAGAAGAAGCCATGAGAATATTTATAAAAGAGACAGAGTGAAGCCACATTCCGCCGATGAGAAAGTGGCTGGAGTTGAGCTGCCAGCTCAGGATCATTCACATTACAGATTCTCTTTTGGAGCCTGTCGAGAACACTGAGACGAACAGCAGGGGCACCTGACTAGATATGACAACAGGTCCCACTCTTTTACAGTGAAACTGATAAGATGTAACCGCAATTTCTACTCCAACAGCTTCTATTCTCGCACTTCCCGCCTGTGGAATTCCCTTCCACATGATTGCTTCCCCGACAGCTACAATCTCCAGGAGTTTAAATGTGAGGTCAATAGACACCTCCTAACACAGTAACTCGGATCCATTCTCTCAAACACGCTTCCCATCTACCCAACCCTCATACTCGGTATCCTAACCCGTCTATCACCCTCCTTCTGACATTTCCTTTATCTAACCACTCTTTCTCATCACTTTCCCCTATGTAACCCCCTGCGCAATAGTGGCAGTGGAATACCTTGCTTGGGGTGAAATGCACATTGTCCGTCGTTGTATTTCAACATTGATTTGCAGGTTATACAGCATACTTTGGTATACAACATGTAGAGTGGGGTTGTCAGTGACCATAGCTTCTGCAGCTGTTTTTGGCTAAACACCACATTTTACAGATAACCACCATATTCCTCAGATCTAGCCATTAAAACTTTATCCTCTCCCCAGAAATCAAATCCCATTTGAAAGGAACAAAATTTCAAGTCAAATGAAACGAAGCAGCTACGCCCAAAAAGGAGTTCCAGTAATGCTTCTATCGATGGAAACGACGCTGGGTAAAAGTGTGTAGCTTCAGAAGATGGGTACATGAAAGGAGAGTAAATGTCTAATTGAAATGCGTTGCTTTTGTTTTTTGTTTGTTTGTTTTTTTATAGTACCAGTCTCGATACTTTTTGATCGGCCCTTGTATATAATACACGGTGTCCATAAAGTCCGTGTGCACTTTTATTTAATTTTATTTGTATTTGTGACAGAAATAATCGAGAAAAAAAATGAGCTTGAATAATTAACCTGAAATATAATACTGTGTTTCAACAAAATGGAGCTCCTTGTCACTTTGTTCTGCGTGTTAGACAGTTTCTAAATCAGGAATTTCCTAACAGATTGCTCGAAAGGGTTGGGCCATTTTATTGGGCTCCACGTTCGCCAGATTTGACTCCATTAGATTTTTTATGGGGACATGTGAAAACAATTGTGTATGCAACGAAACCTAATTCATTAGAAGATTTAAAAGCTAAAATAACTAATGGGATTTTAAGCATGACTGTAAATCGGTTGGCAAATGTTTTCCGTGAACTTCAAAACCGTATTACCCTTTGTATTGCTAATGATGGAGGACATGTTGAAAGTTAAATAAAATTTCATTAAAACCTTAAAAAAATATTGATTAATTTCTTTCTAATCCTTTTTACAAACTATTTCTAACGCAAATACAAATAAGGTTATAAATTTGTTAAAATGCACACGAACTTTATGGACACACTGTATATGTGTGTGGGGAAACCCTATATCACAGGATAAACTGACGTCTGAAAGCAATGCAGAGATGTGTGTGGTCGTTGGTGCAAGAGTTAATAAGGAGGAAATGTAGAATAGCGTGAAAAATAGGAAAAAAATACTTATTTTATTATATTCCTATATGTGTTTTTCCTTTCTGTTTCATCATAAAAAAAGTTCCTGCTCGTCTATTGCATTTCTTTCTACCAGAATTGACTGCCGAGACAAAAAAAAATACGATAAAAATAATAAAAATAGAAGATATTGAAAAGAATTCGAAAAACAAAAAAAAATAAAAATAAAAAGTCTACGACGGCGATAAACTAAAAGGAAGACGAATGAGATAGAAACACCCAGCGGGTCATGTGCCTTGTATCCTGTCGGCGGTCTTACTTGCCGCCACGTTATTTACGCGGGAGACAATTTTGTAGAACGTCCTTCGCGCCGATTGCTTTCAGTTGGCATTATGATGGCGTTTGTCGCGAATACGGATGTTGGGTGTGAGGTGAGTTGCGAAGTCATTCAATCTAAAGCGGTCTGTTTTGCGGGTGGAAGGTGGGAGAAAGATGGCGGTAACCAGACATGGAAAAACCGATCAGCAGGGCCTGAAGGATTCTTTTTTTTTACTAAGTTTAAATGTGAACGAAGAATTATAATTTTCGAATTATTCATTGCACTGTACCACACACATATACACATACACTAACTTGTGCGTGTGCTTCTGCATTTTTGCGAAAAGATTTGTATATGTGTTCTTTCTAAGCCTATGCGTGTGTTTGTGCCTACATGAGAATTCATATATAGGATTTGTCTATATTTCTGTAATGAAGTAGTATTTAGAGTATTTACATTATTCGGACTATTGACCTCATCTTTGTTGCCAGTTGTACAACGTTTAATAATACATCATTCTATTTGTCTATATTTCTGAGATGAGGTAGTATTTACAGTATTTACATTATTCGGACTATTGTCCTCATCTTTGCTGCCATTTGTACGACGTTTAATAATAAATCATTCTATTTGTCTATATTTCTGAGATGAGGTAGTATTTACAGTATTTACATTATTCGGACTATTGTCCTCATCATTGTTGCCAATTGCACGACGTTTAATAATAAATCATTCTATTTGTCTATATTTCTGAGATGAGGTAGTATTTACAGTATTTACATTATTCGGACTATTGTCCTCATCTTTGTTGCCGATTGCACGACGTTTAATAATAAATCATTCTATTTGTCTATATTTCGGAGATGAGGTAGTATTTACAGTATTTACATTATTCGGACTATTGTCCTCATCTTTGCTGCCATTTGTACGACGTTTAATAATAAATCATTCTATTTGTCTATATTTCTGAGATGAGGTAGTATTTACAGTATTTACATTATTCGGACTATTGTCCTCATCATTGTTGCCAATTGCACGACGTTTAATAATAAATCATTCTATTTGTCTATATTTCTGAGATGAGGTAGTATTTACAGTATTTACATTATTCGGACTATTGTCCTCATCTTTGCTGCCATTTGTACGACGTTTAGTAATAGATCATTCTATTTATCTATATTTCTGAGATGAGGTAGTATTTACAGTATTTACATTATTCGGACTATTGTCCTCATCTTTGCTGCCATTTGTACGACGTTTAATAATAAATCATTCTATTTGTCTATATTTCTGAGATGAGGTAGTATTTTCAGTATTTACATTATTCTGAGTATTGTCCTCATCTTTGCTGCCATTTGTACGACGTTTAATAATAGATCATTCTATTTGTCTATATTTCTGAGATGAGGTAGTATTTACAGTATTTACATTATTCGGACTATTATCCTCATCTTTGCTGCCATTTGTACGATGTTTAATAATAAATCATTCTATTTGTCTATATTTCTGAGATGAGGTAGTATTTACAGTATTTACATTATTCGGACTATTGTCCTCATCTTTGTTGCCGATTGCACGACGTTTAATAATAAATCATTCTATTTGTCTATATTTCTGAGATGAGGTAGTATTTACAGTATTTACAGTATTCGGACTATTGTCCTCATCTTTGTTGCCAATTGCACGACGTTTAATAATAAATCATTCTATTTGTCTATATTTCGGAGATGAGGTAGTATTTACAGTATTTACATTATTCGGACTATTGTCCTCATCTTTGCTGCCATTTGTACGACGTTTAATGATAGATCATTCTATTTGTCTATATTTCTGAGATGAGGTAGTATTTACAGTATTTACATTATTCGGACTATTGTCCTCATCTTTGCTGCCATTTGTACGACGTTTAATAATAAATCATTCTATTTGTCTCTATTTCTGAGATGAGGTAGTATTTACAGTATTTTCATTATTCGGACTATTGTCCTCATCTTTTGTTGCCATTTGTACGACGTTTCAAAATCTTCTTCTTCCATGTGCCATGTCCCTTCAGGACGTAGGCGATCATGGTTCTCCACGTCTCCCTATCCCTTGTGGTTCTTAGTGTGTTTGCTCCTGTTACACCTCGCAACCCCGTTCCTTCATCCACCTGATCAGGCCCTTCAAATATGTTATCCACTGCCTTCCTCTGTCTCTTTTTCCTTCTATCTGGCCAGTCAGTATCAGGTTCTCCAAGCTCTCCTTCCTTATTACATGTCCAGGAACTTCAATTGTCTTTTCCTGATGCTCAGTATTAATTTCCATTTTGTTGCCATTCTTTCCAACACCTCATCGTTGCTTGCATACTCAGTCCACGATATCCGCAGCATCCTTCTGTGGAACCACATTTCCGCTGCTTCCAGTTTTGTCCTCATTTTCGATTATATTGTCCAGCATTCACTACCGTATTGAAGAACTGTCATCAAATAGCAATCCGGCACTCTTTTCTTTGTTTCCAGTGAAATTTTTCTGTGTGTTAGTACTTTACTCAGCTTCTGGAACGCGTCCTTTGCCATGACAATTCGCCTTCGGATCTCTGTGTCGCACTTTCCATCTCCTGTTAGAACACTTCCTAGGTATTTAAATGTTTTTACTTGCTTGATTCCGGTATCCCCCACCTGTATTTGGCATTTTGGGTTGCACCTTTTGCTGATGACCATTCATTCAGTTTTCTTAAAATTTATTTGTTGACCTTTTTTGTCACTCTCCACCGATACATTCTGTAGGAGGTCTTGTAGTTTCCTTTCCGCGTCTGCAATCAGCACTGTATCATCTTCATACCTTATGTTGCTCGGCCTCCAATAACAAATCCTGGCGTGTTATCTAAGCTCCTTAAAATATTCTCGCTGTACAAGTTGAACAGATCCGGTGAAAAGACACATCTTTGTCTTTGTCCTCTATCTTTGTAAATCTACTGAGATCTTTACCTGTCCGGGTGCATGCCGTTTGCTGCCAGTAGAGATTCTTGATTACTCTGATGTCTTTCCCAAAAATGTCGAGGCTGGCGAGCATCTCCATCAATTCTTTGTGTCGTATCTTGTCGAATGCCTTCGCATAATCAATAAAACATAGGTACAAGTCTTTCTTCATTTGTATTGCCCTTTCGGAGAGCATCCTAATCATAAATATGGCGTTCCTTGTTCCAGTGTCTTTGACGAACCCGCACTGTTCCTGTCCTATCTCTGGCCTGATTCTGCTTCTCGCTCTATTCATCAGGATTCTGACAATCAGTTTTGTAATGTGACTCATTAAGCTGATAGTTCTGTGTACTTCGCACTCATTTGCACCTAGTTTCTTCGGCAGTGCTATAAATATCGACTTGCATAGGTCGTCTGGTATTATTCCACTATTATAAATTTCGTTTATTATGTCGGTAATTTAAATCAGACGCAGAAGAAAAAACGAGTAGATGACTGAAGAGATTCTCTTCATGATGCAAAAGAGACAAAAAATTACGCCAAGACATGGAGGAGATCACAAGAAACTACACAGGGAGATAAGGAACAAATGCAGACAGGCTAAAGAGGAATGGCTCAACAACAAATGCGCAGAAGTAGAGAGACTGAGCAGAACCAATAAAGCATAAAGAGATAAGAGAACTGACAGGACAAAAAACCTGCTCCTCATCAGGATGCATAAAATCCAAGGATGGAACAATCATATTGGAGAAAGAGGAAATACTCCAGCGATGGGAAGAGTATATAAAGGATCTTTTTTTGTGACAGGAGAGAACACAAGTAGGAAGATGGACCGGAAATGTTAAAATCCGAAGTGGAAGCTGCAATGGCCAAACTGAACAGAAACAAACTAGCTGGTCCAGATGGCGTCGTAATAGTGCTGCTGATATCCCTGGAAGAATATGGCATAGAAAAAAAATTACCGTTTAATAATACATCATTCTATTTGTCTATATTTATGAGATAAGGTAGTATTTACAGTATTTACATTATTCGAACTATTGTCCTCACTTTTGTTGCCATTTGTACGTCGTTTAATAATAGATCATTCTATTTGTCTATATTTCTGAGATGAGGTAGGATTTACAGGTTTACATTATTCGGACTATTGCCCACATCTTTCTTGCCATTTGTGCGACGTTTCGGCCGTTGTACGCTGCGGCCTTCTTCAGGTGCTAGGAATTTCGAACCGAACCCTTTATTACAATCACTGGGGTATATGAACACCATTCCTTGCCTAAAGCCTTTTCTGGAAGTCATGAGTTATCTCCCTCTAACGCTGTAAGTTATTTGTTCACCACTGCTGCAGCCTGGTATTGAACTCACAACTCTTTGGGTCAAGTCACAGGAACGTCCATATCCACTGGGCCATGTGTCCTTAAAGACTTACAGGGTTAGATTGAGATAACTCATAACTACCAGAAGAGGCTCTAAACAAGGAATCGAGTTCATATACCCCTGTGATTGTAATACAGGGTTCACTTCGAAATTCCTAGCGCCTGACGAAGGCTGGAGCGTACAACGGCCGAAACGTCGTACAAATGGCAACAAAGATGAGGACAAAAGTCCGAATAATGTAAATACTGATATATAGGATTTGAAAGATCTTAAATGCTAAGAAAAAATCTCTCAGTATCTATTTCCTCTTATATCAGTTAATTGTCATATGTAATACCCGAATGTGCGTTGTGGTACAGTGGATATCGGCTAGGAACGAGAAACCGGAGAGCCGAGTTCGAATTCCAGTTGAATCCATTGTATTCACTTACACGCAAATACCCTTGGGAAAGGTATTAATCCGTCTCTTTGTTCCAGTTATGGGTTAAATAGCAGGACAGATTGGGTTCTATAGCATTGGTCGGCAACCAGTCTACCGCAGAAAGCAATGGCAACCTACTGCGAGATAAACTTCTGCCCAGTCAGTCATGTCTTTTTCGAGACATGATCGCCCAAGCGTGTATCACGTATGGCACTTAACTGACTGATAATAGATGGAAACATGATTAAGGCTACACACTGGGCATAAAGTGGGTGATCAGTTTTCTATTGTTATGAAGTAATAAACTGATCCTTCATTAATTACTACTTAATAATATATCTCTTCCTCCTCTAAATACAAGTCAAATAACATGACAGATTGGGCTCTATAGCCTTGGTCGGCAACCAGTCTACCGCAGAAAGCAATAGCAACCTACTGCGGGATAATCTTCTGCCCAGTCAGTCATGTCTCTTTCGAGACATGATCGCCCAAGCGTGTATCACCTATAGCACTTAACTGACTGAATACCCGTATTACTTACCCCCGAATAAAAGTTTGGAATTTTGTCGAGTTATATACTGCCGTTCGATCTGGACAAACAAAAGGTACGGGTACATATGAAAATATAGTCTTATATTTTTACTCTTCGACAGTGACGGCTGTATGGGGCAGTAGAGCAGTCGAGGAGAGTCCAGCACTCGAAGGGACCATCGGTAGTTAGAAGCCAGCGGGAGTTCTCTGTCTCTTCAGCAAAGAAGGAAATTACTGGAAAGTAATTGACACTCACCTAAAGCGAGCTGAATATAAAATGCTCCTCTTACCAATAACAATTCCACCGAACTTCTCTACGGCATATGACTTCATTGAACTTTGTCCTTTAGAATTTATATTTTACTTGGAGTCATCAGGAGAGAATGTGAACCGTTTCGTGGCCTTCCTCTCTATAGTCTTAAATTCCCACGCAGTTTTGCTTTTTGAGTTGTCGCTTTCATGATTCTCTGTGGCCGAATGTATGTGTCAATCGCACTCTGCTGTCTATTGCTTTTCAAGTCGGTTGTCGTTTGTTTATTGTTTATAGTTGCACTTTGTTAACATTATCTACGGACAGATTATCACATTGCAGTTAGCACTCTTTTTGTGTTTTTAATGAGATCTTCTGGTCTCTCAGTGCTCTGTTTAGCTTTTGAAATGCATCCTTGGAAATGCCAATGCGTCTACGGATTTCAGTGTCACACTCCTCATCCTCTGTCAGAAAAGAGGGGCAAACACAGAGTGACAGAAAAGGAAAGAAGACGAAGTTTTTTTTCTGACTGAATCCATCTTGTACATATACAAATCAACCATCCGACCATGGAATATTGTTATCATAACTGATCAGGCGCCCCTACTGTTCGTCTCAGTGCTCTCGACAAGCTCCAAAGGAGAATCCGTAATGTGATTGGTCCTGACCTGGCAGCTCAACTCAAGCCGCTTTCTCATCGGTGGGATGTGGCTTTCCTCTGTCTATTCTACAAGTATTTTCATGACTTCTGCTCCGAAGAACTTAAGTCACTGGTGCCTGCTTCACAAGAATTTACTAGGGCAACCAGACTGGCATCAAGGTCCCACCTTTTCACAGTTAGATCAACCAAATGCAACCGACAATTCTACTTCATCAGTCTCTTTACTCGCGTCTCCCTCCTGTGGAACTCCCTTCTATGTACTTGCTTTACTTACGGCTACAACCTCCAGGAATTTAAATGCAAAGTCAATTCCCATCTCTTATCCACTTAACTCCAGCCCTTTCTACATCACCCCGTGTATCTTGTTCTTTTCCTTTCTCTCTACCTTTGCAACTGTCTTATGTTCATATCCTTCCCTTGCCCTTTCTCTTTCACCCCCTGTAGCTAGTTCGTCTTTATCTTTACACTTTTCTTGTCTAAAACTTTAAATCTCTTATGTAGCCCCTGAACATCAGTGGCGGTACCGGCTTGCTCGGATGAAATGATTAAAAAGAAAAAAAAGCCGTGATAAACCACGAAAAATAAAAAAGAATAAAAAACAAAAAATGTACATTAAAATCTGACTAAATCAATCTTCTCACTATAAGCGAACATTAAAAAAATAAAAATAAAAATAACGTAAAACCCCCACCTTTTTGGCATTAAATAACCCACAGAGGTGTTGATATGCCGTTAAACAAAACTCACAGAACTCACACCTTCGTAACTCTCTTCACTGCAGTGTTCACATCCTTCTCTTGCCCTTTCTTTTTCTTCCCCTGTACCTGGTTCGGCTTTATCTTCATTCTTTTCCTGTCTAAAACATTAACCCTTATGTAGACCCCTGCACTTCAGTGGCGGTACCACCTTGCTTGGGGGTGAAACGATTAAAAAAAATGACGAATGAAATGAAAAGAAGAACCTCTATGTGCCTGTTTGTAAATCTATCCATTACAATAATCCTAATGGCAGTGAAAGATACGGGTTCAATATACCAGAAGGTGGTCTTTATCACAAATTTAGCAGTGAACGAGTGTTACAGCCGTCGGTTGTATAGCGATGGGGTAATGCAATAGTTTCACATGACATTCACTTTTCTGAGAACTTTTCCAATGACAGTTAATTCAATGCCTTGCTAATGACTGTCGATTCGCGCTATAACAATTCGGCTGCTCGGTCGGCCAGTCATTCGGATTGCTGACCGAACGTAGGCTTAATCATGTCGGGGCACACCGAGAATGTAATTGATTAAAATCTCAAAGGAGCTGCTCTTTCATTTCCTGCTAGCACTGCAGATAATATGGAACAATTCAAAATGGCAGAATTGGAGTAAAATCGAAATTGCCACCCTTCCTTCTTTCATTTCTTTCTTTCTTTCTTTCTTTTCTTTCATTCCTTTCTTTCTTTCTTTCTTTCTTTCATTTCTTTCTTTCTTTCTTTTTCATTTCTTTCTTTCTTTTATTTTTCTTTCTTTCTTTCATTTCTTTCATTTCTTTCTTTTCTTTCTTTCTTTCTTTCTTTCATTTCTTTCTTTGTTTCTTTCTTTCATTTCTTTCTTTCATTTCTTTCATTTCTTTTCTTTCTTTCATTTTTTCTTTCTTTTTCATTTATTTCTTTCTTTCATTTCTTTCTTTCTTTCTTTCATTTCTTTCTTTCATTTTATTCATTTCTTTCTTTCATTTCTTTCTTTTTCATTTCTTTCATTTCTTTCTTTTTCATTTCTTTCTTTCTTTCTTTTTCATTTCTTTCTTTCATTTATTTCTTTCTTTCATTTATTTCTTTCTTTCATTTCTTTCTTTCTTTCATTTCTTTCTTTCTTTTCATTTCTTTCTTTCATTTCTTTCTTTCATTTCTTTCTTTCTTTCTTTTTCATTTCTTTCTTTCTTTCTTTCATTTCTTTCTTTCTTTCTTTCATTTCTTTCTTTCTTTCGTTTCTTTCATTTCTTTCTTTCTTTCATTCATTTCTTTCTTTCTTTCATTCATTTCTTTCTTTCTTTAATTTCTTTCATTCATTTCTTTCTTTCTTTCATTTCTTTCTTTCATTTCTTTCTTTCTTTCATTTCTTTCTTTTTGCTTTTTTTATTTTTTCTTTCTTTCTTTCTCGTATTTCGTTCTTTCATTATTTTGTTATTAAATTTTTTTCTTCCCAGCTTTCTTTCTTTCGTTTTTTGCCTTTTCATCATATTTTCTTTTCTTTTTTCTTTCTTTCTCCTATTTCGATTTTTCGTTATTTCGACATTAAATTTCTTCTTTTCGTTCTTTCCATCTTACGTCATGCATTTTACTTTTTGCATCATATTTCCTTCCTTCCTTCTTTCTTTCTTTCTTTCTTTCTTTCTTTCTTTCTGCAATTTGATTCTTTGTAATACTTTGCCATTGCATTTTTTCTTTCTTTCCATCTTTCTTTCATTCATTTTTTTCTTTTTGCATTATATTTTTCTTTCTTTCTTTCTTTCTCCTATTTCGTTCTTTTATTACTTCGCCATAACATTTTTTTCTTTTCATCTTTCTTTCAATCCTTTTTTCTTTTGACATTATATTTCTTTCTTTCTTTCTTTCTTTCTTTCTTTCTCCAATTTGGATGTTTTATTACCCCGCCATTAGGTTTCTTTCTTTCATTTTTTTCTTTTTGCATTATATTTTTCTTTCTTTCTTTTTCCTATTTCGTTCTTTCATTATTTCACCATTATATTTTTCTTTCTTTCTTTCTTTCTTTCTTTCTTTCAATCGTTCTTTCGTTCATTTTTAATTTTTGCATTATATTTCCTTCTTTTCTTCTTTCTCGTATTTGTTCTTTTATTATTCGCCATTACATTTCGATCTTTCCATCTTTCATTCATTTTTTTTTTCATTTGGCATTATATTTCCCTCTTTCTTTCTCCCGCTTATTGTTTTTTTTTTATTTGTTCGCTATTACATTTTTTCTTTTCTTCTTTCTTTCTTTCATTTTTTATTTTGCATTTTCTTTCTTTCTTTATTTATTTCTGTCTTTCTTTCTTTCTTCCTTTCTTTCTATCTTATTTCTCTTCATTATTTCGCCATTACATTTCATTCTTTATTTCTTTCCAAATTTCTTTTATTCATCTTTTCGTTTTGCGTTATACTTCTATCTTTTTTCTTTATTTATTTATTTATTTCCATCTTTTTATCATTCATTTTTTTTCTTGCAATATATTTCCTTCTTTCCTTCTTTCTCCTATTTGGTTCTTTTATTACATCGCCATTACATCTCGTTCTTTCCGTCTTTTTTTTATTATTTTTTCTTTTTACATTATATTTCTTTCTTTCTTTCTTTATTAATTTCTTCTGTTTCGTTTTTTCTTCATTTCGCCATTATATTTAATTCTTTCTTTTTTATTTAGTTCTTTCTATCTTTTATTCTTTTGGGTTTTGGTTCTGTTTTTTG